>WNGS01164437.1:66357767-66436946 GCA_020271785.1 Procambarus virginalis | reverse complement strand
ACATCGCTAATTAAACACCACAATTCTCCTATCAGAATCCTGGTCACTAAATCCTGCAAATAACTTTCTCACAAGTTTATTATGTAAAGGAACATGAGAAGTCGTTTAAGATTCATTGATGAACCAACCAATGGCAGTGTCGTGCCTAGTGATGTGAACATCTTGAACAATGTGTTCACCGATATCTGAACATTGTACACAGTCTACGACAGTCAGGCTCTTCTGTAATAATATCATTGCTAAATAATATCAATTCCATATATATATTTGACGTTTTCAGGCGATGCTGTGGTCACAAGCTGAACAGCAGTGCTGTTAGCTCATGCTGCTTGTGCCAGCCTTGATTGCTCAACTCAGGCTCTCATACCCGGGAATGTTACCCACGATTTTTTTCGTCTGTTTACTAGAGCCCTGAGGAAGCTGATGTGAACCCCATGTAGCCGCGAGACAAATCTTGCCTGGTACTTATATATTTGTATATAGGAAAATTTGTATATACTTCTATATAGGAAAATCTTGTATATATGATGTGCGCCTTTCAATGGACTTGCACCAAAATCATGTATGTATTGTGACCTTTAAGGGTTAACCACCGTGTGTTAACTGCCGTAAAATATGACATTTCCACTGTGCGCCGAAAATCAATTCATTGCAAAAATTATTTTCTCTACTTATATTGTTAAAATGCAGTCTGATAATGGGAACTAAAAAAAAATATTGTATGTGACATTTATAATATTGTATGATAATATTGCCTTATTATATGTTATTATAATAATAATAATATTGTATGAAATAATGTTGTGTGTGTGTTTTTAGCCATGATGTAGCTGCAAAGTCGAGCAAATTATGGGTTTTGCGTGATGGATCGCTTGAGGTCACTTGTCCCCGACTATGGGGCAGCAGTTGCCACGAATATAATTTTTCACAATTTTGATGTTTTTTATTTGTTTCTTCTCTTGGTTCTTTGTGGAATTGCTCAAAAGTGTGTAATTTGTGGACTTTATATAGTTCAATGTGTGGATCATCGCTATGTGCATAGTTATAGGGCTCATACGTGAGATGTATATTATATTCTACACGTTGTATATTTCTAACGACACGTGTTAACCATAATGAACCACTAAGTTGGTATAGCGAGTCAAAAGAACAAGAGTATTTTTTTTTAATGGCGTCTGTTTACTAAAGCACTGAGGAAGCTGATGTAAACCTTGTGTAGCCGCGGGCATTTTGAATTCTACGCTATACCTACAAGCACCCCTAAGCTCACTGTGCACCCCTGATCTAGCACCTCAAGGCGCAATGCAGGGGTTAAGGCAAGCACCTCCCAGGGGTTAAGAATAAACTTTCTCAGTGCATGATATCTAATAATTTAAGCTGGCTTCACGTGTACAATGCAGCTGAAACAGGCTTTAACTGGAAATGCCTTCAAAGAAACACTCTGGCCTCTAGGCTTGAGGAGAGTATGCCTGGTCACAAGGAAAGAATTTCAGCATTATTGTGCGGTAACGCAGATGGCAGTCACCAAACAAAGTGTGCAATTGTTGGGAAATCTTCCAACCCCAGAGCATTGAAAACTGCAGGAACAGACTACCTGTCGTCTGATCATGCAGACTACAACACAAAAAATGCCTGGTTCGCACATTTTTGATGATTTGTTCCAGAAACACGTTTCTAAAGAAGTAAAAAAGCATCAAATCAATGAGTGAAATTCGTCCTGCTGAGGTAAAGGCAATGCTGTTGATTGATAATGCCCCTCATTGCTAAATTAACATCGCCTATGGCAAAATAACATGTATGGCTTTACCAACAAACACTACATATGTAATACAGCCCATTGACCAGGGGATTATCTATGCTCGCAAACAGCTTTATGAAAGAGCTATGAATTCAGACATTATGGAAGTTCTGCTCTCTGAAGAAAACGAGATGCTTAATAAGGATACAAGGGCTAGTAGAACAGTAGAACATATCAAATGTTCAATTAAAGACGCAATTTACAACTGGGCCAAAGAATGGAACGAGTTGAAGGTCACCACATTGAAGAATGCATTAATTAAAATTCTGAGTACGGTACCTGGTGAGAATGAAGACGAAGATGATTATGATTTTGAAGGCTTTGATAATGTAATTCTTGAGACATTAAGAGATGCAGGTGAGGAAGATTTGCAACTTTCTGATGTGACAGTGGTTAGATAATGATGCTGCTGATCCATGTGGTGGTGAATTAACTGATGAGATTATCCAGGGTCACTGGTAATGCTGATGAGAATGTGGAAGTGGAACATAAGTGTTCCATATGCTGTTCCATATCCTATTCCATATGCTACATCATTGCAAAAGGTTAATGACCTGCTTGATTTGGTTGCTGTAACTGATGATGAGCTGGCAGACTTATCTACACCTAAATGGAATGAAAGATATTATAATGAAGCTCACGACAAAGAAAAACTAAGATTCAAAAGTTTTTGGTATGGTTTCACAGTAGGCCTACAGGACCAGCACCCGCCTTTTGAGGATGCCCAGGCAACTAGACCAGTACCTAGCACTACCCATAACTTACCTGGGAGTGCCAATTGAGCTGTACAGCACAGTTGTAATGACGTCAAATATACAAAGTGTAGCTTAAGTGATATACAGTACAGTAGAACCTCGAGTGACGACCGCCTCAAATAGCGAGCAATTTGGATAACGAGCGCCCCTATCGCTGACAATTCGTCTCGTTAGGCGACCGCTAGTTTGAATAATGTCAACCCCACATGGTGGGGTCGTGCTGCTTCCAGCACATTCCCAACCGCCGTCTCCGACGACAGTGTTGTTGTGGTGGCGCGCACGACCAGTATCCCTCTGAATCGTTCTGCATATAATTTTGATAATCGTTGGTTTTGTGTGGGTTTGTGACTACACTTCGTAACGCACGATGTCGACAAAGAAGCAGCTTGCTAAAGAATGTGTTGGCAAGGGGAAGAAAGAGCCAACCACTGTGGACATGAAGGAAATCATAGCAAAGCACGAGCGTGGTGTTCGTGTGGATGATCTTGCCAGGGAGTACGGCAGGTCTTCCTCAACAATTAGCACCATTTTGAAGAGGAAGGAACAATTTAAGACTTGACGTGGCCAAAGGAGTTACCAAGGTTACCAAGACACGTCCAAACTCCTAGATGATGTTGAAAGGCTACTGCTGGTCTGGATGAATGAACGTCAATTACATGGCGATAGTGTGTCTGAAGCTATCGTTTGTGCTAAGGCAAGGGTGTTGTATGTTGACCTGTCAAAGATACCAGGTGCGTCGTCAGAAGACGAGTTATTTAAGGCAAGCCGTGGATGGTTCGATAACTTCAGGAAGATGAGCGGTATGCGACATGGGGAGGCTGCCAGCTCTGATAAAGCTGCTGCCGAGACTTTTGTGCCACAGTTCCACTAATTTGTTGATCGAGAGCAATTCCTGCCCCAACAGGTTTTCAATTGTGACGAGACTGGGCTGTTTTGGAAAAAAATAACGAAGAGGACCTACATCACAGACACACAATCGTTGCCTGGCCACAAACCAATGAAGGATCGGCTCACCCTCGAACTCTGCGCCAATGCAAGTGGCGATTGCAAGGTAAAGCCGCTGCTCGTCTACCACTCTGAAAATCCACTGTGTTCAAGGCGTGTAAGGTCCACAAGACAGCTTAATATGTCTAGGTTCAACAAGAAGTCCTGGGTCATGCGGATCTTCTTCAGTGAATGGGTAAATGATGTTTTCGGCCCCATAGTGAGGAATTATCTCGTCGAGAAGCAGTTACCACTCAAGGCCTTGCTTGTGCTCGGTTATGCACCTGCACATCCTACACAAATGCAAGATGATTTGTTCCCGGAGAATCAGTTCATCAAGTTTCTTCCTCCAAACACCACTCCACTCCTCCAACCCATGGACAAGCAAGTCATTGCTAACTTTTAAGAAGCTGTACATGAAGGCTTTGTTGGAGAGGTGTGTTCATGTGATAGACACCACAGAGCTGACCCTCAAACAATTCTGGAAGGACCACTTCAATATCATGGGGGCCTTGTGTGTTGATAATTCCTGGCAAGGCGTGTCACGGAGGACCCTACACTCTGCATGGTGAAACCTATGGCCGGAGGGTGTCCCTGAGCGAGACTTCGAAGGTTTCGGTACTGTACCTGCATCCGCACCTGTGGATGACCCGGATGCGTTTAGTGGATGATATTGTTGCTCTGGGGGTAAACGTTGGGTCTAGGATGCCACTGATGTGCAGGAGTTGGTGGAAGAGCAGTGATGAACTGATCACTGTTGAACTCCTGGAACTGCAGAAAGAGCTGGTGCAACAGAAGGTGAGGGAGCTCTCATCAGGGGAGGAGGAGGTAACGGAGTTCTCAGAGGAGGAGGAGGTATGGAAGCTCTCAGAAGAGGAGGAGGTATGGGAGGATGCTGTCCCATACAGTGAGATCAGGAACGTGTTGGGAATGTTCGAAAAGGTGATCGCATTCGCAGAAAAATATCACCCTGATAATGCGGTGACAACACGTTGCATGAACATGTTTAATGACTGTGCTGTCTCGGTTTAGGGACATCCTAAAACGCAAACAACACGAAGTGGCACTCAATACGGTCTGTTGAAAGAGTGAGAAAAGACACAGCAAGTGATAGGGAACCACAACCCGGTCCCAGTGGGGTTAAATTCCCAAAAACATAAAGCCCGCCTGACCCACAGGTGGAGTCTCCCTCCAAGCCATAACCCCTCTCCTCCTTCCCACCTCCTAATCGTCTCCCTCAAGCCAGCAACGACTCTTCATAGGGTAAAGTGAATGTACAAATGGGAACAAACAGAACATTTATTTTACATGTACAGTATCATATTACCAGTGTATAATGCCTTTGTTTTTGGGGCTGGAACGGATTATTTGTATTTACATTATTTTCAATGGGGAACTTCGTTTTGAATGACGTCCGTTTCACATGACGACCGCGGCGCCGGAACGGATTAAATTCGTTATTCGAGGTTCCACTGTATGTGTACTGCAGTAGTGTGATTCTAGTGGTCTGTACGTTTTGTACAGACTATAGTGTATAATGTATATTTGTTAGAGAGGTTAATGTTCTTTAAAGAATTTATATTCATATATCTGGAACTCTCAGGGTATTGAGAAAGTCTGCACTACATAACTCAACTGTTAAGTACAGTATTGCAAAACAATTTCATTGGAATACAAATTCTTTTTTACTTAAATTGTTCAAGCAAATGTGTACTGGCATAGGTATTAATGTGGTTGTAGGGGGGGACTTTTTTGGGGAAGGGAGAAGTGGGGTTGCTTGGGCCAGATGGTGGAACGAATTCCTCACTGAATCTAATTGGCTTCGCCCCAATAGTTTGCTCAAATGAAGACAATGTACGTGTCTAATCCTCGTTATTTTAATCAAATTGTCCCTCTTATGCTTTCATCCACATCCTGATAGTTTTATTATTTTCTTATTTAATTACTCTTCCACTATTTTTGAGCTCGTTTCCTCCGAAATAAGCATGAATTCATTCTACTTAAGACAGCACCCTCAATACCATCATCATCATACTTTCCAGTTAGTATTTTGGGAAGACAGTATTAAGATGTCAAATACTAGCAATTTATTTCCACAGAACGTATAGAACTCTTCTCAGACGGGGCCATTTTTTGAAATCAGAAAAATTAATGATGTGCCTCATGCATTTGTTACCAGATTCAGAAAGGTATTAACATATGTATTAAAACTTTTTTAGTTCGATACAGTATCAATATTGTAAATTGAGAATTTATTAAAAATGTTCTCAAATCCAATGCCAACAACATTAAGCCTGCCATCGAGGCATATGAAGAAAGTATAAGGCATTGCAAAAATAGGATTGTCACATATCCAGGTAGACTTGATTGCCTTTTTTTGGTTCACCAAAACCTTATTTTTCTCTTAGCTGTATCTTATAAGCAGTTAATTTTAATTTACAGTATATTTTATTTACAATGTGACATACCATGCATCAAACATTAATACACGGTTGTTAAACTTTTTATTCTATGTGAAACATTCTTGGTGCAAGGCAAATATATTGTATTGAGAAAAAAAATGAAGGCGAGAAAAAACAGATCTCAAAAATCAGAATCAATATTCGTCTGAAGCAGATGTTGAAACTGGTCCTTCCCTGGTACAATTTTTTGCTTCATCAAAACAAATGGTATTAAACTATGTAACATATAATGATTCTTTAAGTTTCTCAGCATTCTCCAGATCAATAACAAGATTCTGAATTTATAATAAGTCACTTTCTCTTTGCAGGTGATGAGTCACAATAACGTGGCTGAAGTATGTTGACCAAACCACACACTAGAAAGTAAAGGGACGACGACGTTTTGGTCCGTCCTGGACCATTCTCAAGTAGTTTGTGATGATTGAATAATGTTTAAGATTCGCTACTTGGAACGTATTGTTCCATGGGCTATGGTGAGCCCGTTGTGGGCTTGCCTGGCAAAAGAGCAGGGCTGTAGTTACACCTGATTGATAAGGATTAAGTCACCCTAGATGTGGCACGGGCATGAATAGCCTGTGTGATTGAAGTTGTTGTTTTAGATTCAACTACTGGGAACAAAAAATCCAAGTAGCACGGGTTATGGTGAACACGTAGTGGATTACTTGGCACAGGAGCGTTGCTGTAACTGGATGATTGAAGTTGTTGTTGTTATAGATTCAGCTACTCGGAACAAGTTCCAAGTAGCACGGGCTATGGTGAGCCCATAACTTACCTGGCACAGGAGCGGGGCAAGTAGCACGAGCTATGGTGAGCCCGTGGTGGACTTACCTGGCACCATGATTGAAGGCGGAGAAGGCAATAAATAGGCAGAAGAGATGTGAGAAGAAAATCTTAGAGAAGGCAAGGCAAAGGTAGGTAAGGAGTAATAAAGGGGATAGTGATAATGAGAAAACAAGAACACAAGAACAGAAATACCTGCAGGAGGCTCATTGACCCATACGAGGCAGCTCCTATTTATACCACCCAATAAGAACGGAATAAGAAGGGTAAATAGTAGGAATAAGCAAGAGATCGTAAGAGAAAACAACGTTAAAAAAAGATGAAGAAAAAAAAAGATAAATGGAAGTGTAAGCTTATGTTAGGTCACATTTGTCAAAATGTCTCCGTGGTGTAGTGGTAAGACACTCGCCTGGCGTTCCGCGAGCGCTATGTCATCGGTTCGTATCCTGGCCGGGGAGGATTTACTGGGCGCAATTCCTTAACTGTAGCCTCTGTTTAACGCAACAGTAAAATGTGTTCTTGGATGAAAAAACGATTCTTCGCGGCGGGGATCTTATTCCAGGGACCTGCCCGAAACGCTATGCGTACTAGTGGCTGTACAAGAATGTAACAACTCTTGTATCTCTCTCTCTCTCTCTCTCTCTCTCTCTCTCTCTCTCTCTCTCTCTCTCTCTCAAAAAAAAAAAAAAAAAAAAGTGAATGTACGTGCCACTATGCATGGGTTTGCATAGACAAAGAGAACCCGGACACAGAGCTGTGAACGTCAAGAAAAGGAAGGAGGGAATTAGTTTCCCATTCAACTTTGAAATGGATAGAAGAAGCCAGATTGTTAAGAGAGGAGAAATTGAAATTGAAATAAGTTTATTGATGTAAAATACACACAAAGGGATGAGGTAGCTCAAGCTATTCTCACCCCGTTCAGTACATCGTGTTAATACATACATATACACACATCACAAACAATAATCATATTACCAAACATTCTGAGAGATAAACATATACATTTCCTCCTTCACGAGAAGTATGATATCAGACGTACACAAATACTTTTATGAAGAGAGGAGAGGAAAGGCTGGAAAAGATTAAGGTCATGAGGCCATAAAGCAAAAATGTCAACAACATAGCGAAGCCAGAGAGAGGGACGAGTATCAATAGAAGGAATAAGAACAGTTTCGAAGTATTCCATGTAGAAATTGGCAAGAACAGGGAAGAGAGGGGAACCCAAAGCGACACCAAAAGTTTGAGTGTAATATTTGCCGTTGAAAGAGAAAGTTCTTTTTTTTTTAAGTGTTTAAAATTATCTTTCCTGCCACTACTCTACACAGAGCCGTCTCGTTGAATCGGCTCTAATACACAACGTACCCAACATGAACTCGAGTCCTGGCTTTGTTGCTGTTGACTTTTCCCTTTCACAGTATATACTTAAAAGCTCTAAACTTTCTAACAAACGTGACCTAACATAAGCTTACACTTTCATTTATCTTTTTTCTTTTCATTTTTCTTTCCATTGTTTTATCTTACGATCTCTTGCTTATTCCTACTATTACCCCTTCTTATTCCTTTCTTATTGGGTGGAATAAATAGGAGCTGCCTTGTATGGGCCAATGGGCCTCCTGCAGTTATCTTTGTTCTTGTGTTCTTGTTTTCTCATTCCCACTATCCCCTTTATTACACCTTACCTTCCCTACCTTTGCCTTGCCTTCTCTAAGATTCTTTTACTCACCTCTCTTCTGCCTATTTATTGCCTTCTCCTTCAATCATCTTTATGGTCTATTCATGCCCGTGCCACCTCTTGGGTGGCTTAATCTTTATCAATCATCTTCATTCATTACAATCGACTTGAGAATGGTCCATGATGGACCGAAACGTCGTCGTCCCTTCACTTTCTAGTGTGTGGTCTGGTCATCACTTTCTCTTTGATCAACTTTAACCTCTTATGTGCCGCTTTTATTGTGGCATTCTAGTGGTGCACAAAAAAGAAATTGTTCCCAAAATGTTTTCTTTGTAAATTGTTAAAATCTTCTCCCTGAACATGTACATATAAAACAAAATTAACAGCAACTTACTTTGGCTGTATGGATGTGGAGAAAGGGTAATGGGACATCAGGGGCCGTGGCCCGTTCTTGGAGCTCTCAAGGCGGTCGCATGGGCAACTCAACACTCGCGAGTTGCCACAAATAAATTTTTAATTTATTTGTTAAATTCATTTTCAATGCTTTCTAATTAGTTTTTTTTTATCGTATCATGCATATTTGTGTCTTTTACAATATGAATACAGTAAAACGTTCAGAATGTTCCAAGGAACTGTGATGCGTCAATGTGTCCACAACAAATGTTCTGTGGGAACCGACCTGTGAGATTTATATTTAATTAATTTATATAGAATTTANAACCTTCCTAGGCCTAATACATGCTATCTGAGGCCTAATGTAATACATATGCTATACTAGGCCTAGGAATGTTTTAGTTTTTTTTTATTTTCATTATCAAACTATAAAGTGAATAGCACCAAATTCTACTATCTAATTGCCTTTTACGCCAATGTTTGTAATATGGTGCACAGTTACAGATTATTGGACTGGAAGCATTCATCATCAGATCATCAAAGCAAGCAGATCATTAGGTCATCGATTATTGTCGATTGGACAGTCGGCGCGGCAGCCATGTTTCATTACTCCTCACTCACCCTATAGGGAGACGGTCAGCCGAGCGGACAGCACGCTGGACTTGTGATCCTGGGTTCGATCCCAGGCACCGGCAAGAAAGAATGGGCAGAGTTTCTTTCACCCTATGCCCCTGTTACCTAACAGTAAAATAGGTACCTGGGTGTTAGTCAGCTGTCACGGGCTGCTTCCTGGGGGTGGAGGCCTGGTCGAGGACCGGGCCGCGGGGACACTAAAAGCCCCGAAATCATCTCAAGATAACCCATGCGAGCTGCTAAGGCAACAAGACAGTAAGGCGGACATACTTCTTTCGACCCTACCCTGGAGGGTGGGTCAGCTGTATTACCTCTGTCTGGCAATCGCCACTACTAGCTACACGGTACCATGGTCCACAGAGTAAAGGTACAGTTCCTAGAGGACCACGCATTTGGACGGAATGACCTACTCAACCACCACCAACACCGCACCCAACGATATCCAGCAGCATCTCTTCAACTGAATCGATGACGACCTTGAACGCCTATTCACACCTACCACCACGTCTACTCTCTACGAGGTAGATATTTATCTCGTCCAACCACAACGCTTTCAAGCTGAATGGACCATCTTCACTAGAAGAGTCGGCTCGTGGATCACTGAGCACGAGGTGGATGATATCCTGGACAGCAACTCTGAAATGGTCAACATGACAGCTGTTCCAGCAAAGATCAAAAGCAACGACACATGCTCCACCTTAAAAGTGACCTTCACTACATCTGCTGCAGCGAACCAGGCCACCACCGCAGGATTTAAGTACTGCTGTGTCTCCACACCACCCACTTCAGTGCACAAGGAACGTTATTATGAGGTAAGCCAGTGTTACAAGTGCTACCAGTATTCTCACGTGACCAGGAAGTGCCCTCAAAGTGTTTAAGTGCAGTGTTTGTGCCCAGAACCACCACTATAAAACAGTGTCGCGCCAATTTCTCCCGTTGTGTAGTGTGAGGCAGTGACAATACCGCTATATCTCATCTGTGTACTGTGTACCAAGATGAAATAAATAAGATCTCAGAAGCCAGATTCCACAACTCTTCGAGCTTTGTCACCTTTCAACATACAAGCCACCATTTTCCCAGAACTCTTGTGAGGCGAAGCCGCCGAGCAGCGACCCAGCCAATGGTGTCGGAAAATCCGACACCATTTACCAATATCAATTCAACAGGCAGATAATATTGCTGCTGTGTTGTATACATAAGTTAACCCATAGAAAATGTAGCTTGTAGTGGAATTTTCCGTTAATAGAAAACGGGATATCATTGCCACATACTATTATAAATTCACCAGCTATTCTGTTGGAAATTATTCTTGAATACATTAGTCTTTGGACTTTTATCATAAAAACATCTCATTTGAATTAACTTAATTATCAGTATCAAAATAGAGTAAATGTGACCCTTCTATCAGTTACTGATATCTGGACAAAGTAGGCCAGTAGCGTCAGTAGTATGGAGTGGTCAGAAATTGTTTGTTAGACCACATAGTCGTGGCACAAATTCAGCTCGTATAAATTCTCTTGGACGAAGTGTTATGGAGACCAAAGTTCTGCCATCATCAACACGCTGTCATCAACCACAAGGGAAGTGTTTTTCCGAAACCCGTTTATCTAATACTTTTTGGCCATTAATGTTAGGTAGATATTGGGAGAACCGGTGAGAACACGAATAATCGACTCAATAAACGTAGTTAAGCCTTGGTCCTTATGATTCATTATACAGTGTTTTCTCTGATATAGCTGTCATATATTAGGATTCTGGCTTTATAGCTAGTGCCCTTTGTCAGGAACAAGAAGAGGAAGCAAGACTTGATACATCAGTTACTGGGTGAAGGAAGCTGGCCTCAAACGAGTAGAATTTGGTGTCTACCCTAGTTATACCTGATGGACTAAGCCTGCTGTATAATAAGATAAGGAACCTCCTCAATGTATACCAATATATGTAGTTAATACTGTAGTTTGATTAGCTGCATATATATAAATTTAATATAAACCCCCCTCTAATGTGTAAAGATCGATTTGTGAGATTATTGCAGAAACAGTCCACTTATCATACCAATTGCTATCGAAATATATAAATTAACGTAAATATAAATTCAATATAAATTCATATATATTAAATAAATAATCTCATGGGTCGTTTCCCACAAATGGGGTCCCAGCTCGCAGTCTGCCAGCCAGCAATGCAACCAATCACTGATCCAGCCTTCGCCACCACCCCACTCAGGCCAATCATCGACCCAGTCTTTGCCACGGCATTTGCAGGTTGATACTTCTGAACATACCACTGAGTATGTTCTGACATTCCTTTATTATATTTTTGGCTCTAACTACAGAGAATTTGTGAGTATTCTTAACATACTCTTCACAGCAAACAGACTGCAGCCCCTGTACTCTATCAGAGGAAGTCTTCACCCCCTCTACTTGAAGGCACTTCAACCTCACCAAACCAAGACATCTCTCTGAACGTTGTGGCACTTGCTGATCTCCTGACCATGACTGCCACAGCTGAACATCTACCAGCACGACACCTGTACTGTCCACTACAAAATCCCCAATGACTTAATTTACTATACCATCCAACATGGTGCCACCTGACCCACCCATCACACTCCAAATCTGACTCCAGCTCAGACTTCACCTATCCCGCCTGCCAACCAGCCTCCAGCTATTTACTTCAATTCACCGTCGCTCGTTCCCACCAAAGACCTTGACGACGACGACACAATGTCTTTGTATCCAAAGCCAGGACGTTTAAGCCCAACCCTGCGACACTAAAAGAAGATCTACCAGAGAAATGAATGAAGAGTATGAGATGGTACTCCAAATGGATGAGTAGCAGCAGCCCATGAAATGGGACATTGAAGCCGATACTTTATTCTACTGTGGAGATATTGAACTAGTTAACCAAAACATCATTGCCGAAGAGTACTTCGTGAAATACCACCTACTCGGTCCAGAAAAACACTCCTGAACATCTGAAGACAACTAATACTACTCTACCCAAGGAGTGCACGCCCACTGTCCATACTACTTCAACGGCAGGCCTGGCCCAAACTGATGAAAAAACTATCGGCCGTTCCACCACGTCAACAAGAAGCAAGACCAGCGGAACAAAGCTACCAAACCGTGGGATATAAGAAAAAAGACGAAGACCCAAGAATAACCACATAAAACATAGCTTACAACATGTTACGAACCCGAGTACATCGTCGGAGTATGGAGTAGCGACGTCAGCGCCATCTGTAAGTCTGCTTCCTCACCCACAAAGTATCAGACGTAATGTGGATAATGTCATCTGGTTGTGGCTGTCTAATACCTACAAATGGCTCAAGATTCCCGCCTTGGTCAGCCAGAGGAGTCGCTGTGGATGACCTCTGTTGAGGTGGCTACTAGAGATCAGCGCCCTCTGTTGTGATATGAACCGATTGTCAATGCCAGAGTCAGTAAGTGGTATTTCCTAGTTTCACCAGTACCGGCCGGTTTACTGACGACGTTTCTGTATCCACAGAGGCGACGTAGGGCTATGGAGAAAGGCAGTCTACCCTGGGCGGCCTAATCTCTCTCTGCTTAATTCTGCTTGACGACTAAGTGAGCCGCCGCCGAAGAGGAACTGAGGTATCTGCATTCTGCCAATGAAAGAATTCAGCGTATCCAGGGACTGGCTAGAGGGAGAGACAACCGACAGTGAGGTTCTACCGAGGAGCGTTACTAGCCCACCGCTAGAGGCTCCTGCCAGGGGTTAGCTACCCCTGTATTTGTCTGTGTAATGTCCTTATCAGCGTGTGGCTGAAGTTCTCTGCCAGCAATTGGCTGGAGAGTGATTGTGGGTATTCACAAAAGGCACCTAGTGATACTGTCGGTACTCTGGCCCATGGCAAGGGTAGACTCAGTGTTTCCCAGTACTGGTTAAGGACGGCACTGTGTTTTTAGGAAACACAGAAGTTGAAAAAGGCTGCATCGCGTTAGCAGAGGAGTGTTTAGTGTCCTATGTGAGAGCGACATGTAAATATCCACGTGTAGTAGTAATATTTCATTTTATATGTTCTATTTACGGTGATGGAAAAGTGGTAATAAGTTAAGTGAATATATTGATAAAGGATGAAGTGTTGTGTTCGTTTCAGCTCCTCCCATTTTATTGCTTGCATTACCTAGCCTACTCCTTGAAAGCCACTACCGACTTGGGGTCGGATACTAGTACTTTGGGTCATAGATCAAGAACCCGGTTCGACCCATAGTGGCCGTAACAGCACAAGACGGTCTCTTCCCCCCCCCCCTCCTCGTTCTCAACTAGCCATCAACCCTCCAGAGCCGCTAAGCAGCTTATTGACGTATAAAGTGGTAGTTCCCAGGGCACTTGCTGCACCTTTCATCGTAGTGCACATCGTGGTGCACTTTCAATGTTAAGTGCTACAGCTATGATCATTTTACTTCGTGAAGTGATCATAGCTGTAGCACTTAACATTGACGAAGTCGGTAGTTGCGTCCCTTGGTGAGGTGTGCTGGCAATGCCAAAGCAGCAAAATCTGTTGTCGGCAGCAAAGATAGCTTCTTCAGGTGTCTTGAAGGTTACCTTCATGGTGGCTGTCAGTTATAGTGAGGAACTTGACAGTGACGGCAGTCAGTGAAGAGCTCTGGTCGTTGATGCTGGCAATGACGTTGGTGACTGATTTCTCAGATCAGGGAGCTCACTCTGCAGATGAACACAGTCCTGGTTGCAAGGTAGTGACGAGGTGGGACGAGGATCAGATGCGCCTCCTCGAGAGCAGTGAGTAGTGCGGTTGAATGGACGCTGTAAGGCTGTGACACTACTGAACAACAGTTGGGGTCCTCCGTTGATGACATCGAGTGGTGCAACGTTTGTTTTGGTGGAGATCAAGTCTAGGATCTCCGAACGGATAACAGTCTGGTCCCCTCTGAAGCGCACTTTTATTTGGGAGATCATGATACCTAAAGCTTAGTACCGATACCTAAAGCTTAGTACCAGAACGAAGCTTGACTAGGGCAATCAACTAACACCTCATGCATATGGAGTCTTCATGTTAGATGCCCTCTCACTATCGGTGCGGCCGGCTGGTTCGAATGTCACATTACTGAAAAAGGCTTCCGTCTCTTCCTGGTACAGGAAACCAGGCTGGGAGTGGGGTCTGACCTTCTAGGAGTAAAGAGCTCAGAATGACTTGGGCAGATGAAGGTGGTGGTAGGGTGAATCACTGGACATCAAGGTAAATGAGTAACAAACTAGGTGTTGTAGGCATGACCCAGAATGTTCGAGAAACCACGGGGAGGGACCTGACCCCTAGCACATGGTCACACTCCTGGGAAGGGGGGATTGGCGGTGAAAATAGTTGCCGCCTTTGTTCACAATTTCGTATACGGAAAATTTCTATATTATTCAGTAATTCAGAGAAATTAGTCTTCATCCAAATTGTATAATATCCCTGGTTATAGTATCAAGAGTATCCCGATTGCCGGAATAATGAGTTAAGTCACCATCAGTGACGTCACTAGCGGGACTAGACTTGGGTGCGGAAGAATTTGGCCGACCCGAGGTCACAAGGGTCACCAAAGCTCCATATTTTTGGTATTTTCTCAAAGGTCAAATAGCCATTTTGTTAACGGAAATAGCTCTTCCCTAGATGCTTGTGTAATTAACTTCAGTTAAAAGAATTCAAGCAATCTGGGTCGTTCAGTACAACAGAGTTTAGTTGTTTAACTTAAGCCTTGCTAGTAACTTAATAAACTAGGCGGAAGAATACTCTGCTTTGGGCTTCTGGGTAGAGGAGCATGTAGGAGAGTGTGGTTCCAGGGAGCTGCCTGGGCAGGTTGCCTCAACCCATTTGCCCAAGACCTTAGCACTAACATCTAGCTGGTCATCAAAAAGGTAAGAGTTGCTATAAGAGTGTTGTATAGGGAATAGGTCAATTCGTTGCCGAGGAATGTAGGAAGTGTTCAGTTTAGGGAGTGCTTTGATTTAGATTTTGTTTAGTTTTGAATAAACCATTTAGCTAGTAAATTTGTCTTATTTAATTTCCATTTTTGTGTAATTTACTTACATTGTCTGGGACCACGTGGGTAGCGTGGCCTAGTTGAGTTGGGCCGATTCTAACACCGAATCAGAATTCATTCTCCCTTTGATTTTTAATTAATTCCACACTTAAAGAATTCCAACTCATATTACTAGTAGGGATCAAGCCCTAAAGTTTATTGATTAGCATGATTGATCCAGACCTCGATCATTGCTCAGTGTTACTGGTCTGGTGGTGGCAGCGCAAGGCAATTCAAGAGTTTTGCTAGAAGTCGATTTCCACGTCATAAGGTTGTAGAATCTGAAGTCGTTCAATCGTCTTAAGACCACGTGGCGTGGGGTCGGCTCAAGTAAAAGTTTGGGGTCCCTTGGCATAGAGAGACTGGTACGATTATTCCCCCCCCCCCCCCCGTGTAACAATGGTGCACAGTGGTGGTTTCATCAATTTTGTTTGAAATTGTTGAAAGGCTCATGCATCTAGCCATTCGGACACGTGCGCAGAGGCTAGGAAGGACAGCCACAGGCCGCGGGCCAGGATTAGCAGTGCGCCTCACAACAATGCAATTGAGTGGGGATTGGCGAATCTTGGGGTCGTGCGGGCTGATACGTTAAGGATTAGTTAGTAAGTTAGGCTGTTAAGATTTATTGCGTAGGAGACCGCTCCGAATTGATTGGACTGGGTACCTTAATCGACCCATTGCAATTGATTCAGAGGTGTTGGGAGCCACCATACTCTCAACAGCAGTTCCTTGTGGGCAGTCTGGGCGGATTTATCTGTGGGACGCCAGGAGATAGATCCGAGGGCGTTGTTAGACGACCTAAAACGCTAGGAAAAACGTAAATCCGTGAAGGGCGTTGCGGCCTCCGAGGGACGGACTAGTAAACTACCTAGCAGCGATTCAACGACTAAGTGATCGCACACTTAGTGGAGGTTGACTTGTCTAGTCTTAATTGTTACTGAAATCTGTGTGCCGCTCTGTTAGAATCTAGATGGTCGAGACCCCTAGGCAAGGCACGGTACGGCGAGCCGGTAGGAGCGATTATAGGATTTAGGCGAGTGAATTTTAGCATTATGTATAGTTAAATTTATATAAAGTAATTCCGTTTATTTGCATTTTTCTAGAGATTAACAATTTTTTTTCCCTAAATTCAATCCTCGGTTAAATTTGTTTTTTTCCCCAAGTGTTCAGTAGTTTTTGCACATTAGGCTAAGTGCGTACATTTATTATTGCTAATTCCTATTGTATTTCCTAAGTCAGAGGCGTGGTTTTCTAGAGTATAGTTAATCCTCTAGACTTAGGACTATATGTCACTTAGTTGTATTCCACTTAGTTGTATTTTTAGGGTTGAGCTTTGCTCTTTCGGCCCGCCTCTCAACTGTCAATCAACTGTTACTAATAACTACTTTTTTTTTTTCCCACACCACAACACACACACACACCCCGGAAGCGCCCGTGACAGCTACTAACTCCCAGGTACCTATTTACTGCTAGTTAACAGGGGCATTCAGGTTGAAAGAAACTTTTCCCATTTGTTTCTGCCGGGTGCGGGAATCGAAGCGCCACAGAATTACAAGTCCTTCACGCTATCCACCAGGCTACCTGGCCCCCAAGTCGGTCACTGTCACTATAGTTGGTGAAGGAGTTTGTTAAGAAATAGTAATTTTCGTTAATGCTTGATAGAGTTCGTGGAACTATTTCTAAGTATTTTGGGATAAGTTTCGGCTAAGTCAAAGTCGGAAAGTCGTTAACTGTAATTAATTGGTATTCGTGGGTCACGTATATGATCTGGGCGTCATTAGGATTCCCCAGTCGATGCGAGTGATATTTTTCTAGTTTGTACCAGTAAGACGGTAGAATTGCGTTTTAGACAATTTTTTTTCTGTAGAAACGTAGGTGGAAAATTTTCTAAGTCCAGCTTGGGCTAGAATTGGACTTTTTGGCGAAAATTCGAATTTTCATGTTTCATGTATATTCTAGGGCCAGTATTACCCTCTAGTGCGTGCAAGGGATATAATTCTGTTCTTAAACATTAAACAGTGATAATTACATTTTTGCCGAATTTAGTTATTTTTCGAGAAAATCGTGTTGTATTTTTGTCAGTGTCCAGTTGAGGTGAAAACCTCGGATTTTGACGAAAATTAGAATTAATGAGTGTTGAAACCGCCCGAGGCGTCAGTATTGTTCTGCATACAGCATCAGTATTAAATAACAGCGTATTTATATCTGAACGAAAAACCCATTTTTGCGAATTAAGGAGTTTTGCGATATTTGGGGTGATACTTTTTTTCCGGGTGCAGAAAATTGGCAGAGTCCAGCATTGAGAAAAAAATGCAGTTTTTGGTGAAAATTCAATTTTGGCAAGCAAATATATGTCCTGGGTGTTTATATTAATCGCTAGAGCGGGTTATTAACGTAAAACTAGTTATTTTCCTTCAGAATAAAAATATTGATTTTTAAGCGTTTAAGCAAAAAAAGCACAGGACTTGTGTTTTTTCAACGCGGCTGGTCCCGCTTCATCAGTCATCAGTGGCCACGCTGTATTACTTCAAATGCGTCTAGTGTTCAAGTATAGTAAATGTTCTTTATTAATCCATCACGAGTGCTGCGCGTTAGTTACTTTATCATTTTAATTGTTTTATATAAATTAGTTTCTTTAACTTTTAACGTAAAGGACGTAGTTTTCAGTAATAGAACTGAGGGTTATTTCACGGTCAGACACGAGTGCTGGGCAGACGCTCATTCATTGGATTCACTTCAGCGATTCTCTCGATTAATCTGTATACTTCCTATTTTGGGAAATTTGTAGTTTTCTCTTTTGGAAAAGAGCTGTGAATTTTGTTATTTGTGAAAGATCACAGTTGTAGTGAGAGTCCGGGTCGAGGGTGAATTAAAGGGTAGTTACAAGAGGCATGGCACACCGGGAATCACAGGGAATGTTTAACCCAGACAGTGACCAGTCAGTAGGGACCAGTGGGAGTGAAAGTTTAGAGGACAGCACCTCTTCCGACACCACTGGGGACCTGGTGGACCGCTCAGGTAGCTTAGCTGACGTCAGAGGGAGTCAGTGGGACGGAGGCGACAGGATCACGGGTTCTGCATAGGACTGGGCAGTCGAGGGGTATCTTCCCATTCCAGTACACATACGGTTATAGACATGAGTGGGGAATCTAGCGAGGATTCGCCCCAAGAGTGGGGGGAGCCGTCTTGGTTCCCCCACGTACAACATCGACGCCATGTCAATAGGGGATACAGGGAGCTGGACAGGGGGCCATCAGTTAGTATGGTAGGATGCCCCACTTCGTTCAGTAGGGAACATGACCAGCAACCTGTCCAACTGGAACATGAACAACCACACCAACAACAGGAACTACCTCACATAACACCAATACCACAACACCTCACACACCAAAGAGCCAAACTCAACCCCAAGCCACAATTAGGTGAGCACCTAAGTACACCTCACCCATCACAACAACCCCAACCCCACCTCCTATACCAACCCCAACCTCATTTTTTATACCAACCCCAACCCCCATTCCTATACCAACCCTTCCCCCAACCCCAGGCCACCCCATACCCATTCCAACCCCAGGCCACCCACACCATACCTCAACCTCAATCCATACTCCAACCCGAGGCCATCCACACCCTGCCTCAACCCCAACCTCAATCCATACCCCAACCCGAGGCCACCCACACCATACCCCAACCTCAATCCATACCCCAACCCGAGGCCACCCAGGCCATATCCCTACCTTTTTCCCAACCCCAGGCCACCCACACCATACCCACGGCCAGCCACACCATACCTCAACCCCAAGCTCAATCCATATCCCAACCCCAGGGCCCACCCACTTTTAGTAGCCCCGCGTCACACAAACCGGGAATTACGAGTCTGATTCCCAAGATGACTTGGCCGACACTCAGAGGTACGGAGTTGCCGCTTAATAAGGTGGAACGCAACCGCCGAGTGGAAGACTGGCTTTGGCAGATTAGTGCGATGCTGGAGGCTATCCCAGAGGATAGTTTGAAGATTACTCTCGCTATGGGGGCTTGCGTGGACATAGCCGGTCCACTGGCGAGATTGACAGTTTCGACACCTGACGACTTGGCCTCAGTTTGTCAAAGCGATTAGGGACAGATTTAAGGAAAAGGTGTCAGAAGATGGGGCTCAGATTTACCTGCAGTCACTTAAGAAGGATGACCGCAGCACCATCAAAGATTTCGGGACGTTATTAAAGAGTAGGGTTGACGATCTTACTACGGAACTGGGGTTAGTTTCGAGTCAGGCACAGCGACTAGCCAAACAATTGTTCTGCAGAACGTTACCGTCTGCTATGGGGCCAATTTTTAGCTGCGGAGGGAGCGTTTTGTGAGTTATAAAGAACTAGTCCAACAGGCCGCCACAGCCTTAGACAGGCAGATGCTCACGGAGACGTCGGGCGCTCAGTCGTCCCCATACGTAGAGGCGTTAAGTAAAGGCGAGGGGGACAAGACGAATAACTCTGGCGCAGGTTCGTCAGGCGGGAAGCAGCCCACAGCTGCACGTTCGAGCCACCCTGCGCATGGTACCAACAGGGACCCGCGGAGGCGTTACTCCTGCGGGAAGCGCGGACACATACAGAGGGACTGTAAAGTCACTAGTACAAATGCATAAAAGAAGGCTCCTAGTGATGGTAGGCCTACTTTGGAGGTGAAAGTGGAATGTGCAAGATTGACAGCTTTTGTTGATACGGGAAGCCAGGCAACTGTAATTAAAAAGTCAGCCTTCAGCGATTTTAAGTATGCACGTCTTAAACGTAGCGCAAAGACATCAACAGCGGTCAATGGGGAAAAGATTGAGATCGTGGGTCAAGGTACAGTTAATTTTGAGATTGATGGGGTATTGCAGCCTCACACATGTACGATCATAGAGAACCTTGATTTTCCGGGTCACATCTTAATGGGAACTGATTTTGTCGCGATTTGATTATTCCTTGTCTGCTCAAAAAGGGGCTAGGAACTGCAGGTTGCAGTTGGGACAGACTTCCTACCCAGTGGAGATGATCGATCATCCCCCAGTTGTAGCTTCAATTAAGAGGAAGCAGAAATATAATGCGCACTACCCAAAATTGATTTT
This sequence comes from Procambarus virginalis, assembly GCA_020271785.1. NCBI lineage: Eukaryota > Metazoa > Arthropoda > Malacostraca > Decapoda > Cambaridae > Procambarus > Procambarus virginalis. The sequence continues at coordinate 66,416,324 of WNGS01164437.1, read as the reverse complement.
TAAGTCTCTTCCACATACATTTAAGAGGTCATGCGCATTGCATGCATTGACCAGAGTTGCCCACCACATTCTGTTAAATATATTAAATTAGCCATGGGACGTCGCATACAACCAGGTGGCTGGGAGATGTGATAGCTTATTGATTTCTCATCACTTAATTGTAGTGCTCGATAAAGGTGCACTCATTCCAGTTGTCAATCTTTCACATAAGACTTTTCGCTTCAGGGCAGGTGATAGGGTATCTCGGGGAACCATGGTGGAGGACACAGAAATCTTTCACAACGAGTCAGCTGAGACGCCAACCGTCACTGCACAATGTAGTGCATTAAACATTATAGATACTAAAACACCATCCAAAGTACAGTATGAGACGAGAAATGTTGCACGGAATGTATTAGAGGTAGAAAAATTAATTTCAGCACTTGATTTGCAACATGTTACACAGGTGGATAGGAAGGCACTGAGGAGTTTTGCGGAAATTCCCTAGATTATTTGAGACAGAGGATGACCAGATTGGTCTCCTTGATAAGATTGAGCACACCATTCCAACTGGTGATCATTTGCCTGTGTACACGAGACAGTGGAGGTTGCCGGAACAGACAAAGAACGTTATCAGGGAGGAGTGCCAGAAAATGTTGAGGCAGGGTGTGATAGAGCCTAGTACGTCACCGTGGCTCTCTCTTGTTGTGCTAGTTCGGAAACCGGACGGTAGTTATCGTTTCTGTGTTGACTACCGGAAGGTGATCGAAATAATTAAGGATGATGTGTATCCGTTGCCCTGAATACAGGAGATAATAGATCAATTTAGTGCTGCAAAGTATTTCTCAACTCTTGACGCGAAATCGGCGTATTGGGCGAATCCGGTGGCAGAACAGGATAGGGATAAAACGGCATTCTCGGATAGTAGGCACACTTATCAATTCCGTAGGATGCTGTTTGGTTTAAAGACAGCGCCTTCGTCGCTTCAGAGGGCAATAAACTTCATAATTAGTCCGGTCCTGGGTAGGCATTCTTTAGCGTACCTGGATGATGTGGTGATATATTCCAGAACGTTTGAGGAACACCTACGGGACTTAACCGAGACTTTAACGTTGTAAGATCAGGTAGGGTTCAAGCTAAGCGTTCAAAAGTGCACCCTGGCGGCCCAGAAATTCAAATTTCTGGGGTTCCAGGGGTGCCCAGACAGTATCCGACCTGACCCAGATTCTTGCCGCGCCATTGCCCACATGCCTATTCCAAGGACAGCAAAGGACGTGCGTAGGTTTTTGGGGGCGGTCGGATATTTTCGTCGTCATATTGAAGGTTTCGCTGGCATTTCAGCATCCCTGACTGATCTGACAAAGAAAAATGCAAAGTTTGTGTGGAAATCTGAGCATGACGAAGCCTATCGCAAACTGAAGGACCAACTAATCACGACACCGGTATTGGCCATTCCTGATTTTGAGAGAGTGGGAGGTGCACACTGACGCCAGCGGTATAGCTATTGGCGGGTGCTTAATTCAGCGAGATGAGGATAATTTACCCCATCTGGTAGCCTATTTCAGTAGAAAGGTCAAAGGACCTGAAGTTTGCTATTCAGCTACGGATCGGGAGTCACTGGCTGTAGTAGAATCAGTTAGGTATTTCGAGCCTTACCTATTTCAGCGGCACTTTGTAACAGACCATTGACTGTTGACGCACATTTAAAAAGCGAACAAAATGCCCACGAATGTCACGCTGGTCTCACGAACTTTCAGCCCAATCATTCCAGATTTTGTACAAGCCTGGTCCAGCACATGTTATGCCAGATACGCTAAGTAGAAACATAGCGTCGGTTAAAGTTATTGAAAATATTGAAACAATTCCATCAGATAAAATGAGAGAATACCAGATGAGCGAGCCTAGATGGAAAGAAATTATTGAGTATTTAGAAGGTGGAAAATACCCAAAAAAGAAAGAATTTGCCTATTCATGATTGTGAGATGAAACAGGACGTCCTGTATTATATTAGTAGCAAGAATGATAGGGCAGTATTTCAACTAGTTATTCCGGACGCGTTGTGGTCATCAGCATTAAAGCTTGCGCATGCATCTAAAATTGCAGGGCATCCGGGGGTCTTTAAAACCCACTTAAAGGCAATGTCTCTTTTATTTCCCAGGATTACTTTCTGAAGTAATCCATTTCGTGAAGTCGTGCCTTCGTTGCCAGAGGAGGAAAGGTACCCTTAAGGTACAAACCCCACTTCAGGAATTTCCTGAAATTCGTGAACCTTTAGACCGTGTGGGGGCCGATTATATTGATTTACATCACAGTCATTCTGTGACAGAGAATATTTACATCACAGTCACAGGGAACAGATACGTGTTGGTGCTAGTTGACCATTTGTCTAGGTACACTACACTAGTTGCATTACCTCAGAAGGATTCTCGTACGGTTGCAGATGCGTTCTTGCATAGGTATCTTTACTGTATTCGGACCTCCTAAAGTTTTAGTCTCTGACCGGGGTCAAGAATTCAATGGGAATACAGTCGCTCCTCCTTTGTCAGCTGGTTTGATGACTACGTCGCAGCGTGCCTCGAGGTTGCATAGGGCTGACCTAAGTTCAGGTTGCAGGTTACAGTGGAGGCGGGTGTAGACTTCAACAGAGGATACCTCGTAGCTTGGAGGATTTATTGGAGACCATTGAGGCGGAAAGGGTCTGTTGGCCTAGGCCGGGTAAGGTTGAGGTAGCGTGACGACAGTGATGGGGTGCCTGGGCTGCATCTGGGGGTTGATCAGGGGGGAGTTCTTGGATCCAGAGGGTGCTCCACATTCCGTTGATTAGGACCTCGAGGTCCTTGAGAGCCTGCGACTATCTAGCATCGCTTGTGCAAGGGGTGGGGTACCCATGACAAATGTGAGGGGCCACAAATCAGAAGTTCTTGCTCCGACCGAGTAATCAGGACCTTGGTGACAACGGTGCACCTTACCAGGTGTGGTCAGTCTGTCAGCGGTCCCACAGTCAGTCTGCGGACCGCTGCTGACTGTGGGGGTCGCAGCGCTGGCGAGGGTGATCCTGTCTATCAGGTGCTGGGAGCTGACGTCTGTCCAGGCAGGGTGAGCGTCCAAGGGAGGGTGACCCGTCTGTTATTGGGCCGTCGGTCATTGCGAGGGGTCTGTCGCCTGATGGGCTGCGGACTTCGTGTTCTGGGCCTCTGTGGCTGGGGCTGCACAGTGGGGCACCTGCGTTGGCCCCGCTGTCGGGGGCGAGCAGGGAGCTGTCCGGCCTCCCGGGAAATGGTTAGGGGGAGGGGGGGGCAGGGTTTGGGGTGGCTACCCGATTTATGTCATCCGCAGTGTCTGCTTGAGGATCCCATGCTGAGGGTTGACGTATGCCCAGGGCTACCCTGGGGCCTTCGGGAGCGATCACCGCAAATACCGCATCCCTGAAAGCTGCGCGGGTGTCTGCAGTTGGGACCTTCTGGCCTGCGGGGATGCACAAGGGAGCAACTCCTCCAACCTACGCAATGGGACCCCCAGAATAGAGGTATCTTCCCCGCAACTTTCTTTACAGGTCTGGCAGGTCCACTGAAGACGGCACTCCAGACCCTATGGACTTTGCTGAAAGACACGTACGGCAACCACCCATCATGGAACAGGTTCCCACAGGAACCACCCATGATGGCCTGGAAATGAAGCAAGTCCCTCAAAGACCACCTAGTCTCAGCAGCACTCCGGTAAACCCACACAAAATGCTGATCCTCGTGAAACAGCAAGTGCGACATAAAACCGACACATAAGATAGAGATGCAAACCCCACCTTGTGGGGCCTAATGAGCCTGAACATGTTCACAAGGTTTTCCTCGCCCCATGGGAGACTATCAGGTGAAGCTCAGGCAGGGGAAACGTAGTTGAGTGAGGCCCCACAATGTGAAACCTAATTCCTGCCTGTCTTGTGTGGCCTTGGGCCCAATTTCCTGACCAGTGGCCAACAGTGAGCGGCGTTTACCGCTGACCAGAGATGTCTAGACGAGACACTAAATGGGACAGAAACATCCGTCTTTATGAAGGTGAATTTGCACGACAATTTGACACCTGCCAGCAGTGTTAGATAGTGGAGAGATTATGCCAGAGGGTCATGTGACAAGCCAGGAGGAGGAGTGGTGCAGGCTAGTCTCCCAAGTTAGAACTTCACCTTTAACCCCTGTACACAGAGGACATGATGCCAGCGACCGAGGAACTGACATTTTCACGTTACAAAGTGTCTGAATGAAAAGACGAAAACGTCCCTAGGTGTGACCGACTAGAACGTCCTGGAGAAGTATGTGGTTAATTCTGCACGATGCCGGAAGGGGAAACTCAGACCATTGGCAACTCTAGGACTGTCAACATAAACGGCTGGGCCAAGGGAACAAGTGGTCACCTCACAGCTTCATTGTCTTCACCGTAACTGTACAGTCACGATGTAATCCTGGTCATTGCCAATCGGTGAGGAGTTCAGGTTCAGCGAATTCCAAGTTGCAGGTGTGACTGGCCAGTTCAAGTATTTTTTTACGAGACGAGAAAACACACATTCGGTTCGAGAGGGCAATATGTTTTCAACACCTGCTACTCCATCGTCGGAATCATTCAACATCTTTGAGGTGCCAAAGAGTGATGCGAGGTTGCCTGATGTGTAAGCTTCCAGCGACCTTGCAGGACAAGGTCGCCGGAGTTGTGAAGAACCAAGATTACTCATCAACAGAAGAGCCAAGTGAACGCTGAGGAGGAACTTGGAGATTACAGTATACATCGGATGATACCCTGACTACATAGAGTTACTTGCACCCATGATTTACACACCTCTCCCACACCATAGAGTTAGTTAAGAGTCATACTCCTACCGGTACATACAAAGAAAGCAAGTAAGTTTATTACACAGAGGCAAGAAGCCAAATTTTACATTCATAACTTGTGTCCCTGTGGAGGAGGAAGGAGCATAGTAGACTTGACAAGATGAAGGCCGTCATCAGCGCCAGGATGGAAAATCCCGCCAGAAACAAAGAAGAGAGAACATCTAAATTAAGACGAAGAGATGATTGGGCAAAGGTAAGCAGGGGGCGACCAATGGGGGAAGCCACCCGAGTTCACGTGACGAAGCGAGATCCTGAGTGGAGTGTGGCAGCGCAGGAAGGCACCATTACACCTGTACTGTGGTAATAGAGCAGACTCACCAGTCAACTCCATAAAATCCAGGATTTCGCAAGGTTATATGGGCTGAGCAGCAGCCAAATCGGAAACAAGCTCAACTGTGACCGAGCAGAGCTTCCCGGAAAAGTTTCCGAGGGCGAAGATCTGCAGGTTGCAGTCAGATTGCAACTCGGTATCTTCATGAACTCAGATCATCTTCTGTGTTGGAGGCAGAGCTGAAGAGCCGAGTGTGTTTCCTTGTAGCCTCATTCTCGGCACAACTACAAGAGCCATTGTGTAGTCTGGTCAACAGTTACATCAAAGATGACCAGGTGAGCTGCGAGAAATCCAACCAGCAATCCTAACCCCTGGAATGTCCCAGTGAGGTCAGCGTCAGGGTGGAAGGCGATCTGGCAAGGCAGCTGGGATATTCAACGTGCATTCTCAGCTCCTTGGAGAAGGCTAGTCCCGTGCTGGGACGGTGGCTGTATGCAGAAAGTGATCTCGGACTCTTCGAGGTGTTCTTTGCCACGTATGAATTACTGGTTTAATTCCTAAAATGAGTAAAGTGGGAGTATGACCCGAAGTGATTGACAGACAGTGGACTACAGCCATTAGTGGCCGGTCACAAGACCGTTTCAAGGTTACTCGTGAAAGGTGTGGAGGGTGTTGGAACTACAGGATAAGTTCCACACTCACCTGCTGTGATAAATCGGCATATACGGGATCGTGAGTGGGTAGCAGCGGGGCAGACTCTACCACCAGTTAGAGGCTACTAGAGGAAACAGAGGGGTGACGATCTTAATACTAGTGATTTCCAGACAAGTAGACACCATTGTCAAGAATCCCAGGCATCTGGCATTTAGATCATAACCCCAACCCCTTTTCCCTGGTTCTAGGTTTTCCAAGGAATATATTCATTACCATTAGCTGTCACTTATCATAATTGTGCATAATGTTTATATATGTGTGGGGAAAATAATCCAGAGCCTAGTATAATAGTTCTTGTGTGGAGCTCACCGAGAGGACATCCCCACCTGGGCGGCTGAGATGCCTCTGACGAGTCTTAACATGCCATCTCCTAAATCAGGAAATCATAATTAATAACATTGGTTTCACTGAACTCACATTAGCATTACATATCAATGACCAAATATAACAGGAGCCTTAATGAGGGTTCGAATCTATGCGCTGGGTGTTCCCAGTCGCGCTCTAGTCGACTGTACCACAACAGTCAAAAGAACTGCACCCTAGAGTACTCCTACACCCACACTGGCCACTGAAGCCTAACTGGGGCTTATCACGTTAAAGTGATTTCTGTGTATTGAAGGTAAAATTACTAGTTTACAGGGCCTGAGTGCATAGGGGAATTGTGAAACCCTGGTTAGGCTTCAGAAGCTTCGGGACCCTTGTGGGTGTAGTAATACTGCAGTTTGCAATTCTTTTGACCATGCCGTGGTGCAGTCAACTACAGCGTGCCTAGGAACACCCAGCGTATATGTTCGAACCCTCAGGGCTCCTGTTGGATTTGAACAATTGTTATGTTACATGAACATTTACTTGGGTAACGTCATAGCAATTAGCTAATATATTGGTGAATAAAAAGCAATTAAATTTAGTAAAAAAAATTACTACCACCACCTTCAACAAGATGCACCACGAGCATTGCTCTCAGTTTGATTAGCGTGTGCCTTCATTGTTAGCGTTATTCATTAAATGTTTCGAGAATCTTTTGTCAAACTGTACTAATTGGTAAGCTATGTAACTAACTTTTGTTGGTCATCTTGAGTAATCAATTTATCTTCCTGATATTTTAAATAGTTCTGTCAGTCAGTCAATTTGGTAAAATTATATAAATTTACTCTATGCCTATATAATTCATTTGTCTGGAAATTAATTAATTTAGTCGCAGAGGTAAAATTACAACAATGTATGCATTTCTGTACTTTGAATAAGGGCTACTATTTTGAAAGTTAGAGGCGAAGACTTTTTTTTCCAAGTAAAACTTTAGACTACAGGAGCCTAATGTGTATATGCTTTGCTCGTTCACTTTTGAGTACTCATGGGTGTTGAAAATTTTTTGTTCAACTCATAGTAACCATTTGGCAAGTGATTCTAAATCACATTATGGGAACTAATTGTATTACAAAAAGTAACCAGTGGATCTAACTTCAGGCAGCATTGCCAGACAGTGTGATATTGCTCAGTGTTGCCAATTTAGCTCCAATTTATTTGTATGATTACTTGTTCATCAATTCTTTACTATCTTTCAAGTCTTTTTTTTTAAACGTCTTGCTTTCGAGCTACTTAACAAGCGAACTGGATTGAGTACCAGACATTACATCACATGTGTTGTACTTACATCACTGTGGGTTAAAGTGAGTGTGGGGATGGTAATCATTATAGTGCGAATACAGGGCGCGACTTTGCCTGGGGTGTGCATTTCCTGGTCGTTGTGTCAAATATCCTGGACTCCAAACCAGAATAGGACCAGGTAGAATAATAACGAGATATCCACTGTGACGCCATCCGCAAAGCACAGAACAGCCGCCCAAGCCTAGCGACGAGAGAAGAGATTCATCCACCATCGACTGAACTTGTATATGGTAAGCCATCTTCAAGTTCTTAATCATCATAAAGCAGGTAAGCATCGGATTGACGTATGGAGAGAGGATGCAAAATACTTGCGCTAGGAACGGGTGAGGAGACTTTGGAGCGAACAACAGACGGTGGTGGCCCACACACCGTGGCTTGGAATATGCATCTGTCACTGTTCACAGTTGAGAGGAGAGCTTTTGGTGCACACAGTTGTCACACTTGCTTGGCTCTAGAGCATCTGGGGTGGAGTCAAGCGATTTGTCTGGTGTGTCTTCATTCTTTTTTTTGCTTCAGGTTTAATTCTTCCTGCCAGGAAGAACGTCGTCTTTTTTCTTCGTGATGATGGTAGTCGTGCTTCTTGTTGACATGGTGGTGCTGTCGGTCGAGTTTGTAGGTGTAATATAAAATACAAAGTCATCAGGGCTGTAGTCAAACTTTAGTGGAGATGGTGATGTCCCCATTGAGACAGCCTCGTCTGATGATGCCGATGAGTCGATAGCAGGTGTGGTGTTCCGTGGAAGTTTAAGAGGTGCTAGTGCTCTCTTCAAATTCGTCTTCTCTGTCTTCACAGATAGTGCTTAAATTTTCTCCCGAATTTGGGCAGTGTATTTTGGTACTTTTCATAGTATTCAGGGACGATAATGGCCGGGATGAATAGAGTTACATTAGCATAGTAACGAAGTGTGTCCGCTTTAACGATCATTTGATAAAGTCGGATTCTTTCATCGTCTGGTCCTCTTCATATTTTTTATTCCTTTCCCGGGTCTTTTAATTGTTTCTGGACTTGGGTAAAATGAAGTTTACGCGTGTCTTCAAAGAATAAGTTTTTCTCCTTGTGCAAGAGCAGTATCAATGCAGTCTACTTTGGCTGCTGTAGAAGCATGAATCACAGTTTCGGCGGCTGGTGTAGAGATCACATCCTCTTATATCAGATGGTATGATTATAGTAGGTGGTAAAGAGGAAGAACTGACGACTGGTGTGGAAGGCATGGCTGCTTGCTCTGCAGCTAGAACTGGGATGGTGGTTGGTGCTGAAGCAGGCGTCGCCGACATTTAAGTCGTTGATGCTGGGACCAAGGTAGTCTTCGTTGTCAGAGCACCAAACACATCAGGTGCTATGATGTGCGTTAAACCATTTGCAACGTAGAATGTGTTGATTGTGGAATCAAACAATCTATGGTCAAGATCCAGCAATTAGGTCTACAAGATGGAGCGCAGGAATCACACCAGTATTTGTATCCAGTGAGGTGGATGTCTGAGTAGACAGTCCATTCTCCTGTTTAGTTAGTACTTATATGTACTATGGTCTTCGTCGTTACTATATGAAGTAAGAGAATTACAAAGTACAAATCGCTAATATTGAAGTTGGACATGCCTGAAAAATTTTATGTTGCAAAGACAACCAAAAATAACCTAACCTTCCTAAGCCAAATACACGCTATCTGAGGCCTAATGTAGTACATATGTGCTATGCTAGGTGTGACGGACCTCGGGGCCGTCTATGATCCGGGTTCTGAACTAAAACAGTTGACCCTCACATTAATATTAATTTCCCGTCTTCTAGCCTGTTGTGCTGGGAGGTGACGAGCTACCAGGAACAGACGGAGAGCAGGGAGAGTGAAGGACTATTTTGATCGACATTGAGACGAGCTAGCCAGTGGGCTAGTCGAGTCCTGTGGATTTCACTATTGGAAGGTGCTAGCCAGTGGGCTTAGTGAGCCCTGAAGATTTTACAAAGCGTACTAGCAAGTGCGCTAAGGAAGGACGGGGGGGGGGGGCACGTTTGAAGACGTCACCCTAATTGCAGCCAGTTTGAGGGCTAGTGTCGTATTGAAGACCTCGTCCGACGAGTGTAAATAGTGTCCGTCATTTTTGGAGCTAGTTAGCATGAGGGCTGATGATGCTCTGAGCGACCTCTATATATATATATATTGTATATATATATTGTATATAGTAGTGATTATAGATAATAAGAACGGTTAATTGTGTTTGTGTAATTTTTTTTACCTTAAACATTGCACTACATCTCCTTCAAGGTTAGGGACCTCTGAACTTAAGTAAGATAGAGTTTTAAAAGATCCCAGTTACGGAAGGACTCTTAACACTAGGCCTAGGAATATATTTTTTTAGTTAGATTTAGTTAGATTTTAGTTCAGGTAGATTTTTGGCTTTACTTTTATCGAACTCCATAAAGTGAGTAGTACCAAAATCTATCTAATTGCCTTTTACGTCAATATTTGTACTAAGGTGCACATTGTTACGAAAGGTACTGTCTAAACAGAAGGATGGGTTGTTGATGGGGCGTTGATCCTCCAGCGAGAAGGCTGAAATGTTTGGAAGGCGGGGCCACCGCCTGGCAAGGCGGGAAAGGCTTCTGGTTGGCTGGGAGGAGCAGCTGTCGTCGGGCAGATGCCGGTAGGAATGGCGGAGGTGAAATCTGGTCAGTTGTCAGCAATTTTCTTTATTTCTTCTTTTCGGCTGGGGCAGAGATGGGACACAGCAGTGTGGTCACCATCACAGAAGACAGCGTTCATAATCGGCAGAGCATTGCTTGTAATAGAGGTCCTGGGGCACAGAGACTACACTTCGGATCATGTTATGGGCACTTCCTGGTTAAATGCGAGTACTGGTAGCACTTAAAACACACTCTTACCTCGAAATAACGTTCCTTCTGAAAGGAGGCGGGTGGTGGTGATGCTGAAACACAAGATCCGTTGGTGGAGGAGATGTTTGCCGCAAGTGATGTGATGAACGTCACTTTCAAACTGGAGCGTTGGTTGTCATTGCTGGTGATCCGTACTGAAGTCGCCGTCATACAAGTGTTGTCAGAGTTTATACTGCCAGGAATTACGTCAGCGTCCTGGTCAGCAATCCATGTGCGGACACACCTGGCTAAGTTGGTTCTGTCTGTAATGTAGCTTCGTGGTTGGGTGATGAGTATGTCCGTGTCATACAGGGCAGCCTGCTTGGTTACCGAAAACAGTTGTTCAAGGTCTCCATCCTCGGAACAGAAGAGTACAACCCATGCATCGTTCTGATGAATGTCTGAGTGTAGTGATGGTGGTGTGTGGAGAGCCCGAAGCAGTTCAGTAGTAATGAATGCGTCGTCCCTTTGCAATGTAACTTTCACCTTGTACAACAAGTACTGCTTGACTAGTACTATTAGCTAGGGATAAGCTGAGAAAACACAGCCCCCCCCCCCCGCCCATAAACGAGGCAATGGGTCGATGCTCCTCACACTGTTGGTGTGGCTTGGCAGCCCGCTGAGGTGGGGAGCAGCCACACACATCTGACTGCAATGGTTGCTGGTGGTATATATACCCTGTGGTGTGATCGTGATTACCACTGGGGCCATTAGGAAAAACAATCCTAGTGTCAAAGTTACCACTGAGCAGGGTCTAAAAGCTACTAGGCCCCAAACCTGCTCAGCTTTAAATAGTGCTCCCATAGAAATAGACGCTCTCTGGCCAATGCTCAAAACTCTGGTCACCGAGTTGATCGAAAGTCTGCTGTCATCACATGGAATCAAGCAAACCACCGAGACTCGGAAGACAATTGAGCACAAACTCAAGAGATTCGAAAATGTAATATCTTCACCTTCAAGACAGCAGGGCAGGAGACACCCCTCTAAAAAACAGATAGCGTCTGGATCGTCGGAAAGCGACATTGATGAGTCAATTTCAGGTCCACTAAGAACCTATACACCAATTGCAACTTCCATGGCGTGTTCATCAGACTCCATGGATACCACGGAATTATCAGCAAATTCCAAGAACATAGAGGTCTAAAGATCCTGCAATGGAATGCGCAAGGACTGCGCACTAAATTGCAACACTTGCAATGCATAGCAGTAACCAAGGGCATAGACATCCTGATACTACAGGAGAGCTTGCTTCGAGCCGGATTAGAACCTAAAATCTCAGGCTATCGAGGCTTCTTCCTTCCATGGATCAATGGGCAATCCAGGGGATGTGCAATCTATGTAAAATGTGACCTGATCTCCAAGTCCATAACCAGCCCACCTGATTGTGGAGCAGGGACAGAGGTAATGGGAGTAACCATTGAGCTAAGACACGACACACTTGAGGTGTTTAATGTGTACAGGTCTCCACATGCCGAAATGGATCTCTCTGTGTTATTTGGAAACGGGACAACAACAAACACAATCATTTGTGGAGATTTTAATGCCCATCATCGATTGGTACTGGGCTCGAACACAACAAACGAAGCCGGCATTCACATTGCACACCTATTAGACCAGCTTCCAGAAATACAAATCCTAAACAAGAATGAACCTACCCACATCCAAGGAGGCAGATTAGACCTAACCTTCGTTTCAGCCTCCCTAAGAGATGTAGCGACATGGTCAGTTGAGCCCACACTCACAAGCGACCACTATGGGGTCCAAATTGATCTTACGTTAGACCTACCCACTCCACCTCCGCCTCCATCTGAAGCCTGGAACTTTGCTTTAGCAAACTGGGACCGATTTCAAAACCTCATTTCAGAGTGGTATAGAAACTATGATCTTCCCGGAGACATTAATCAGGCAGAACAAGAATTTGTCAAAGCTATTCAAAGTGCAGCCAACCACTCAATCCCACTGAAAAAACAGTCCACCGGACACCATAAAGATCATTGGTACTATTGCGAACGTGTCAAAGAACTCAACCATAGACTCAACAGAACAAGAAAGCTATACAAAAAGCATCCGAGTGACCGCAACAGGTCCTTACTTTGTGAGGTCAAGGAACATGTACATCGAGAGACCAGACTAATAAAAGAACAAAAGTGGCTGGAATGGTGTTCACACCTGAATGAACACACCTCTCTTGGAGAGATGTGGCAGCAAATCCACCGGGCCAAAGGGAATAAAACACCTAAAGCCCCACACCCCAAGGATCCTCTACAGGAAGCCGAAGTACTGGCAACCAGGTTTGCAGAGAGAGCAGCCAGCAATCAACTTCCACCAGATGTATTAGCAGTACAGACAGGACTAGAGGAAGAAAGGTGGCACAGAATCCTTACAGCATGTGAAGAAGTCTCTGACACTAATGCCCCCTTCACACTGGATGAGCTCAATCGGGCTAAGAAAAACTCCAAGGATACATCCCCTGGAGCTGACAAAATAACCTATAAAATGATTAGAAACCTCGGCCCAGAGGGAGACGCTGCATACCTAAGGTTAATTAATTTAGCCTGGACTTCTCAAACTAGACCTTCAGCTTGGAATAGAGCAGACATAGTACCGATCCCAAAACCTAAAGATCCAGATAATCCCAGACCCATTTCTCTCCAAAGCTGTGCAGCCAAGACGGCTGACAGAATGGCACTCAACAGACTGGAGTGGAAAATGCCTAGACTGCACCATGATATGTATGCCTATAGAAAAGGGGTTGGCACAGTGGAATGTATTACAACTCTGTTAGCCCACTTGAATGACAGACCAGGAATGCTGATATTCCTGGACCTCGAAAAAGCCTTTGAACTGGCTAGCGCCCCTGCTATTCTCTGCTGCCTCATTGACAAAGAGGTCAGAGGCAACCTGCTCTCCTGGATCAAAAACTGTCTCATAAACAGAGAAGCAAGAGTAAAAATTCATGGCACAGTTTCTGAGTACAAAAGACATGAAAATGGTACACCGCAAGGAGGTATTCTCAGCCCTCTTCTCTTCAACTGTTTAATGGAAAGAATAATGAGGTTGAAACTTCCACATCACTGTAGGCTGCTAAACTACGCGGACGACTTTGTCATCATCATAAAAGGAAGGGATGCGGCGCGCCTTGCACCCAAATGCTTAGACTGCATCAGTAAAGAGGCAAAACAGATTGGGATCAAACTCAACCCCTCAAAGTCAAAAGCCATGCCCATAAAAATAGCGAAGCCCAATATCCAACTCACAGTACAGGGTCAACCAATCGAATGGGTGGACACCTATCAGTACCTAGGAATAATCCTGGACACACACATGAATTTTAATGCTGAGGTCACTTACTTGAGAGAGCGAACTGCGGCCAGGACGGCAATCCTCAGGTCGCTAACCTCCCTCTCTGGAGGAGCCAATCTGCAAGTCCTTCGCACATACTATGTACAGGCAGTCAGATCAGTGATCGATTATGCAGCACCTGCACTCACAAATCTATCACACCAACAGTGGAAAAAGCTTGAAGTTGCCCAAAACAATGCTATGAGAGCCGCACTGGGAGCCCCCATGTGGACCAAGCTTGAAACACTTAGACTGGAGACGGGTTTGCCCTCTCTACAGGAAAGAATATCTCAAAGGACAGCTACAATTATTAGTAAGATAATTATTTCTTCTGATCCAATCCCAGTACGGCAGGCCTTGGTGGTTGGACTAGGGCAAAACAATGGAAACTCTTGGGCTGCAAGAGCAGGAAAAGTCCTAAACAGACTACAGTTAAAAAGCATGATTCTCGATAGAGAGGGTGATCATCCACACCCAAATTACACTCCTGCTGCACCGTGGGAAGAGCCTACTTTCAAAATAGTAATAGAAAGTCTCCCAATGAAAAAGGCTGCCTATGATCCGACAATCCTAAGGCGCATAATAGAAGAGCAAATGTATAGCATAGCAGTAGCAGGAGCCACCCACATTTTCACAGACGGATCGGTGGACACAGAATATGAAAGTGCTGGCGCTGCTCTTTGCACGGCCAGCGTACAGGCATATTGGAGACTGGGAGGACTAGTATCATCAACCCAAACTGAGCTGTTTGCCATACAACAGGCATTCGCATATGTGATTGCACAAAACACCAAAATGCCATCATACACACAGACTCAAAAGCTGCACTTCAAATACTAGGACAAAAACAGTGGAAAGATAACGTGGAGATAATTACCACCATTTTGTATCTTGGAGCAGTCGCTAAAAGCAAAGGACTCAACATAACCTTGAACTGGATCCCATCCCATATTGGAATCCCATTAAATGAGAAAGCTGATGAAATTGCTAAACTGGCAACTCGTCATCCAGTGATAGATAAAACAATTCAACCCAGCCTAGAGAACATTAAAAACATCATCACCAAAAAACTCTCACACCTCAACAAAGCCTACCTACACCAGAGAATAGCTGAAGGCTCGCCCTCTGCAACATGGTATCTTCAGGCAACTAAATTAGAAAGATTAAATATCCCAAAAGGAATCCACAGGGAAATAGCAGTTAGGTTATATAGACTACGTCTAGGTTACAGATGCAACTGGGAGATTGGTGAACCCCGACAGAGAGAGTGCATCTTCTGCCAAACTGTCACAGAAAAGCCATTACTTCACTATCTTCTAGAATGTGAAGCAACCAACGACCTTAGAAGAGCTTTAAGAGTTCCTGAATCTTGCTGTGGCCACCCTGAAGCCATCAACAGAGCCACTCTCCTGGTCAACAAAGGTGTCCAGCAGCTGGACGCCCTCATAAAGACTGTGAAGCAGTATCCTCCCCCGCGATAACAGCTCGATGATTAAATGCAATGTCATAATAATGAAAAGAATTACGGAAAAAGAAAAAAAAAAATTGTACCACTTAAGGGCTATTCATGCCCGTGCCACCTCTTGGGTGGCTTAATCCTTATCAATCAGGAGTAACCACCATTTGGTCACCATTTGGTCCGGAGACATCTCCCGTCACGCAGGGTGCCGTCGCACCTCCACAGATCTCCAGTATCATCACTCGATACTGTTAATGGCTCATAAGGGCCACCACTTACGGGCTATTCATGCCCGTGCCACCTCTTGGGTGGCTTAATCTTTATCAATCAATCAATCAATCGTGATTACCATTGACTGATGGTGTGCAAAGTGGGCATTTCTATTTTACCTATTTGAGTCGGGTAATTGTTAGCACTGCGGGCGCCATAGTTTGGACAATCCTTCTTCCCATGTGAAGGAACATTTTACCTGTAACGGAAATAGTGAATGACTAAAGGATTCGCATCGTTCAAAGTAGCAGGCGGCCCTCCAGGAGAGACTATATAGACTTCACTCCACCCCCTCCAAGTGGAAACTGGTTCAGCTGGGAACAGGTTAGAGTCCCTGTTCATGGACTGGTGAATGAGTCGGGGAAGCCTGTTTAACAGCAGATGGTTAGTGGGAGCTTATGGCCAGGCCAAGTTAGGTCAATATTTCTTCCCACTCCCTCTTGTGGCTATGTTGTTCTGAGCAACAGGTGAATTATTATGACTTAATTGCGTCATTTGTGGACCCCTGAAATATTATTTTACAGTTGAGATAATACAGGAAATTTTTCAATTACTTTTCACAGTTAATGTCATTAGTTTATGACAACCTTTAAGGGTAGCTATTGTTCGAGTTCAGCCCTGTATTCCACTATTCCCACACATAAGAGTCATGACGCGCTGTTTGTACATAACCAGAAGAAATTGTGGGGTGATTTTACACATAAAAGTAAGCCTGATTTGGTATTTTAGAATTTTTATATTTGTTTGTTGGGGTGGGGGGGGGGGGATGAGGCTTCAGGCATCTTTTTCATGATAAATATGGCGAAGTAGACCAGAGGGAATGAAGAGCTTTGCCGCCCAGGGGGCAGATCTCTCGGTGCATTATGGGAGCGGCGCGAGCCAGGACGTGATTAACTAGTGACTTGGTGAAGTTGGCCACTGGAGTTGCACCCCAGGCGTGACGTTTCATAACGTCAGGCGTGTTTGCTTTAAGGTGAGAAAAGAGGCAGTATCTACCAGTACTCTGAGCCGAGCGGATGAGAGCTCGCGAGCTCACCTGTCAAATATGTATAGGCCTGCAGAGGGTACAATTCTGCCAGCTTACGTGCACTGACGATGAGGAAGACCTGTCACCACCTGCAGGAGTATCTTGGGCAGAGATTCTATGTCACGGACCTTGGCGCCATCTACGATCCAGGTGCCGAACCACAGCAGTTGACCCTCCCATTAATCACAGTTTCTTATTAATGATCTGTGATCACAGTTTTTAGTCGGCCAAGCTGAAAGGTGACAAGTACCACGAGAGAGGGAAGTCGGTAAAGTCGGGACAGTAGACGACTTGGGTCGACCTGGAGGTGCTAGCCAGTGAGGCTAGGTAAGCACTGTGGTTGGGCGCTGTAGACGTCGGTTCTGGAAGGTACTAGCCAGTGGGGATAGTTGAGCGTAGTTGACTTTGCTGATTGAGCATCCCAGCGAGTGTGCAATGGACGTGGAGCTTGGAAAACCTCAAAGGCATATTGCGTCAGTCATCCATGAAGCAGGCTATCGTAAGGGCTAGCAATGCCGCTCCGGTTGACTTCGCATAGACTTAAATATTATAAGGGTGATGGGTAATAACGAGTTATTTAAAGTGTCATTCTTTTCATTTACCTTTAAACATTACACTACATTCCCACCATGATTAGGATTCTCTGAACTTGAGTCAGATCACAGTTTAAATAGAACTCTGTTACGAAGGGTTCATAGCATTCAATGGTGTAAGGACGACATCATGGGGCCAGAAGCCGACAGTGACCTGTGAACTTCGGAAACTGCTAATTAGAGGTAGTGGACCAGTCTGTTGAATGTGGGGGTCTAGGGGAACCAGCCTACAGCAATCTCAACTTGACATCCAGGGAGAAACACTTAGGGGGAGGAGAAATGCCCTGCGTGGAACGAGCAAGCAGACGGCCTGATCGTGTATCAACAGAGTCTATCATCGCGACGCGGAAGCTGCAACCTACAAGACTCGGATGATAAGGTAGATAATTTTGCCTTCCCATTTTCCATCTTGTGTTGGGTAAGGTTGTACTTAGAGGATGTGATAACCATGAATTACATGCAGGTGACATTGGAACTTGTTCCAGTTATATATTATACAAGAAGTATCGGTGATTATATTTTGGGGCAACTCAGAAGAGTTGCAAGATGTGTTAATTGCAGGAGTGTGCCATTCAACGGATTTGTGGAAGATTTAGTCAAACCGGAAGATTTCCGGTGTAGATTATATATGAGTATATCAATCAATTTTATTAGTGACTTTAGTTACTCGCCTCCATTCTCTTATTGTGTTTTGAGAGTGTTACTGTGCACCCCACCATCATAGTGAATATACTAGACGGGGGGATTTAAATCCACCATCGAGTTGAAGTATTACTTGGACACTGAGCTGAGCGAGCCAAGTTGGCGACCTTGAGATTTACCTTATGTCGGGTAGCTCGATCTGGATGGCTCAGTTTTCGTGTTGAAGGACACCCAAGCAAGGAAGCTAGGGAGTGATCGAGTTACTTCACTTCCTGTGGGGGCGAGGCCGGGCTCCGTGAAGGAATCCTACCCCGTTGGTGACTGAGGTGCTCCCCAATGGTGAACAGTGGCACCCACGAAAGGGTGCTAAGAGTGACAAACTGGCAACCTTACCAGGATAATGCACTGAGGCAAGCCAAGACTCGGTCCATCAGTCTCAGAAGACTATGGAGTTGCGCTCTGGCTGTCGGTCTGGAGTGGCCTCTTCAGAGCACAAAGCCAGGGAAGGTTGATATGGAGGAGAAGGTGTTACCCATGCAGCAGGTCCTCCTCTCTCCACGGCGCCGAAAGTCTACAATGGAATCGCAAACGCCAATACAATTGGTTCCAGCACCATCGAAGAAACAGAGTTCCAGGGTTGACCTCGACGTTGGAGAAAAAATAAGGCACAGGGACTCTAAACCCGGAGACTACCGTGGTAGTGGCCGGAGAAGAACCACCCCATCAAGGGTATGAACGACCCCAGCTTCCTGAAGCAGAGCCTGGGCCGCACGAGGTGGACGTCCCGATCCCGTACCTACGGGTTCCAGACAGAAATCGTCACAGTTCCCTTTCACACGAGGTCGGCTTCCTTCAAGATCAAGCAGAAGGAAGAGTGATAATTATTAATTAATTATATTATAATTATTATAATTGTTGTACTTAATTACTCAAAAGGAACGAAATTACATAAAATATTTAATTTAAAAAATTAAACTATTGCAAGGATTGCCGCAGGGTATCTGTTGTATATAAATACACAAGATCCAGTCAAGATTGAATAGTAAAATTGTGGACCATACGAAAAATTGGGATGGGAAATAATTTAAAACCGCCTGAAGACACTTCTAGATTTGCATATCAAATTTATGAAAAACTGATGCTCAGTCTTATCCAAATAGTTTGATTAAATGTCAAAGGATAGCCCTGGGTTGCACTCTTGCAATTGCAATTGTTAACCATGCCCCTCATTCCACTTGTGGATGGGGATATCATCAGCCTCGAACTTTAGTGAGGCACAATATAAAAAATCAATATCAGGTAAATGTTCACGACATCTCAATTTTTACCACTATAAACTGCCTCAAATTTTACAATTTGAATTCTATTCTAAAACATTATTCTGTTAGTTTCGTGAAACCTTTATTATTCTCTTTAAAGACGTAGATGAATGACTTTCATGATTACTGTTTACAGCAATTTTCCCATAACAGACGCTAAGATAATTGGCCGATAGTTGGTCGCAAGGGATCTGGTTCCCATTTTAAAGATTGGCACAACACTAGAAACTACAATCACACTACTTTGCTAGACTTAAGATTTAATTAAATACTAGCTGTACCCGGTCACGCGCTGCTGTGGCTCAGCAACGCATGTGTGTTGAGTCACGGCACCCTTCCCCCGTCTCCCCGTCTCCCAGCCCTCCCCCCCCGTCCTCACCACTATCCTCCACTCCCCTGTCCCCTCATCTCCACCATCCCCCACTCCCTCATCCGATGCATTCCCAAAAGATCTGAGGTTCTCCATCAGAGTATTGGGAACATCAAATGATCTGATGTTCCAATCAGGGAAATATAAGGAGAACTGGTAAAAAAATGAAATACAAAATGAAAAAAATAAATAACTATACTCACAAAATGAACGGTATGGTAAACAGCTCAATTCCAATGCAATTTCATACAAAATAAATTAATCCAAGTGAAAATAAATCAAAATCTACGAAAATCGAATTTATCAGTGCAATCGGAAACATTAAAATGGAATCGTAACCTTTAGTATAGCGTGTGTTGCTATTAAATGCAACAGATGGGGCTGTTTTAAAACAATAACAAAATGTCTAATAGTGGTTATCTTGAGATGATTTCGGGGCTTTAGTGTCCCCACGGCCCGGTCCTCGACCAGGCCTCCACCTCCAGGAAGCAGCCCGTGACAGCTGACTAACACCCAGGTACCTATTTTACTGCTAGGTAACAGAGGCATAGAGTGAAAGAAACTCTGCCCATTGTTTCTCTCCGGCGCCCGGGATCGAACCCGGTACCACAGGATCACAAGTCCAGCGTGCTGTTTGCTCGGCCGACCGGCTCCCTGAGTGGGTGGAACACTAGTGTGTGTACAAGTGTTGTGTTAGTTGACTATTCGGAGGTTGCATGGCATTTCACCTTTAACGGTTTTGTTGAAAACGTCAAAGAAAGGTGAAACGCCATGTAACCTCCGAAGAGTCAACTAACACAACACTTGTACCCCCTATTAGACTATTTTTCAGGAACTTTTCTACGGCTCATAAAACGGAGGAAAGGATCCTGAAAGACATTGATAGAAATGTAACCCCTACGGACAAAAATCAGAAAATACAATTGACAATTTAATACAAAAACAAAAAAACGGCCAACCTACTCATGAATAACTCCCCAGACACCAAACAGAACGCCCTGAAGGAAACCAACGTCGCCTATGCCTTCACATGCTTGCTTGGGGACTGTAAGCCCCAAGCAAGCAGTATATAGGCAAGACAACGTCGTCTCTAGGCGACTAACTATGCGCAAACAACAGGGCTCCATCAAGGAACATGCAATCTCTTCTCACAACCAGACCATCACCAGAGAAATCTTAACAAGCAACACAGAAATCATCGATAAATACAGCGATAGGAGGAGACTCGATGTTACGGACTCGTCACCCCTTGTAAGGGGGTAGGGTGGCAGTTTCAGCGCCATCTATGAGTCCGCACCCGTACTGCCCCAGAATCTTATGTAAAATGGACGACGCCATCTAGTAGTGGCAGGAAGATATCAGCAAGAGGAACTAGATTCCTATCGTAGTTAGCTTAAGAAGTAGCTGGTGCTAACCTCTAGTGAGGTGGTGCTTAGGAAATCAGCGCCATCTATTAAAGGAAGAGATGTATGTATGTCACGTAAGTACGTAAGAGTACTTACGTGACAAACGTACAGTACAGAGTACGTAAGTGTTGTTTCCTAGTGTCCCAGTGTACTGATAACGTGTCTGTATTCACAGACTCGACGTAGGGCTGCTGTGATACAAGGACAGTCAGTCTACCCAGGTCAGCCAAGGTCTCTACACCAGTCTGCTTTACGGAAGCAGTGAGCCACCGCCGGAAGAGAACTGTGAAGTGTTCTACTGTCTGCCTCTGGAGTGGCAGTGACGGGATTCGCCGTACCTAGGGTTGGCTAATAGACGAGACGACTGAGGTGCTGAAGAGGAGAGTAACCAGCGAGTTGCACGAAGCTCCTGCCTAGGGCTCGCTACCCTAGTATTTGACCGTGAAGTGGTCCAGCAGCGCGAGGCTGATTGGTATCTGCCAGCACCAGGCTGGACTGTGATTGTCGGCCTTCATGAGGAAGCACTTAAGAGTGTAGTTTGGCTGGCCCATGGCCAGGGTAGACTCATTGTTGTTTCCCGGTACCTGCTGAGGACAGTACTACAGATGAGGAAACACTATAGCTTACAAGACGCCAGCATCGAAGAGTGCTTAGTATTCCATAAGACAACTTTGTACATATTAGGTGTACTAATACTTTTGTTAGGATTATTTACGAGGTGATGGAAAAAGTTATATGAAAACATATCAACATTTTACGAAGTGTAGTATTTAATGCAACCCCCCCCCTTTTTTTTTACTTGCATTACCGAGCTCACTCCTTGAAAGCCACTACTAACTTGGGGCCGGATACCAGAACTTTAGTACCACCAGAAAAGAACCCGGTTGCGACCCATTGTGGCCGTAACACTCAACATCAGCAAGGCACTATACATCAAAAAGTCAACACCAGCAATCAACTGCCAATTAATGCACAACTATATTCTACCCACTTCAAGATCAAGAACCAGCGAAAGGAAGTATGGGCCCATAGGCCTTCTGCAGTTACTTCCATTCTAATGTTCTCATACACATTGATTCGTGTTCTGTCATATGTTTTTCACCTCACCCAAAACTGTTGTGCCAGATCACCTCACCCAAAATGAGTACAAGTATGAATGTATTTTATGTGTAAACAAAGTCTTTGAAAATGTAATAAGCATCATGAAATGCGTTCAGGCATCAGACCAGAAATGAAGAATTAATTTATCAATTATCCTCGACAGTGAAAAAGAACGTAAGAAATATTGAGAAGATTCGTGTTAGAATTATTAATCTTACCCTTTCGGTCATAGTCAACATGTTTACAAGAAAGACTTACCAAAATATACTAATATATGTATGTGATCATCACTAATAACATGCTATTATTTAGTGATAGTATTGCAGAAGACTCCTGCCTGTGATAAACATGACCAGGATTCTGATAATAGCAGGATTGTTGTGATTATTAGCGCTGTGGTGGGAGTTGTCGCTACCAACAGATGGCGTTGTCTACATAGTGCCCAATACTAGGGGAGTTGGAGTGCAGATCCATAGATGGCGCTGACATTGCCACTCCACACTCCCACGATAGTGTCGATACCGTAACAATCGACTAAAAATGTCAAAATATATATGGAACTGATATTATTTGGCGATGATAGTATTACAGAAGAGCCTGACTGTGATAAAGACTGTGTACAATGTTCAGATATCAGTAAACACAATGCTGTTCACGATGTTCACATCGCTAGCCCAGAGCACAACCAAATTGTTTGGTTCATTTAGAAAACTTGAAGACTTCTCATGTTCCTTTACAAAATAAGCTTTTGATAAATTATTTATTTACGAGATTTAGTGACCAGGATTCTGATAAGATTATGGTGATAATTAGCAATGTGCGTAGTATGGTGGAAGGAGTAATCTTGGTGCGGAGGGAGGTAGCGTCGTCTGCATGACTTGTCTGCTGACCCAAGTGTGGCCACCTTTTACTGTCTGGACTCACTATACCAGCTTAGTGGTTCGCTATGGTGAACACAAATGTAGATACCGATATATAACGTGTGTATATAGTGTAATAACAGCAAAAGGAGTATATTGGGAAGAGCTATTTTGGTGAGGGCAGTGGCGTCATCTGCATGACTTGTCATGCAGTGTATGGTGGCCACTATGCTGTTTGGGCATCATATCAGCTTAGTTGTACAGTTATGGTGAATAAAGCATGTAGATACTTATACATAATGTGTGCATATTGTGTAATAACACCACAAATATTATGGTTGGAGGAGTAATGTTAGTGTCTGGCCTTGAACGAGTGAGGGAGGGAAGGGAGCATTAGCTGACTTCTGACGTGACTTCTGTTACTGCCTGAACTCACCACACCAGCTTAGACAAACAGTTATGGTGAACAAAACATGTGGATACTTATATATAACGTCTGTATATAATGAATAAAAGCAAAAACAGTATGGTGGGAGGAGAATGTTGGCGAGTGAGAAGAGGTGAGGAAGGGAGTAGAGGCCAATGGCTAGTTGGCAGATGTGGTGGCCACTCCTCGTTGCTTTTTGACTCACCTTATCAACTTAGTGCTTCGTTATGGTGACCAAAACATGCAGATACTAATATATAACGTGTATATAGTGTAATAACAGCAAAACTTTTATTTTATGAAAATAACTGAATCACTAATATTCGCACCATAATTTTGAGTATAGTGATGGTTCACACATTTTATTATGGAAATATATACTACACTACTGAATAATAATACTGCAAAAAAAAATCAGACATAATTAGGTAATATCTGTGGCAACTCCCGTCCAAACGGTTTAAGTTTAATGGTTTAAGGGTTAATATCTAGGGACGTTCATAGCAACACATTGTAACGAATACTTTTACTTTCTAGACATTATTACTAACAACACGTCTAAGCTGAGCAAGGAATGGAAGCGGCAATAGAGGTGAACATGAAGCTGATGTGTCAGCAGTACACATCAGCAGTAAGAAAGTGTGCCACCCCCATCCACCTGTTCCATGCCTCAGGAGGAGCAGCAGCAGCTCCAGACACCCAACCAGCATATAGAACAGCCTGGTAAACTGGCTGAAGGAAAACTGCAGGATGAAAACTTCTGCTATATATTTTGGTCAGTCAGGTGCAGTCACAGTGAGAAGTTGTTAGCTGGAGCCCCGATTGTAGTAACATTATTATAGCAATAATGGAAGGATTCGTGAAGGAATTGATGAATCTAATTGGAACTCTGAAAGCAGAGATGGATTCCCTACGGGAGGAGGTACGACAGCTGAAACATCGAGAAGAAACGAAGGAGGAGACCAATATTAACAAGACCTCGTCGTGAAAAGTCGTTAAGGACAGGGGTTTTAAGAAGACCTTGACACGGCCGCCTTCAGACGCCCTAAGGACTTCAAATTCATTTGCCGTGTTGGAACACGAGTGTTGTGGTGAGCCTGCAGTTCACTCGCAAGGGAAATCAACGAAGAGCAACCATGCACAGGCTTCTCAAAGTGCTCAGAAAGTTAAGGAGGTACCTAAGTTAAGGAGGTCAGGTGCTGTCACAGTGAGAGGTTGTGTTGGCTGGAGCTCCGATTGTAGCAGCGTTATTGTAGCAGTGATTGAGGGATTACTGGAGGAATTGGTGAACTTGGTTGGGGCTCTGAGAGCAGAGGTGGATTCCTTACGAGAGGAGGTGCGACAGCTGAAGCGTCGGGGGGAGGCGGAGAAGACCAAGATAAACAAGACCTCGTCGTGGAGAGTCGTTGGGGACAGGGGTCTTAAGAAGACCTTGACAAGGCCGCCTACAGACGCCCTAAAGACGGCAAATTCATTTGCCGTGTTGGAGGACGAGTGCTGTGGCGAGCCAGCGGTTCACTCCGAAAAGAAATCAGCAAGGAGCGGCGAAGCGCGGGCCCCTCAGGGTGCTCAGAAAGTTAGGGGGGTACCGAGGCGAGTTTTGGTTGTGGGAGATTCCCAGGTGAGGTATTTAGACAGAACGTTTTGTGCCAGAGATAGGGGGAACAGATTAAGAGTTTGCTATCTGGGAGCTAGAATTGGTGATATTGTTGGAAACATGAAAGATATTATGACGGGAAATGGGAGCAAACCCATTATTTGTATTAGTGTAGGGGGTAATGATGTTGGGAGAGTTAGAAGTGAGGAACTAATACTGAAATTCAAGACAGCAATAGAATTAGTTAGGAGCAAGGGTGGAATACCGATCATATGTGGCATTCTTCCAAGAAAGGGAGTGGGAAATGAATGGATGTCGAGGGCACTTTGTGTCAATTGCAGGCTGGAAAGATATTGCAAGTCTAATGCAATATCTTATATAGACAACTGGGAACACTTCTATGGAAGAAATGAAATGTATGCTCGGGATGGGGTGCATCTATCGAGAGCTGGGGTTGTTGCTGTTGCAAACTCGTTGGAAGAAGTGGTTAAAGGTGTTTGTTTGGGTTTAAACTGTTAGTAGATAGAGGTATGGGAATTGATTTGGAGGAAGGATGTAATAAAAGTATGTGTTTGCGGGAGAAAGGAATTGGCAAAATGATCAGGGAAAGAGAAGGGCCTCAAAATAACAATTCACTTAGGGTATATTACACAAACAGTAGAAGTCTAAGAAATAAAATTAACGAATTAAATGCTCTTGTCTGCACAGAAAAAATAGATATTATTGCACTTACCGAAACGTGGATGAATGTTGATAATAGAGAACTATTAGGCGAATATCAAATAAATGGATTTAAACTATTTCACACATATAGATATATTAGACGAGGTGGTGGAGTAGCCATATACGTTAGGGACAATTTGGAATGTAGTCTCAGAGGGAATCAAAACTGAGCCACACACAGAAACTATTTGGATAGAATTAAACGAAAAAGCAAATAATATTATAATAGGAGTTATATATAGGCCACCAAATTTAGACAGAATGGAAGCAAAGCATCTATGGAATGAAATATCTAGGGCATCTAGATCTAACAGTATTTATGTCATGGGGGACTTTAATTTGAGTGGAATAAACTGGTTGAACAAAACAGGGAATAGTGAAGCAGAAGATTTTCTAGAATTAATTGACGATTGCTTTCTTACGCAACACATTAAGGAACCAACACGGGAAAATAATATTTTAGATTTAGTGTTAACTAACAGGGAAACACAAATTAATGACATCGAAATAGGGAGTGAGCTAGGGAACAGTGATCACAAAGAAATCAGATTTGGCATAGAATGGAATAGACCTGTAAGAGAAAAATCTGTTAAAGTGCCAGATTTTCGAAAAGCTGATTTTAATAGCCAAAGAAATTTTTTGGGTCAAATTGATTGGAAAGTCTTGGGAAATGAAGTGGGAAAAGAGTGGGAAATGAGAGCCGCACTGGGAGCCCCCATGTGGACCAAGCTTGAAACACTTAGACTGGAGACGGGTTTGCCCTCTCTACAGGAAAGAATATCTCAAAGGACAGCTACAATTATTAGTAAGATAATTATTTCTTCTGATCCAATCCCAGTACGGCAGGCCTTGGTGGTTGGACTAGGGCAAAACAATGGAAACTCTTGGGCTGCAAGAGCAGGAAAAGTCCTAAACAGACTACAGTTAAAAAGCATGATTCTCGATAGAGAGGGTGATCATCCACACCCAAATTACACTCCTGCTGCACCGTGGGAAGAGCCTACTTTCAAAATAGTAATAGAAAGTCTCCCAATGAAAAAGGCTGCCTATGATCCGACAATCCTAAGGCGCATAATAGAAGAGCAAATGTATAGCATAACAGTAGCAGGAGCCACCCACATTTTCACAGACGGATCGGTGGACACAGAATATGAAAGTGCTGGCGCTGCTCTTTGCACGGCCAGCATACAGGCATATTGGAGACTGGGAGGACTAGTATCATCAACCCAAACTGAGCTGTTTGCCATACAACAGGCATTCGCATATGTGATTGCACAAAACACTCAAAATGCCATCATACACACAGACTCAAAAGCTGCACTTCAAATACTAGGACAAAAACAGTGGAAAGATAACGTGGAGATAATTACCACCATTTTGTATCTTGGAGCAGTCGCTAAAGGCAAAGGACTCAACATAACCTTGAACTGGATCCCATCCCATATTGGAATCCCATTAAATGAGAAAGCTGATGAAATTGCTAAACTGGCAACTCGTCATCCAGTGATAGATAAAACAATTCAACCCAGCCTAGAGAACATTAAAAACATCACCAAAAAACTCTCACACCTCAACAAAGCCTACCTACACCAGAGAATAGCTGAAGGCTCGCCCTCTGCAACATGGTATCTTCAGGCAACTAAATTAGAAAGATTAAATATCCCAAAAGGAATCCACAGGGAAATAGCAGTTAGGTTATATAGACTACGTCTAGGTTACAGATGCAACTGGGAGATTGGTGAACCCCGACAGAGAGAGTGCATCTTCTGCCAAACTGTCACAGAAAAGCCATTACTTCATTATCTTCTAGAATGTGAAGCAACCAACGACCTTAGAAGAGCTTTAAGAGTTCCTGAATCTTGCTGTGGCCACCCTGAAGCCATCAACAGAGCCACTCTCCTGGTCAACAAAGGTGTCCAGCAGCTGGACGCCCTCATAAAGACTGTGAAGCAGTATCCTCCCCCGCGATAACAGCTCGATGATTAAATGCAATGTCAGAATAATGAAAAGAATTACGGAGAAAAAAAAAATTGTACCACTTACGGGCTATTCATGCCCGTGCCACCTCTTGGGTGGCTTAATCCTTATCAATCAGGAGTAACCACCATTTGGTCATCATTTGGTCCGGGAGACATCTCCCGTCACGCAGGGTGCCGTCGCACCTCCACAGATCTCCAGTATCATCTCTCGAAACTGTTAATGGCTCATAAGGGCCACCACTTACGGGCTATTCATGCCCGTGCCACCTCTTGGGTGGCTTAATCTTTATCAATCATCTTCATTCATTACAATCGACTTGAGAATGGTCCATGATGGACCGAAACGTCGTCGTCCCTTCACTTTCTAGTGTGTGGTCTGGTCATCACTTTCTCTTTGATCAACTTTAACCTCTTATGTGCCGCTTTTATTGTGGCATTCTAGTGGTGCACAAAAAAGAAATTGTTCCCAAAATTGTTTTCTTTGTAAATTGTTAAAATCTTCTCCCTGAACATGTACATATAAAACAAAATTAACAGCAACTTACTTTGGCTGTATGGATGTGGAGAAAGGGTAATGGGACATCAGGGGCCGTGGGCCCGTTCTTGGAGCTCTCAGAGGCGGTCGCATGGGCAACTCAACACTCGCGAGTTGCCACAAATAAATTTTTAATTTATTTGTTAAATTCATTTTCAATGCTTTCTAATTAGTTTTTTTTATCGTATCATGCATATTTGTGTCTTTTACAATATGAATACAGTAAAACGTTCAGAATGTTCCAAGGAACTGTGATGCGTCAATGTGTCCACAACAAATGTTCTGTGGGAACCGACCTGTGAGATTTATATTTAATTAATTTATATAGAATTTATATTTATGTTAATTTATATATTTCGATAGCAATTTGTATGATGTTAAGTGGACTGCATTTCTGCAATAATCTCAAATCGATCCCTACACATTAGGGGGGGGGTTTATATTAAATTTATATATATGCAGCCAATCAATCTACAGTATTAACTACATATTAGTAAATAAATTAGAGGTGCCTTATCTTATTGTACAGCAGGCTTGGTCCACCAGATATAACTAGGATGTAGACACCAAATTATCCTCGTGTGAGGCTAGCTTCCATCACCCCCAAGTAACTGATATACCAAGTCTTCCTCCTCTTGTTCCTGTCAAAGGGTGCTAGCTGTAAAGCCAGAATCCTAATATATGACAGCTATATCAGAGAAAACACTGTATATTAGATAAGGACCAAGGCTTAATTACCTGGGTTGAGTCGATTGTTTGTGTTCTAACCAGTTCGCCCAATATCTACCTAACATTAACTGGTCAGAAATGATTAGATGAACGGGTTTCGGAAAGACACTTCCCTTCTGGTTGTTGACAGCATGTTGTTGATGGTGGAACACTTTGATCTCCATAACACTTCATCGAAGAGAAATTATTGGAGCCGAACTCGCTCCACCGACTCTGGTCTAACAAACAATGGCTGACCACTCCCTCACCACTGATGCCTTGGCTCTCCAATGTCAATAAGTGATAGAAGGGTCACATTTACTTTATTTTGATACTGATAATTAACTTATATGAGATGTTTTTATGATATTAAAAGTCCAAAGACTAATGTATTTATAAATAATTCCCAACAGAATAGCTGGTGAATTTATAGTACTGTGTGGCAATGATATCTTTTTCTATTGGCAGAAAATTCCACTACAAACTACATTTTCTATGGGTAACTTGTGTATACAACAGCAGCAATATTATCTGCATATTACATGTAATATTATTAAATGGTGTCGGGTTTTCCGACATGTTCATTGGCACAATATTACCTGTTCAATACTCAATATATTTACAATATGTACACTTTCTTACTATTTATACAGTCACACTCACGGTACTGTATTAGCTCGCTAGTCCGGACTATATAAGAAGGACCACCCCGTCCAGATGGGCCTGTCATCTGGACTAAAGGACATTTAATCGGGGAAGTCTAAAAGTGAACATTACCAAAATATTTTGTACCACAACCAACATACTTTGAATTTCTACACTATAATTAGTGTGTAGGGCTGGGGGGGTGGATAGCTGCCTGGCTAGTAGGTGGGCAGGCCAAGTGGGTTGGCTGGATGGATGGTAGGCAGACGAGCCTGGTGGTTGGCAGGTGGGTGGGCTGGATGGGTTGATGGCAGGCAAATGGCTTGGTGGTTGGCAGGTGAGTGATCAGGCAGGTTTTTTTTTAGATGTATACAAGAGTTGTTACATTCTTGTACAGCCACTAGTACACTTAGCGTTTCGAGCAGGTCCCTGGAATACAACCCCCACGAAGAATCGTTGTTACAACCAAGTACCCATTATACTGTTGAGTTAAGCAAAGGCTACAGTTAAGGTTGATACTGATACTGGCTGGGGAGTTGGTCGGCCGAGCGGACAGCACGCTGGGCTTGTGATCCTGTGGTCCCGGGGTCGATCCCGGGCGCCGACGAGAAACAATGGGCAGAGTTTCTTTCACCCTATGCCCCTGTTACCTAGCAGTAAAATAGGTACCTGGGTTTTAGTCAGCTGTCACGGGCTGTTTCCTGGGGGTGGAGGCTTGGTCGAGGACTGGACCGCGGGGACACTAAAAACCCCGAAATCATCTCAAGATAACCTCAAGAAGATAGGATACGAATCTATGACAAAGCGCTCGCGGAACACCGGGCGAGTGTCTTACCACTACACTAAACGGAGATCACGGGTTTGTTTTATGGGTTCAGACCGGTGGGCGGGCAGGCTGGATGGGTTGATGGCAGGCAGTTGGGTTTGATGCTTTGCAGGCGTGTTTTGTAGCGGGCTAGCTGGGTTGCAGGCAGGCTTGAATGGGCGGGCGAGCAGTCAGGCATGTGGCCACACAGTCAGGAAGGCGGGTCAAACACTCCCCACCCATACCTCCCTCCTAACCCATGTCAAGTGATGACAATACTCGCTGTACAATGATACCATATTATGCACCTCATTAAACCCCATTTTATTTTCTTGTAAATATTTAAATGAATAAATAGCCAACCAATTACTTTTCAAATATTACGGTCTGATTTTTAATATTCGTAACTATCTCTCCACAGCAAAAAGAAAAAATATAGTGATTAAAGAATTGCGTCATCTCCGACCCTCTCAAGAGAGACCCAACCCTCCCTGGCCGCCATCCTCCTAGGCTTACCGTGAGTCACCTTTGGTATACAATTCACTCCTCAAGCACCACTCCCAGCAGCAGCAAGCGTACTCTACATGTCTGTCTACACCAATAAATGTAGACACCCACATGCCGATACCCCGCCCCCCCCCCAACATTCAAAGACCCATTATCAACATTCAAAGACCCAAAGGTCACGCCTGCCCGAAGCGTGACTCCCTTCTTCCCTCACAGGCGGGAGACATCGAGTGTAAGGCCGGGTGTTTCACTTTTTTATCTCTCGGTGGTAGACGCTCACATGTTATATTCAGCGGCAAGTCGACCCTTGGGTTTGGAGTTTTTTTAGTCTTCAAACACTATCAGTATACGTTGATCCGGACATATCCGGTGGGCCGGATTCTCCATTCCATCCGGATAGGGATATAACATTATCCGGACACGATTTTGGCTGGATTAGGGCGTTTTTCAGCTTGACGGGCTTCGGATTAGTGAACTTCTACAGTACTTCGGAAATGAGTGATAAAGAAGCAGTCCATGGTACACAGTGCGACTGCACACTGGAGGCACCAGGTATAAACAGATTTTCGCTTCCTTCATTCCGTGTGCTTGCAAACAAAGAGCTCACGTACACCCTTGGCTTTAGTACCTGTAGGTGGTATGTAGCCTAGCTTGTGAAGTTTAAGGTAGGCTTGGAATGATTATAGGGAAAGATAAATTTGTAAGGTAATCTTCAAAAGATAGCTTTGTAAGGTAGGATTGAAAATGATTCGGGTATTCTTGAAAAATCTGTAAAGCTCAGACAAAATTCTGTCCTGGTATCACTGATATCTTCACCTGTGTGGGAAAGTGGGTGCAACACAATCAGAATCAAATTGGAATTTGTGTTACAAAATTATCTCAGTCCGCCTCCTCACGAATTCATCCGTGCTCCTGGTATTGCCACCACCAACACTGGCAATAAACACTACCATGAAAGCCGCTAACACTTCATTTATGCTACTTTTATCAGAAGCATCTTCCTGAATCCAGAAAATGATTCATCTTTAGAATCATTTATAAAAATTAGAGATAACACAGGTGGCGCTCGCTGTATCGTTCTCATCGGTGCTGTATCACTTATCTGACTTGTGTTAGGTCCTTATTGTGCCTAGCTTCATCAATATCATGACCCTTATGTTCTTCAAACAATAAGGTCTGAATTTCACCGACAGTGAGCGATCTTTCAACACCGTCCAACAGGGGATTGGGAGCCAGAAGCGCGTGTGCCATGTTTGGTTGTTCATAACTGAATGAACAACCAAGCTAACCGCCCTTGGGAAATCTGGGAATTTTTTTTTCGAATTAACTGCCTGTCGCTGGAGGTCCCAGGAGTCCATTTCATACCCAACCTACCGCACGCGCGTTTTGAATGGCATGAAATCTTAAATATGTGTTTTCTCGGCCTGCGCTTTTCACGAAACTAGTATTGTCGGCCAGCACAGCCCAGTGGTAAAGTAAATTTTCTTTATCAATATTTATATATTTGCATTAATTGTATATATTTATATACATGAAAAGACTATAATACCATTAAATTGAGTTAGTTTACCAAAAGGTAAATTTTATTGGTATGATTTTTAATTATGTTTAATTACAAATGATTGCCATTATTATAATTTGGCAATCACATATTATCGTTTTGCATTCTAGTGTCCCCGACTGAAACGAGCAGTGCAGTGGAAAAGTTGGAGCTGCAGATAAGATGTAGAGAAGGTAAACCTCATACCATTTAAGAAATGATAAGATACTTACAGTACTACAAGAAGAAACAGGCCAAACTATCCCAGTATATTCAAGAATTACAATGTGATATTTTCCCACCATGTTTCTGCTAGGAAAGAAATTCTAAATATTTTTTTGCAGTTTTGTTCTTCAAACACACTTAACACATTTTAATCTGTTAAATTTGTAAGAGAAAACTTAATATTGCTGTCTCATTTCAGATTTCTACTATAAAACTTGTCCATGATTAAGAGTGATATTGTGGAGAAAATTGCTTTATTATTTGTATCTTTCTATCACTTAATTTATACTTTTGTATAAGAAATTATCAAAAGAAGGCACCAAACCGGGAAGGCTATGTGGCCCCATGAAATGTGCAGAATAATCAGATGGCACTAAATATCACCAAGGATGCCAATACGAGAACAGAAACGCACAAGGCAAACAATATCAAAAGTATCCGATTCACCAAGAATTCTATTGAAGGAAAAGTGACCGCGGGGAAGGTCGGAAAGCAAGAGACACGCTCATCCTGGAAGTCAGGATATTCAACAAGGATATGCTCAACTGTAAGAGGGACAATGCGGTTAGGACTATAAGGAGCAGGGAAGCGCTCTATTATGCGTTCATGAGTTAAGCTCGTATGGTCAATACGCAGCCTTGCCAGAGCTGTTTCCCATCGCCGGTTACGGTGGTAGGGGCAAGGCCACAGGGACACGCTACCCTTAAGTGTACGCAGTTTG
Organism: Procambarus virginalis; assembly: GCA_020271785.1. NCBI lineage: Eukaryota > Metazoa > Arthropoda > Malacostraca > Decapoda > Cambaridae > Procambarus > Procambarus virginalis. Next base: position 66,383,154 of record WNGS01164437.1, on the reverse strand, counting down.
TTTCCAATAACAGAAGACCAACAACTCTGCCAACGGAAAAGGTTGGGGGAATGAATAACTGGGTAAAAGTCGGAATAAGGAATACCTTTACTGGAGATGGGACAAGTGCTGATAGCTTCCTTAGCTTCAGCGTCCGCACGCTCATTTAAAGACACCAATATGGCAGGGACCCCAGCAAAACTCAACTGTCTTAAATCTACTGGAGATAAGAAACGGCCAATGTTGAATCTCGACGATCACTGGATGGACCAGATTAAAGGACTCCAGAGCCATGAGGGCACTGCGAGAGTCAACTACAACCACAGAGGAGGATTGACAGCGAGAAAGCAGGAGACGAAGAGCATAGAGAATAGCATAAAGTTCTGCCGTGAAGATGCTAGTCTCCGAAGGCAGCCGACACATAGTTGTGGTCAGGAAAAACAACAGTAGCCTACACCGTCTGCAGACTTAGACCCATCTGTGAAGATGGAAACAGAGTGGAAGTGCGAAGAAAAGTGTTCAAGGATATCGTTTCAGAACCGTAGGAGGAGTAAAAGCTTTAGTGATGTGGGTCAGGGATTTGCAATAGTGAGGAAAGGGGGACGGGGGCAAGGACGGAACACCACGAGGATAAATATTAGTAATACTAACCAAAAGAGAACTTTGCAGGCGAATCAGCCGGACAGAAAAAGAGGTAGTGATGAAGGGGGAACAGGAACTTCAGGAGGGGGAACAGTCAAAGCCGAACACAGGCGAGAGTGAGGGTGTTTTAAAGACCGCGCAAGGTAGCAAATACAGTAGCGATCTCGGCGGTCCTGGAGAGACAGGAAGCCAGTGTCTACGTACAAGCTGAGGGTAGGAGTCGAACGAATGGCACCAGAGCTGACGCGCAACCCAGTATGGTGCAAAGGATCAAGATGGCAAAGAGTAGAAGAAGCAGTCGAGTAAGCAGGGCAACCATAATCGACTTTAGACAGTATGAGATAAGAAGGAAGAGGAGTGTGCGCCTATCCGTTCCCAAAGAAGCGTATCACAGAACCTTAAGTAGGTTAAAGACCTTAGAGCATTCAACACGGAGGTAAGATAAATGGGGTGACCAAGATAAACGAGTGTCAAAGATTAACCCCAAAAGCTTCATTGAATCTTCGTACACGAGGGGATCACCATAAAGCGACAAAGAAGGACGACATGCGACGACATCTTCCATTGTCGATCTGTCAGTGGTCATGTGAGGTTCACTCAAGATTGAGATCCGTTGGCAGTACTGGTTATGACCAGCCAACACCACCAAAATGTAAGAATTATAAATCAAACAATTTCATTTCATTTCGCTCATTTAGTATAAACTTGCATTATCCATTTCATAATTGTATTCCTTTATGTTTCACTAGCTGTACCCGACCAAACCTTGCTGCGGGTCAGCAACGCTCAGGCATTGCTGAGCCACAGCAACCCCCCTCCATCCCCTCGACCTCCTCACTATTTCCCCCCCCCTCGTCCTCCACACCATTCCCACCCCCCTCGTCCTCCACATTCCATTCCCCCCACCCTCGTCCTCCACACCATTCCCCACCCCCTCGTCCTCCACACCATTCCCCACCCCCTCGTCCTCCACACCATTCCCCACCCCCTCGTCCTCCACACCATTCCCCACCCCCGTCCTCCACACCATTCCCCACCCCCTCGTCCTCCACACCATTCCCCACCCCCTCGTCCTCCACACCATTCCCCACCCCCTCGTCCTCCACACCATTCCCCACCCCCTCGTCCTCCACACCATTCCCCACCCCCTCGTCCTCCACACCATTCCCCACCCCCTCGTCCTCCACACCATTCCCCACCCCCTCGTCCTCCACACCATTCCCACCCCTCGTCCTCCAAACCATTCCCCACCCCCTCGTCCTCCAGACCATTCCCCCCCTCGTCCTCCACACCATTCCCCCCTCCCTCGTCCTCCACACCATTCCCCCCTCCTCGTCCTCCACACCATTCCCCCCTCCCTCGTCCTCCACACCATTCCCCACCCCCTCGTCCTCCAGACCATTCCCACCCCTCGTCCTCCACACCATTCCCCACCCCCTCGTCCTCCAGACCATTCCCCCCCCCTCGTCCTCCACACCATTCCCACCCCCTCGTTCTCTCCACCATCCCCCGCTCCCCCGTCCCTTTGTTCTCCCCACCATCCCCCACTCCCCCGTCCCCCCCCACCATCCCCCACTCCCCCGTCCCCCCCCCCCCATCCCCCACTCCCCCGTCCCATCGTCCTCTCCGCCTTTCCCCTGTCCCCTGATCCTTCCCACCATCCCCCACTCCCCCGTCCCCCCCCCCACCATTCCCCCCATCCTCGTCCCATCGTCCTCCCCACCATTCCCTCATTAAAAAGTTAAACAAAATGTTTACCCATAAAAGGTAACATTTATAAAGTAGTAAGTATAAACAAACATGTGCGTATTCGACTGCAACGTTGTGTCAACATTTCAAAGCAATCTGTGAAGAATTGTCGGAGATTAAATATTTTGAACAAAACGAACATTTAAATTTTTATTTATATAAAGGGCACGATCTCCACTTGCAATGAGGACTAAGTTATCGGTATATGTAATGATGTTTGTGTTTGGAAACAGCCAGATCTTGATAAGCCTTTACATACAACTGTGGAATACATATAGACAGACTGCCTCCTTGTGGTGGGTAACTTTTACTTGAATTTACCTGAGGGGCCATTAATACTCAGTGATTACTGCCCTTTTACCATTCATTCATTCATTTATTCTCCTTTTTTGCACATATCTTTGAATGCATTCTGTAATTTTTTTTAATTTTTCCCATGATGCTTCCATGCCATGATCACCTATTGGTACTAATACTATCTGTGACGCAGCATTGTTCACATTATGCAGCTCAGTAACTTCCTCTGCTGCTACTGCTGGTGTCAGCCCTGTAGCATACTCTCACCGTCAGTTTGTTAGCATCTTCAGCTAAAATGTTGCATCATACAGACTGAGGAGCCCGTGGTGTTAAGTTCCTCATTGGTGGTTGTATCCAGGTTGTCTTTCACAAAGAACACAATTTAACCATCCTTGGAGAGTTATCTGCTTATGAGAGCTGTTTAGATCCATGGATGTTAGAGATGACTTTCCATGTGCTTTACTCGTTTCCCTTTGCTTATTTGAATCTACTCATAATAGGATTTTCACTCTTCTTAATCAGACAGTAGATAAAATCAGATTATGTTCCCCACTCTGCTCTCCTCATTATACCAAGCGCTAATCTATCCCTATCGAACATACGCCAATTGAAGCTCCAAGCACTTATTTTATCTACATCGATTTGAAGGGTATTACAATCGTCTGCGTCTCCTATCTTCACCAGTATCTTAGCATCATCCACAAACATGTCCATATAATTCTGTATTACTTCTGGTAGATCATTTACGTAGACGATGGACATTACTGGTGCGAGAACTGAACCCTGTGGTACTCTATTAGTAACACTCCTCCAGATACATTGTCTCTAATTACTGCCCTCCTCTGTCAGTTAAATCCTTTTCTTCCATATCAGAAGTCTCCCTGTCACCCCTCCAGCATGTTTCAGTTTCTAGGTGAACCTCTTGTGTGGGACTGTCAAAATACTTTAGATCCAGATCAACAACCTCTTTCCTGTTGTATGTCTGTGGCTTTACAATAAAAATTAAGTAGATTTGTTACACCTGATCCTCCTGTTCGAAAATACTGTGTCCATTATTAAGTCATGACTATGTGTTCAACCAATTTAGCTTTAACTATCGTTTCTAGTGTTATGACTACCATGCTTGTTAATGATATTGGTCCATAATTTAGAGTCTACCAAACCAAACACTAAAAAGTGAAGGGACGACGATGTTTCGGTCCGTCCTGGATCATTCTCGAGTAGATTCCGTTTTCTACGATTGTGGAAAACGGAATCTACTCGAGAATGATCCAGGACGGACCGAAACGTCTTCGTCCCTTCACTTTCTAGCGAGTGGTTTGGTCAACATATTTCAGCCACGTTATTGGGACTCGTCAGCATAATTTAGAGGTTTCTCTCGACTCCCATTTCTATATGTTGATACAGAGTCCTTTTTCCGTTTTCCATATATCTGCTAACAATCCTGTGCACAAGGAAGGTTAGAATATTAATAGGAGTGGAATGCTCAGCTCAGTTGCATATTCTCGCAGCACCCAAGGTGAAAATCCAAGTCCACCTGTTATATTTCTTCCTAGCCCCTTTAGTAATTTTTCTCACTTCTATAGAAAGCCCTCTATGTATAGCTTGCTCGAGAATTGGTATAGAATCCAGCTCTCTGAAATCCTCGTTTTTGTACAAACACACTTTGGAACCGTTTATTTAGCGTTTCACATATTTCTTTTCATTTTCAATAGTCCTGTTCCCCCATTCTTAATATCTGGATTTTACCCTTTACATACAGCTTACTTTTAATGAACTTTTTAGAAAAGGCCTGGATCTGTTTTACATTTGTCTGCTATCCCTTTTCTCAAATTCCTTTCTGCCTCTCTCCTCACTGCTGTGTTTTTTGCTTGCATGCTTGTAGTGCTAGTTTGAGGGTTGGACCACCTCTTATATTGAACCCATTTTATTCTCCTTTCCCTTCTTGCCCTCTGGAGCATACCTGGAGAGGGTTTCGGGAGTCTTCTACTCCCCCAAGGCAAGGCACAACTAGTGATAACTTAGTCCAACAGGCTGTTTGAAGCGGCCCACAGGACCTCTCAATTTTTATTGTACAAATCCTGTTTTCTGGTCCTTAACCTCTGTTATAGTGTGTATGTTTGTGTGCCTACAAAATACATTTAAAAAAAATTGGCCTACACCTAATTTACATCCTTGCAAAGCAACAAGTTTATTCAATTAATTTCATTAAAGAATTTGTTAATGTTCCCCAAAGTGTCCCCTCTTAAAATTGAGTTTATCTTCTGTTTCATTGTCCCCATTCTCTTCTAGATTATATCGCAATGCCTATTTAATTTCCAACAGGACATTCTCACTCCTTCCCAAGGAAGGAAGGTACTGGATATCAAACATTTAGTACCTTCCTCCCTTGGGAAAGTGTGCGCGCTATACTAGATACTTTGCATAACGGAAAATACTGGTCTTATTATTTCCTATAAAAGAGCCAATAGTATTTTTTCTCGATTTTAATGGCATTAGATGTGAGAATACTATGTAGACTATACTTCAAGACGGACTGATAATTAATCATTCTGCTAGGAAATGTATATGTTTATCTCAGAATGTTTGGTAATATTATTGTTTGTGATGTGTGTCTATGTATGTATTAACACGATGTACTGAACGGGGTGAGAATAGCTTGAGCTACCTCATCCCTTTGTGTGTATTTTACATCAATAAACTTATTTCAATTTCAATTTCAATTAATCATTTAATGGATAAGGACCCAACAACGGACTTGAAATATCAAAATGGAATGCAGCAGCTAGATGATTCGTCCACCCTCATTTTAGGTTAAGATACACAAAAAAATATAGGAAAATTTGTGATTTTCCAGGATTTCAGAAAAAGAAAACTGAAGTATGCCCGTGAAAAATAAACATTCACTCGTACAGAAGTTACAATGAGTGGATGTTGACTATGATACAATAATATGAGAGAATGGTCTCTTAATATTCTCCTGCAGCTGACTTGGATGGTTACTGCAGTTCACAGTGCATCCATGCAGTGCACAAAGCCTCTCTCTTACCCCTGGATGGTAAACATGTCAGATGTCCCCAAGATACTCACATGACCAGGAATACTTGTATCATGCGGAGGCCGCCGTATGCCTAGACAGTAATTATATAAATGGGAATTAAGCAATTGCACCATAACAAATAAGTCAGGGAGAACACAAGTTGGAAGGCGCCAGGCATGGGAAGAGAAGGAATGCCAGCGATGGTGGGGAGGGGGGGGGGAAGATAAGTATGAAGTCTGGGGTCAACTTTAACCATCTCTATGGGGTGGCGTGATGTAGTCGTGACGTTCTTGACGTTACTCTGGTACACATGTAAGGGACAATATCAGTGGTACTGACACCTGCTTTCAACGTCATTGGTCAGTTTGTAGACCTGTCGGTTGTGGACCCAGGAGAGCCCTACAACCCTTGCAACGGTATTCTCGTAAGGAACTCTGTGGGGGTTGACGTGTCGTTCTCATCTATCGGCCAATAGATAGAACACACCATCCGTTCCTTACCGTCAATTTAAACACTGCGTTTGTTCAATATACAAGCGCTCGCCTAGAATCGCGACTGACTATTGTTTAGAAGTCTGCGAATCACCAGAGTGAAACAGACTGGTATCAGATAATATCTGGTGACTGAGATCGAGATCGTCTCGGTAACTCATTGATTTAGAGTGAACTAAGTGCCGCCGCCTAAGTAATCTGTGTGACCTTGCCACAGTGTACCTGCATGGTGTAACAACTTGGACATCGACGCCGCCGCCACTCAATCCAGAGCCCGTAGCCAGCCGCCACTCGCTCTGCCTCACTGGACCGTGAGGTCACCGCCTGTCACACCCTTACTCACGCGTCAGTGCAACTGGGTGCGTCTGTCTTTACCTGCAAGTGTGTCTACACAAGATACCACCTGCGGTCAGTGTAGATACACCGCCTGCCTCCTGCGAGTACCCCACCGTGTCAAGTACAGTCATGTTGGGAAAGGCTGTCATCCAGTGCTCTCACGTCGTAACGAGCGAAACCAGCTGTCAGGCCACTTACGTGGTCTTGCATGAATGAGCATCAGTGAGTAAATGGTGTGGACTAGCCCATTTAAGTACAAAATCTTGTTATGTAATTAAGTCTTTCTGTGTGTTGATCTGAGTGGTCAACCAGAGTTCTCACCTTGTCAACACCTGAAACAGATATAGGTAGAGACCAAGACACCTGACGCTGTATACGTGTTTATCTGTGTGGTATCACGTTACACCCTTCTGTGAATAAGAGCTTCACATACACCACACATTATGCCACAATAACTAAATGTGCATAATTATTGCCTATCCCATTGACAGCGCCATTGTTTATTTATTTTGCATTATTATTGCCCGAGTATCCTGTTTGGAACTACTGTGACCCTTTACGCACCGGCACTGTTAGATGTGTCGTGTTAGTGATTGTCAATCGTGTTAAGTTAGGTTTTGTCCACGTGTGGAACAGAGTCGATTAGTCAGATGTAAAGTCTCGCTAATGCCATAATAGTCTTGTTGACGCCAATCTAAAGTAAATCAAGAACCCATTGAATTAGTGGTTAAGTTGTAAATAAACTTATGTTAAGCATTATGCGGTGCTTCCGTCGAACCACTTCTGAATACTATCATTACTTAAGCCTTCAGTCCCAGGTGCCTATTTATCACTAAACAATAAATGTGATGAGACCCTAGGAGTCTCCTAAGGACGAAACGGCACTGGAAACTATTTAGCATAGAACAAAAATTTTAACAATCACGATCAGCCCAGTGCCAAGTCAGCTCATACCAGAAGAGAGCCTTGGAACCAGCAAGACAATCATGACGGTGCTGTATCTCCCCCAAGGTGCAACACTAAAGTTCAATTAGCCAAAATGTAGGACCAACTAGGTATTTCACCCACTGGGAATAAACCTGTGAAATCGTCTACCCACCCAAGCCTTATATGTAACATTAATCCAGCTCAGTAATTAAGGGGACAATTTCGTTTCTTGTAAGTTGTTCAATGTCAACCAATCTTTTTTGACTAGTTGTATATGAAATAGGCTACAATTGTTTCAAGTTTCAGTATCGTAGCTTAAATAGAAAGGGATTTTTTTTTAACGAATTTTACACATTTTCAATAAGCTACTATAACCTCAAGTTTCAAATGAAATAATTTCTATGACAAATCTATCACATTAGCATATAATAACAGGATCTGAACGGATTTTCCAAAATATGTTTAGTTTTACTAATACAAATAATCAAAGTTCCCCCCAAAAATTATGCAATCATGTTTATTACTATATATAAGATCAATAAATTAACTTAGAAAAAAACGCTTTATACAGATTTTATAGAACCTCTACATATAAGATGTAAGTTTCCTGTAAATTGAATAAAAAAGAAAGTTGAAGAATCTTTCATATTACTTTAAAATAAATAAATAAATGAAGTCTAGGGTGCTGCCATCTGTGACTGAGGTTGACATCAACCAATTTCCACCAAAATTCTCACCCTTACAGATAGGCTTACATGCAATCAGGGGTACAAGTTTCACGCAAATCTTTCTATAAACAAAAAAAAAGATTATTCTAACTACATTTTTTTGGGATAAAACTAATTACTATTTTTTTATGCTATTGTGATTCCTGAGAGTCATAGTCATGATTTCATTTGACACTTGTGTTTGATAATTTTTTAACATTTTGGAAAATTGATGACAATTAAAAAAAAAATTCTATTTATGCTACGATGCTGTTGGAAATTTCCAACACTTATCATCTATTATTATATTATAATAAATTACCATTACCTTACTAATTGCAGTAGTTCTTAACACCACTAACAGAAGTGTTAATATAATTTAATCTGAGCATATTGCTGATAATATGACCCCTGATAATGTAAATCGAGAGTTATAATTGAAATTATTTAGTAACAGTTTTTATTCTGTTACGATCGAATGCTCTGGAGAAGTATAAATAACATCTCCATTTCTCGCTAGAGATCATTTATCGAGAATATTATAATTATTAAATCCCTATAATTGCAACCCAGTTCATATTATCGCATTTCATCCATAATTGCGCGGAAAAGAATAATTCGTGTTTAATAATTTCCGTGGTGAATGCGAGAGCGGGGAGGGAGGAAGGCGGAGACGCCATTACTTAACAAGGCTTGGTCACGAGGCAGCGTGGGTGAGGCACATGGCAGTTGCTGGGAATTCTTATCGACAAGAATTACGTTGATACCCAGTTAATAAGTGAAATTTACTTGCCTATGTGTTCTCTAGTGCCTCGTCAGTTAATAACGCGTCAACAATTAGAACCAGGACTCGTAATTAAGTGTGCACAGCAGTGAACATTGAGACTGGCAGACGCGAATTTCGGCAGACCTCAGTACTCTGTTACGCTCACATAAGTATTTTCCTAGTTTTGGTGCATCAAAGTAGGTAGTACATTTGTGAGTAGTTTGTCGTCAGGAAGAATGAACATCAAAAATAACATGTTAGTACTGTTTATCACTCATCTCAGTTTCATGAATATCTGAACATAATTTGTAGCCTAGTCAATCGCTACTTTACATTCCTTTGCTTACAGCGTGTATTTGAGGTGCCAGCAAGATTCTCATCAATCGTGTTATTTACCTCGAGTTCTTTCTCTATGGGGATTCCGTGACCACGAGGACGAATGATGACCTGGCGTTAGAAATCGTCTTACAGCTAAGACACATTTTTCTTACAAATTTATTCAATTTGATTATTGATTCTATAATTCATATAGCAATTTCCATTGAATGATTATTGCCAGATTTGGTAATTAATGTTATGCTCTAACTGTGCTCAGTATTTATGCTTAGTGATTAATGATGATTAATGATCATAATGAATATAATTTGATTACCATATATTTAAATATATTGTAGTTAGATTTACCATGTTATTAATACCACAATGAACTAGTGACGAACCACACTGGTTCCTAGATATATATGAACTTCTAGAAATAACCCCCCAATGTTGATATTTGAGGCTTTGGCTTTAATTAATAATTACAGTCTTCATTTATTTCAAGTGATTATTCATTAAATGAGTTTCCATAGACACTGGTTCTCTAGTGTCATTCAAATGATCACTTTTATTTGTTTTCCCTCTTTTCTCAAAAGTGGGTGGTCCTTTGAGTTATTTCAATACAATAATTAAATAAATTTAATTTCTGAGTTCAAGCCCCAGATACCCAACAGATGCTGAGACTCGGACCAGATGAAGCCCTTTTCATATACAACTAGTCAAAGAAGTTGGATTGAAATCGAACTAGTTTTCACATATTGCATGCTATGGGCATATTTTAAAGTTGTGCCCCGCTTAACTGTAAATGGTAGCCCTCTGGTAAATTCTGGTAAAAAATATTTTGTACTGTTCGAAATATCTTTAGTAAATGTTGATGCTATGCCATATTATTTTAACAAGGAACACATTTGATTTCTTTGAAAGAATAATCTAATCCAGCAATAGTTTTTTCTGTTCTTTTTATGGCAGTTTAAATATGAATGACTATTGCTGCAAAGTTAATTTTAGACGTTTTGGTTAGGTTTTCAACGGCGAATGTCAAGTTTGTGATAACTGACCTAACTTAACTGGCAGGTAGATACATACAATTATTATTGAGCATAATGTTTGTTATTAGATGTGGAAACCTACTCAATCCTTGTATAAGTTATCTGTGTTGCTTTGCGCAAAAATGCGATAATTTTCGAACTATACAGCAAAATAACTACCTTTTATATAGCAGTGCACAAAGTTCAGAAATACAGAGGCATTTCGACATACCTTATGTCTTCAGAAACATCCACAATGTTGCATATTGAGGCATGAATGCAACTTCCACTTCAGATATTTCCCAAGTCACAGTAATCTGAACGGTCTTTTAAGTAGCAAAATACGCCAAGTTTATACACTCAATCCCAGACTAAATTATGTGTTCATCAAAAACTGATGCTGGGGGGGGGGGTGCTAATAGGGCTAAATATCCAAAGGATACAGCCATGATATCAACAACATGCCCGAAAACAAAGAAATCATTATATTCAACTAAGACATTCAGATACAAATTATTTTTAGCTGGAACATTACTATAAAATTGTTTAAAATAGTTTAAAGTAATTGAAAAGCTCGATCAACTTCAACCATTTTCAAAATAGAATTTGAGCAAAATGCTGTCGATTCAATTGTCAAGTCATTGTGATATATGCATGGATGACAAATACAAAGGACGCAAAATAATGATACAATTACTATGGTTTATCAGGAAATGTGCTCTAAAGGGCTAACTGACAAATTATGAAGACTAACTTCCTGCTAGAAACAGAAGTCAAAGGAAAGTCATCATCCACGACCATCAGAAGCTCAGTCTTATTGTCTACAAGGTATTGTACCTTCTCTAGCACTTTCCTCATTCGCCTACTGAGCACCGAGCCCGACCTACCCATGCAGGTCAATATTTACGTGTAGCAACTAAGACCACACCGCATGGCCTCAACGTCTTACAATGGTCGTTAGAAATGATGCTTAATAAAGAAGCCCGGCTCCTTCACTGTCGCCAGAACGAGGTAACCAAAATATATTTCACAAATTACAAATTTGTGAAAGACTTTACAAGTTATTATTCATCTGGTTATGAATAATCGGATCTTAACGTGATCATTTCAATATTAATAAACAAAACGTTTAACAAATTAATAAGCAAATTAACAACTTTTATTTAACAAAAGTTATTCCAGGTTTACTGCTTTAACACCATAGCTATTATGAACATAACGGATCACGTTCCTTGATAAAAAGACAGAACACTGTGATAGTGTATCTGATCACCCATGGGAGTGTGACGGTGGCAACTGCATGCACTAACAGTCTAGTTGGACAACCAGGGGACAGATTCACGAAGCAGGTACGCAAGTACTTACGAACTTGTACATCTTTCCTCAATCTTTGACGGCTTTGATTACATTTATAAAACAGTTTACAAGCATGAAAACTTCACAATCAACTGCTATTGTTATAAACAGCCTACTGGTGCTTCGGAGCTCATTAAAGGTTTAATAATTGTAGACAAAGATGCCAAAGACCGAGAAAAGATGTACAGGTTCGTAGGAATTTGCGCAACTGTTTCGTGAATCTGGCACCTGGAGGCCTGGACACTTTACTACCACCTTAAGTACGGGAGGGTTGAGACCGGTTATATGGTAACTGTCAGTGACGAGGGCTGGTTCTTTTAGTTATACGTGAAGAGACAAATATCACCACCAGATTAATGCCATGTTACCCACTTTTGTATAAATTGCCTTCCCATCCAACTAATTGTAAATTCTGCCTAACTAGTATAAAAACTTCAGACTAAGTGCATAATGCTAAATATATAATTGTGTTTCTTTTTATGATAAATTGACCATCCATCATTATGCAGAGCTGTGTGAGGACAGGCGAGCACAACCTACACAGCCCGGGGCTAGTGAGGACAGGCGAGCACAACCTACACAGCCCGGGGCTAGTGAGGACAGGCGAGCACAACCTACACAGCCCGGGGCTAGTGAGGACAGGCGAGCACAACCTACACAGCCCGGGCTAGTGAGGACAGGCGAGCACAACCTACACAGCCCGGGGCTAGTGAGGACAGGCGAGCACAACCTACACAGCCCGGGGCTAGTGAGGACAGGCGAGCACAACCTACACAGCCCGGGGCTAGTGAGGACAGGCGAGCACAACCTACACAGCCCGGGGCTAGTGAGGACAGGCGAGCACAACCTACACAGCCCGGGGCTAGTGAGGACAGGCGAGCACAACCTACACAGCCCGGGGCTAGTGAGGACAGGCGAGCACAACCTACACAGCCCGGGGCTAGTGAGGACAGGCGAGCACAACCTACACAGCCCGGGGCTAGTGAGGACAGGCGAGCACAACCTACTCGCCCAGGGCTAGCGGAACACGCCAGCTTAATGTACAAGGCTGGTAATAACGAAACTAATACGAATTATTCTGTACAGGATTTATAAAGATCTTTAATAACAAAATACAGTAAACCCACTACACCTGTAAGGTCTTCACAGAGTCCAAATGCCTTGTTGAAGGCTGCCTGAACCTTCAAGAAATCAGACTGTTGCACCGTCAGACATACCTGAAATTAAACATTAAATTAAAGATAATCACCCAAGGCCTACTGGCCCATGCCAGGCTCGTCTTCACACCAAATTGTTTCCCTCCCTCGTGTACTAGTTAAATAATTCAAGGTTTTTGCTTTAATTACATTCCAATGCCAACTTGTTCCATTTGTTTATTGATACTTCCCAACTGGCATCCCTATATTTTGCTCAATTTATCTCAATGAAACTTTCACTGTCTTATGACATACACTATATATAAACATTTTAATACCGTCATCACCCTAGCATTTTTCTTTTTCCTTTTTCTTTGTGAAAACCGAATAAATGCAATATAAAAAAGGGCGCCAAAGCACCAAAACGGAAAAGCTCAACTCAGAAAATGGAAAAGTTACACAAAAATAAGAATACACATGAGTAAGTACACGAACAAGCAAAAATAGTATTTAACATAGGACCACAGCAAGAAACAACATCTGTACAAAGCAACATTCATTACAAGTAAAACACGAACAACCAAAACACACAATCCAAACAATTTGATCATGGTAACTGATATGAACACATACAATGTAACTGCTGACAACGGCGATACAGGCCGGAAGGCCCCGAAGCACCACAGTACATAATACATACCATGGAACACGGGTATTAACATAATACAGCAATAGGCACCCCCACAACCGGGGCAAATGACAAGCACAGATATCAGGGCCAGTAACCCTACAAGGTATGGAACAAGAAGCACTAAACCAAACCCATCACAAACACAAAAATACATAGGTACAGTGCAACAAAGAAAACATACATGTCACTTTGAATCAGACAAAATCATCCATATAGTACATAGTGGGATAATCATCCCGAGGATACCGCTGACGATACCAACGCCATTTCTCCCAGACATCCGGAGATCAGATACCGTCACACTACCACCACCACCGCCGCCATTAGGGAGCTGCAGGGGAACGTCCACTAAACTTCGCCACAACATCCCTGTACATTACTGCTGAGCCGAACTTCACCACAGCCTGGCGCCCCTGCAATCATCTGCACCCCACAGACCTCCATCACAGGAACACGCAGCAAGTCCAAAATGACCATCTCTCCTCCACAGCCGAGTAAGAAGCCTGGTCCGAAAACTCCAGCCCAATCATATCCTTCCTTCATACAGGGGGGGGGGGCAAATTTACCGTCATTCCCCTAGCCGACTTGGCCCGAAGACCACACACATCAACAAGCTTCAACACCAAGCGCCGGGCCGAGACTGGTGAGCAAGGGTAAACAACAACCCCACCCGACTGCTGAGCAGCAAATCAACCTTATCACTTGTGTCGTCACCTGGAGTGCAACTTTCGTTCTTAATCACAATTTATATATTCCATAAATTAGTGCACATTCTAAGTTGAATGTTATAGGCTATTTATGTTAATACTTTAGTACAGCGACCAGAATGTGCTCAGCTTAACGCTTTGTAAAGTATACGGTACTCGTCGTCGTATCTAACACTAGAAATTGGGCCAAGGATTCTGCATGTCCCTAGTCACTGCTGCTTTTAACAGCAATAACTCTGATCACATTCGCAGCTTGTGAGCATGGCCTGTGTCATGGTGTGAATGGTGAAAAGTGAAGTGAAAATCAACTAGTAAGAATGAGAGGCAATGACGAACCAGCTAGACTACCTGATATTCACCTTGAACGAGTCAGAAATAAGAGAAGTCAGATTTGAAGCCCCCATGGGAACGAGTGACTACAGTGTATTGACACTTGAGTATATGGTCGAGGTAGGAATAACCTATACAAGAAGGGATTGGAAGGGAAAAGATTAAATTACCTTAGAGGAAAATATAACGAGATGAACTTCTTAATGGGAATACCATGGGAAACAGAACTCGGGAAAGGCTGTTCATGATATAATGGACTACGTCACCCAGAAGTGACAGGAAGCTGCAGACAGGTTTATCCCAACCAAAGAGGAGAAAAATATAAAAGAAAAGAATCCATGGTTAAATAAGAAATGTAAGGTAACTATGCAATTGAGTACAAGAATATGGAAAAACTTCAGGAATAACAGAACACCAGAGAGCAGGGAGAGATACCAGAGGGCCAGGAATTAGTACCTCATAGTGGAGAGAGAAGCAGACACAGTATGAAAATGACATCGCGAGTAAAGTTAAGACAACCAAAACTGCTCCACAGCCACATCGTGACGAAAACACTGAAAGAACAAGTGATGCCACTGAGAAAAGGGGAACAACACACAGATACACAAGGTGTGTGAAGAGCTCAACAAGAGATTCCAGGAGGTCTTCACCATAGAACAATGAGAAGCACCTGCATTAAATGAGGTGCGGGCAAACCAAGCAACCTTTGAGGAATTTGAGCTCACCAGTGATGAGGCCAAAAGAAATCTGTTGGAGCTGAATGTGACAAAGGCTGTTGGGCCTGATAGAATCTCACCATGGATACTAAAAGAGTGCGCAGAAGCAATAAGCTTCTTTCTGCCACTTTCCATTGTGTATAATGCGTCACTGGAAACAGGAGACCTACCGAAAAGCTGGAAGACAGCTAATGTAGCCCGAATATACAAAAAGGGTGACAGGCAAGAGGCATTGAACTACAGGCCAATTTCCTTAACATAAATACCATGCAAGAGGATGGACAAGATTGTGAGGAAAAGGCTCATAGAACATCTGGAGGGAAATAATATCACCACCAGCATGGGTTCAGAGATGGTAAATCGTGCCTCACTGGCTTAATAGAATTCTATGACCAGGCAACAAAAATTAGTCAAGAAAAAAGGGTGGGGGCAGACTGCATTTTATTGGACTGTCCGAAAGCCTTTGACAGTACCCCATAAAAGGCTGTTACAAAAGTTGGAGCAACAGGCAGGAGTGAAAAGCAAGGTGCTTCAGTAGATAAGGGAGTATCTAAGCAATAGGAAACAGCGAGTAATTCTGAGGGGGAAGACATCAGAGTGGCAAGATGTCACAAGCTGAGTCCCACAGGGTTCTGTGTGCTTTGACCCATCCTGTTTCTAATATATGTAAACGATCTCCCAGAGGGTAGACTCATTCCTATCAATGTTTGCTGATGTAAAAAATTATAAGAAGAATCAAGACAGATGAAGATAAAACTACGGGACGACCTGAACAAAGTGGAGGAATGCTCTATGCTGCTGTTGGTTTTAGACTCAGCCACTTGGAAAAAAAATCCAAGTAGCACGGGCTATGGCGAGTCCTTAGAAAGGTCTGTAAAATGGCTACTAGAGTTCAACTCAGGGAAGTGTAAAGTAATGAAACTAGGCAAAGGGAGAAGAATCAGCAGCATATGTTAGATTGGCCAACATAGGAACTGCCCTTAGAAACATGTTTAAGGAA
This sequence comes from Procambarus virginalis, assembly GCA_020271785.1. Lineage (NCBI taxonomy): Eukaryota > Metazoa > Arthropoda > Malacostraca > Decapoda > Cambaridae > Procambarus > Procambarus virginalis. Next base: position 66,366,938 of record WNGS01164437.1, on the reverse strand, counting down.
TCGTTTAGGACCTTGTATGCCACATGTCAGATCAATCCTGGAGTATGCATTTCCAGCCCGGAGTCCATACCTAGTTAAACAAAAGACAAAAAATCTTCAGAGGTATGCCACCAGACTAGTCCCAGAACAGAGGTATGAGCTACGAAGAAAGGCTAAGGGAGCTGAACCAAACAAGGAAAAAAATCCGTTTCCCCATCCTTGGAAGACAAGAGGAAGGGGAGACATGATAACCACCTACAAAATTCTCATGGGAAATGACAGAACGAACAAAAACTATTTAGCACGGGTGGTACACAGACAAGGAGACACGGGTGGAAACTTAGAACCCACATGAGCAACGGAGAAAATAAATTTTGTCAGTGTCAGTAATTAACAAATGGAATGCATTAAGCAGAGATATGGTGGAGGCAGATTCCATACACAATTTGAAATGTAGATTTGATAGCGCCCAGTTGGCTCAAGAATCTGTACACCAGTTGATTGATGGACGAGAGGCGGGACCAAAGATCCAAAGCTCGCAGGCACAAGAGTGACTACAACCGAGTACTAGTTACACTTCAGATTTAATCCTTTTAAATGTTAAAATTTTATTAAGTCAAAACTGTAGAGATCATATTAGCCCATGTGAGGCAGCTGCTTAAATATTAAACCAAACTGTTGTATAAGTAACGTTCTTGATGCAAAGCAGCGACGCTACGTCACGCGGTAAAGTTCTCTTGACGCAAGGTAGCGACGCTACGTCATCCAATAACGTTTCATAACACTATTCATGCCCGAGGACCTGATCAGGGTTAATGGTCTCCCACGTCATGGGCTTTAGTCTATACTTCACCTCCAAAACTAGCAACAAATTTTACCGATTTTTATGTATATTTTACAAAAACATTAAAACATTTGTGTAAAAGATGAACTAGTAAGGCAAGAGCGGCCATTAGTTAATCTATGGTGCGAGTTACCTCACTGGAGCCTCACTAACGCTGCCCTAACTACCCACAATCTCGGGGCAACTCGCCAAGTGTAAAGTGCCAGTTTAACACCATAAACAAGTCAACTTTCCCTTATAATAGACTGCACTAAAAGGCAGCTGCATCACAAGTGTTCAGAATAAAGCACATTGTTCTAGATAATTGACTGCCACTAAAGCTGTGTATTAAACGGGAAACAATGTCAAACTCTACTCTGTAATCAACAAATTTTACGGACACTCCAAAACAATGATCCGGTCATCCAAAGAAATAATAAACTTGTAAAATAATAATACGCAACCATTTTACTTGCCTTGAGAGGCAGCACAAGTTATCCGCTTGGACAAGTCTTCTCAAGGGAATAATTTAACCAGCAATACACCGCCTCCAGACCAGCACCTTCCTCCACCACGGTCCGCGCCACACTGACTGCCGCGCCAGTTGGCCACCATGGCCTGATGGCCAAACTACCTGTGTGACGTCATTCATATGACCGAACACACTCGTCAGACTTTGTCACAAACAAATAACTTACAAAGTAATTTAAAATTATTTTTATAGATGTTGTTTCTATTAAGCCTTAATATATGCGAGAAGGCCTTAGACCAAGTGTTACATTGTAGATGTTCTTCTGAGTGTTGAGGCCACAACACTGTTCACTGGCAGCCTCTGGTGCGTTATCCAGCTGTGTTACTGAGTGTTGAGGCCACAACACTGTTCACTGGTAACCTTTGACGCGTTATCCAGCTGTGTTACTGAGTGAACTGAACTACATTTGGGGTTCAGTTCACACTCAATGCCCACCCATGGCCTTCCCACTTCATGCCCGCCTACAGCCTTCCCACCCATACCCAAACTCCATACCCGCCCACATTCTTCCCACCCATACCCCCCCACACACTATGCCAGCCCAAAGTCCTCCCACCTATACCCACACCCTATTCCTACCAGCTGTCCTCCCACCCATACCCACTTTCCAAGCATGACCACAGTCATCAAACCCATACCCATACCCCTTTAAGTGGAAGCCATAAGAAAGGCATCCATAGAGAAGGCTGCCCTCTTAGACCTATCGTTTCTGGTTTAAAATTTCCTAAAAAAACTAACTTTCCTATTTGGCTAGCAAATATTTTTGGTGCATACTTAGGCAACTTCTCGGAAACACATATTATTCATACTCGGGATTTTATTGAAAAAGTTAGGAGCAAAGGCCCTACAGAAAAAATAAAAATGGTTAGTTTTGATGTTACCTCACTTTTTTACCAATATGCCTTTACATAAAATATTAGATTTTCTTTGCGCACAAGAAGTAGAATGCAATTTTGTTACTCCGATCCCTAACAGTTTATTCTTTGAGGTGATTAATATCTGTGTAGAAGACACTTATTTCAGTTTTCTCCCTTCAAGAGAAAGGGAGTGGAAAGACGTTTCGACTGTGGAATACATTTGTGGACGTGCCAGCTAGAGTCGTGAACTGCAGAAGGTGTTGAGGGGTAAGTTAAAGCATTTCTGTGGGTAGCCTGATGCTCCCTGAGTGTCACCGCCCCATCAGAGAGCGCCCTTTAACGGACATTTTGTGGTAAGCACAATTTTTACCAGTTAATAGTAATAGCCTATAGTTGATCGTGTGCCCAGCGATCGTAGCAAGTGTCTGTTGATAGGCACGTTTTGATAAGGCAGAAAGCCTAAATTAAAGGACAGAGACTAGAGAGAGAGCTGGAGGGACGAGCAGCATGTCTTCTCCCATCGACTACCTGGAGCCAACTGACTGGCTGGCGCAGGAGGACAGCGCCCCGAGTGAGGAGCCGCCTGCCGGCAAGGCAGAAAATGAACCAGCCCATACGTGGGGAAGTCACCTAACAGCATGTAGGAAGCAGGGAGATGTCAAGTGAAACATTTATTGTGTGTGATTCATTTCCGTTGTGTGTTTGTAGAGGAATTTTTTTTTATTGGTATATGGATGGGTTGCAGGTTTGCCTGAGGAAGGAGTTCCTGAGAACTTCGAAGCCAACAGAGACGGAGTAGTTGATGAGACTCCAAGGTTGTGGAAGCTACTGAGCTCTGTGGAAGAGCAGCCATAGAGTGAGGAGCATAACCTCAAGCTGTGAGAAGAGGAGCAGTAGAATGAAGTTTTCACATGCTTCTGTGATATCAGTGGTGAAGCACCATTGTTGCTCAAGGAAGACTTCATGGTGTAGCAGCCGGGAGAGCTGTGGAGGACCCTGGTAGACGATTCTAGGAAAACATGAAGATGTCAGGGTAACGAACTTCCTGATAGAGCCCTGATGGGATTGAATTGCAACCTGACTATAGTAGCTTAGTGTTGTCATTGTTGTATCTTGTGTGTAATGTACATGTTCTCTGTATATTAAATGTTGGCAACCAGCAGGTGTTTGCCTTTGTCCTAGTGAGGCTTCCCAAAAAGTAGAAAAAAAAAGAGAGAGATAATCGAGAACCATAGCTGTGGACAGGGTAGTACGGAGTAATATCAAAGAAAGGGGATTGAGGAGATCATACCACATACGGAGAGACTATAGAGTTACGGCGGCTCGAGTGGGTGTGTGCACATGACAACGAGGCCAGTATTGGAGCTGCAACCCCTTAAACGTGTGATGTTGAACCCCTCTCCTAGTGCCAGATGCATCCAAGGTGATCTCCTGGACAAAATAAGCACTCTACGGAATTTTAGGTTGGTATTCCGAAAGGAAGGACGGAAAACCGACCGACATCAACAACATAATATACAGGACTTCAATCTTTCCATTATCCACCTACCGGGCTGTCTCAACGTGATAGACGACGCACTGTCTCGGTTACCTGAGTAACAATCATCTGAGCCACAGGAAGCCATATACCAACTGTCATACTTTAATTATTTTTTTAGGTTCTCCTGTGACATTAAATATTCCATGTCAAATTTATTTACTTTGCTGTTTTTTTTGTGCTTTTTCTTTCAGAGAATTACTTTTGGTGTGCTTTTTCTTTCAGAGAATTCTCTTGTACTATTGCTTGCAGATTTTTTTTTTTGTGTGTGTGGGATTTTCTTTTATTGCATAGATTTTCTTTTTTATTCTCTGTATGCGCTTACAAAAAAATATGACTACTAATCTAGTAGCCACATTTTTTTCACTGAAAGGGGGAGGAGTGTTACGACCCTGGGTTCTTAGTTGGAAACCAGAGGTTAAATTGAGTTCTAAATAATTACTATACGTTAATTGATAGGATTGGATCATGTGAGATGGATAGTTAATAAACAATATTTATACTCAGGGGCTTCTCTCACTGCTGATGTGTTTTTGCTCCTATCTTCCTTGCCAGACGTAAGATGAATCTTGTTTCACACAGAGCATTAAGACTCTGTGCTTGTTGATTATTAAATATAATATTGAACTAATTATCAGCTATTCTTAGGATGATTAATGTAACTAGTAATGAATGTCTGAGTAAACTTGGGATGATGTCTGCTGTACGATCAGCTGAGTATCCGTCCGGAAGCAATCAGAGTAGGAGATAGCAGGGCTCTTGGTCGCTCTCTGGTTCTGGCTATGGTTGCGTTCACACTCCCCTTCGTGGGTTCTGTACTCCTCTCCCTTCTCTCTCTCTCTCTCTCTATACCGTATCCTGATTCTCAGTTCTACAAGATAAGTATCGTATAATGTGTACCGCTCTCTGGCAAAAGTGTGTAGTAGTTTGTGTAGCTTAAGCTAGTGTTTATATTCCTAAGATTACTCTAGGGTATACTAGAGAAACCATGTATATTCAAGTTGTACCAGGCTACCTAGAGCTTTTGCTAGTGCCCTATCCAAGTAGTCTTTACCTAGTTGTAATTGTAAACCTTGCATCCTGTCTATGTGGACCAAGATGTTTAATGTAAGGTAGAGTGGTAAAGATAATAGTTGTATTAATGTATATGGGGGTTATTAGAAGGTTTAATAAATAAGGTATAAGATAGGAGTTTCTTTTCATCCTGCTGAGTGTGGAATAGGGGATTACCTTAGACTATAGACAGTTATTCTAACCTAACTATTGTTCTTTACTGGGAATTTTCTTTCCCTGGGGGATGGGGCCTCCCTATTGCCACTATTTTAGGAACTCTTTTATCTTGTACTATTGGCCCTCTCAGTACAATCACCTGACCCCATAACACACCCTCAGCCCCTCACCCACCCTCAGGGAGCCGGTCGGCCGAGTGGACAACACGCTGGACTTGTTATCCTGAGGTCCTGGGTTCGATCCCAGGCACCGGCGAGAAACAGTGGGCAGAGTTTCTTTCACCCCCTGTTTCTTTTCCCCTGTTACCTAGCAGTAAAATACGTACCTGGGTGTTAGTCAGCTGTCACGGTCTGCTTCCTGGGGGTGGAGGCTATTACCAGATCGTTCGTTACGGCTCGTAACCCTGTACAGCATTAAGAAACTTGTTGTCTAGGGACATGTTAGAATTGCTGTAATATAGAGCGGGTCACCAGTGTAACCACATGATTGGCACAAGCAAGAATAAAGTATTTATCCCTTAGGACTAAGAAATATACATATAAATTATATTATATATATTAACAATAATTTCAATACAATATTACAATAAAAGCACAGATGGACAAGATCACTTATAAAAACAATTTAAAGTATTGTCTCTCCTATAATATAAATGTAAATGTATGGCAAAACAAATATTAACAGACTTATCTCCAAGTTGTTATCTCTCCTGTCCCGTGCGAGTTACTGACTACTTAAACTGCGGGAGTCAAAAACATTGCTTCTGCCCCGCGGAAAATTACCAAACTAACATTATTTAATTAAACTTACATGGAGCAAAATAATGTGACAAGAGTAATCTTAAAGTAACTTAGTAAATGGTCAGAATAACATGCATAACAAAAATAATGTAATTAATAATACATGCAGTAATTAAAATAAAATAAAGGGAAATATTGGCAACGCTCCCCCGCCACCAGGAACTAGAAGTTTCTCACGGAATGTTGCCCCCCAATGTTCAAACAATTACAGAATTCCCATCAGTGATTCCTACTGATGATCATAAATAAAACCACTTTCCCACGAAATCAATCGTGAACCAACAAAGAGAATAATATCGTTCCCACGGGTGGAAAAGTTAGGCCTAATTCAACATATAAATCAGGCAACACATATCTTACATACAAGTAAAGAATATTTAGATGTACATATAATCAGATAAAACAAGGCATATATAGAAGTACAAATTAATGTATTTAATTACGTAGCTTATAGAGGTACGTAACACTTCCACCTCCAAGAAAAAAAAATGCAATGGATTGAAGATCAATGGCATTTTTTCTGAAGTAAAAATGTTAAGCACCAAAAAAAATAATACATAAGCAAGGTACAGATAGTTCAGCCTCCTCACCTTCACTTTCCTTGTGGCTTAGGTTCGGCGGGGCTTCTACTACTGCCTCACTCTCATTATCCAGTTGAGTCATAAAAGAATCCTCAAGATCCACCTCCCACTCCTTTCCTGAAGGGGTCCTGGTCTTGGGAACAGCAACCTCAGTGAAATCAGAATTACTCTCACCTGTTTTTCCCATTGATCTAGTTACCACACAAGCAGGGTAAATAATATCATCTGCCTCTGGTTTAGCTAATACATTCTGAGGATTGGTTAACGTTATGGGACACTTGGGCCCTGCAACCTGTCGGTTGCCAAAATCATTACCTAAGATAATGTCTACCCCAGGAATGGGCAGTTGCTTACTTACACCAACATTACACCATCCTGAAGTATATTTAGAATCAAGATTAATTTGCATTAAAGATACAGGTTGTACTCTACCGGCAATACCTTGGAGAAGTACAACTTCACCCAGATCTCGGGTGTCAACATCAGCAAGTACATTTTGGGCAATAAGAGACTGTGAAGCTCCAGTATCACGGAGTAATTGAACAGTCTTATGGTTACCATTATTACATAATAATGTACCTGTGGAAATATATGGTTTAAAGTCAGCCATCCAATTGGGATTGACTGTAGTACATGAAGAATTAATATGTTGCAATCCTTTACTCATAATAAGACCAGTTGGCCGTAGTTCAGGATGCAAACTAAAACATGAAGTAATCACAATACCCCTTCTCTTACAATGTGTACAATGCTTAAAAGTGGGCACACTGGTAGAACCAACTGCAGGTTTAGAATGAGCATTACTAGGCTTATATAATCCTGGCAGTGGAGTAACAATCTTAGGGTTAGTAAGAGAAGAGTTCACGGGAGTAACTGGCGGACTAGGAGTGGGCTTATAATGATAAGAAGTTCTGTGAGCATTGTAATTTACTCTATGACTAGACTTAGGTGAAGTGGCCGTAAACTGGGCCGTAGTCAACAACTCATGCTCATCAGCGAGCTTTGACAGCTCATAAATGTCTGTTACATTCTTTTGTTCTGCCATAAAAGTAGACAATTTGTCTGGGAGACAAGACAATACTTCTTCCATGATAAGAAGATTCTTTAAAGCATCAAACTCTGTTACTGAAAGTGACTTTAACCATCTGTTGCAATAGTTCGTCTTTTGACGAGTAAAATCAGCTATTGTCTGATCACTTACCCTCCTTAGGTTTCTAAATTTTTGCCTGTGTGCCTCTGGATTTAATTGATAAGCATTTAAGATGCTTTTCTTTACAAATTCATAATCAAAACTATGAGCGTCAGGTAGGGATGTAAAAAACTCCTGACTACGCCCCTTAAATTGAGACTGCATAATTGCTACCCATTGATCCCTTGGCCAGTTCATACTGATGGCAATCTTATTAAAATGTGCAAAGAAAACCTCAGGATCCTCCTCATTAAACTTGGGTAATTCTATATATTTACTCATCCTTATGGGATTATTATCATTATTAATTGAAACATTACTAGAATTTCCATGTCCAGCTGCCATACGCTGTGTTTCAAGCCTGAAATTAGTGTCAGCCATTTGTTGTTGAATCTCTAATTGTTCCTTCTTTGTTGCTTCTAGTTGCAACTCCATTAAAACTCTCTGGTTTTGTGCCGCAAGTTCTAAACGCCTAGTCTCAAGCTCCCTCTGCTGAGCTTCAGCCTCTAATAATTTCTGTTTCTGTTGAGCTTCAATCTCTAATAATATCTGTTGCCTTGCACATTCGTTGGTTTTTTCTAGAGCCTCAAGTTTAGCATACGTTACTTGTGCATCTAACTCAAGACGCCTTAAAGCAATTTGATCACTTGACTCTTCTCTAACTTCCTCCAGACATTCTTCTCCTAATTCTTGGTTCTCAACAAAATGTGTCACTATGACTCTCAGAATTTGTGCCTTAGTCATGCTATTTCTGGCGGTTAATTCTAGCTTATTGGCCATATTTACTAACGCAGACTTTGTTAGGTTTTTAATTCCCTCAAAGTTTGGTCGAGCCAACAACAACAACACTTGGTCCTCCATCGTGATTAACACTTGGCACTTGATTCACAACAATAATAATAAACACACTGGCACTGCACTTCACTTCACTGCAAAATTTTCACCACACTGAAAATTCACTTGGCCTCACTGCACAAACAAAGTTATAGGATGACTTACCTCAAAATCGTGAAACGTTGTTACTTGACACACAGGAAGGCTTGAATGGCACATGGAATAGTTAATAGTAGAAAACACACAAGACACTGGTACCTAGGAAGGCAAGGTTAGATTAGCACAGTTAAGTTTAAGTGGGAATAATATCTCCCGGCACAGGCCCCCATAACTATGTTACCAGATCGTTCGTTACGGCTCGTAACCCTGTACAGCATTAAGAAACTTGTTGTCTAGGGACATGTTAGAATTGCTGTAATATAGAGCGGGTCACCAGTGTGACCACATGATTGGCACAAGCAAGAATAAAGTATTTATCCCTTAGGACTAAGAAATATACATATAAATTATATTATATATATTAACAATAATTTCAATACAATATTACAATAAAAGCACAGATGGACAAGATCACTTATAAAAGCAATTTAAAGTATTGTCTCTCCTATAATATAAATGCAAAGTATGGCAAAACAAATATTAACAGACTTATCTCCAAGTTGTTATCTCTCCTGTCCCGTGCGAGTTACTGACTACTTAAACTGCGGGAGTCAAAAACATTGCTTCTGCCCCGCGGAAAATTGCCAAACTAACATTATTTAATTAAACTTACATGGAGCAAAATAATGTGGACAAGAGTAATCTTGTCA
>WNGS01164437.1:66318109-66356767 GCA_020271785.1 Procambarus virginalis | reverse complement strand
ATTACCTTACAAATTTATCTTTCCTATAATCATTCCAAGCCTACCTTAAACTTCACAAGCTAGGCTACATACCACCTACAGGTACTAAAGCCAAGGTGAACGTGAGCTCTTTGTTTGCAAGCACACGGAATGAAGGAAGCGAAAATCTGTTTATACCTGGTGCCTCCAGTGTGCAGTCGCACTGTGTACCATGGACTGCTTCTTTATGCAGGCGATGAGTCACAATAACGTGGCTGAAGTATGTTGACCAGACCACACACTAGAAGTTGAAGGGACGACGACGTTTCGGTCCGTCCTGGACCATTCTCAAGTCGCTTGTGATGAGGAGGTAGAGAACGGGTAATAAATAGGCAAGAGAGAGGTGAGGAGGAAAGTAAGGTGTAGAGAATAGTAGTAATAATGAGAACTGCAGAAGGCCTATTGGCCCATACGAGGCAGCTCCCATTATAACCACCGAAGGAAAAGTAATAGGAATAAGAAGAGGATAGCAAGGGAGCGTAGGAGAAGAGAGAAAGAAAAGGAAAGAGAAAGAAAGATAAATGGAAGGGGTAAGCTTATGTTAAGTCACGTTTGTTAGAAAGATTAGAGCATTTGAGTATGTACTGTGAAAGGGAAGAGTCCACAGCAACAAAGCCAGGACTCATGTTCATGTTGGGTACATTGTGTATAAGAGCCGATTCTACAAGACGGCGTCTGTGAAGAGTAGAGGCAGGAAAGATTATTTTGGAGGAAGACCAATCAATGGGATGATTAGAATCCCTCACATGGCAGAAGAGAGCATTGTTAGTGTCTGCAGACTTAACACTTCTCTTGTGTTCTTTAAGTCTGTCATTCAGTGTACGGCCAGTTTCGCCAAAGTACTGGAGAGGACAAGATGAACAGGAAATAGAGTAGACACCAGCAGCATTTGAAGCAGGAGGAGCAGTGTGAACTAGATTGCTACGAAGTGTGTTAGTTTGTCGAAAGGCGAGTTTAATGTCAAGAGGACGAAAGGTATTGGTAAAAGTTTTGAGTTCAGATATGAAGGGAAGGCATAGTACAGTGCTACTACTGTTGGAAGCAGGTTTAGGATGAAAGAAATTTCGTTTAGCTTGAGAGTAGGCAGAGTTGATGAAATGCAAAGGATAACCAAGGCGAGAGAATGATTTGTAGATAAAGGAAATTTCAGAATCAAGAAACTGAGGGTCGCTGATGCGTAGAGCGCGGAGGAAGAGAGAGACGAGGACATTTTTCTTAACAGAAGGAGGATGGTAGGAAAAGAAGTGAATGTACATGCCACTATGCATGGGTTTACGGTATACAGAGAAAGAGAACCCAGACACAGAGCTGTGAACATGAACGTCAAGAAAAGGAAGGAGGGAATTAGATTCCCACTCAACTTTGAAATGGATAGCAGAATAGATACAGCTTTGCAACCATACTTCCCCCGGAACCCAAAGACTTTGGTTTCCCGGAAGCTGCCCGTTTCTGCTCTTCCCATCACTCCTCCACACTACACAACAAACTTCAACGCCTGATCTCCAACAGTCCTTGGGCCAAATACTCTCTCTCTGACTGTGTTACCAACCTTTCGTCCTACTCTCTTTCTAAGCACCAGCAGGAACTCCTTGGTCTTGGTCTGTCTTTTGCTACTTCCCCTGGCCCACGCTGTGGCATTGATCTCATTAGTTCCTTTGACAGGTTTGTCAATTCTAACTCTAGTACTCTTTCGGACCTGTCTGCCTTTAGAGGGGCCCTCATCCCCGTTCTTGACAGCTTGTTTTCTAAAAATCACCACCTTCCTCGTCGTTTCCAGCTTGCCCTTGCCTCCCTAAAATCTAACAACTCTATTCTTATCCTTCCTTCTGACAAAGGCAATTCGGTGGTTGTCCTTGACCGTGAGGACTACCTCCGGAAAGCAGATGTCTTGCTCTCTGACTCTCGCACTTATGCTCCTCTGACTTCTAACCCTTTGGATCGCCTCAAAACTTCCTTTAACCGCAAACTAAGACAGCTCTCTAGTCTTTGCCCTCCTGACTTTGATCTCATTAAACGTTTCCGTGTCATCTGCCCTTCTCTTCCTTATTTCTATGGTCTTCCTAAGACTCATAAACCTGGTGTTCCTCTTCGTCCTATCATTTCTTCACGGGGCTCTGTCAGCTATTCTCTTGCCTCCTGGCTCGCTAAAACCCTGACGCCTTACCTTGGCACTTTTTCCCCTGCCCACCTTCGTCACTCTCAGGACTTCATAGAAAGACTGCGCCTGCAACCCTCTTGTAAGATGCTTAGTCTTGATGTTGACTCTCTGTTTACAAATGTTCCGCTAGATGACGTTCTCTCTTTCCTTAGACGGAAGTCGTCAGAGGGCCTTCTTCCTCTCCCTCTTCCCACTGACGTTTTCCTCGATCTCATTAGACTCTGTGTTGAATCTAATTCTTTCTCTTTTAACGATAAATATTACACTCAAACTTTCGGTGTCGCTATGGGTTCCCCTCTCTCCCCTGTTCTTGCTAATTTCTACATGGAATACTTCGAAACTGTTCTTCTTCCTTCTATTGATACTCGTCCCTCTCTCTGGCTTCGCTATGTTGATGACATTTTTGCTTTATGGCCTCATGACCTTAATCTTTTCCAGCCTTTCCTCGCCTCTCTTAACAATCTGGCTCCTTCTATCCATTTCAAAGTTGAGTGGGAATCTAATTCCCTCCTTCCTTTTCTTGACGTTCATGTTCACAGCTCTGTGTCTGGGTTCTCTTTCTCTGTCTACCGTAAACCCATGCATAGTGGCATGTACATTCACTTCTTTTCCTACCATCCTCCTTCTGTTAAGAAAAATGTCCTCGTCTCTCTCTTCCTCCGCGCTCTACGCATCAGCGACCCTCAGTTTCTTGATTCTGAAATTTCCTTTATCTACAAATCATTCTCTCGCCTTGGTTATCCTTTGCATTTCATCAACTCTGCCTACTCTCAAGCTAAACGAAATTTCTTTCATCCTAAACCTGCTTCCAACAGTAGTAGCACTGTACTATGCCTTCCCTTCATATCTGAACTCAAAACTTTTACCAATACCTTTCGTCCTCTTGACATTAAACTCGCCTTTCGACAAACTAACACACTTCGTAGCAATCTAGTTCACACTGCTCCTCCTGCTTCAAATGCTGCTGGTGTCTACTCTATTTCCTGTTCATCTTGTCCTCTCCAATACTTTGGCGAAACTGGCCGTACACTGAATGACAGACTTAAAGAACACAAGAGAAGTGTTAAGTCTGCAGACACTAACAATGCTCTCTTCTGCCATGTGAGGGATTCTAATCATCCCATTGATTGGTCTTCCTCCAAAATAATCTTTCCTGCCTCTACTCTTCACAGACGCCGTCTTGTAGAATCGGCTCTTATACACCAAGTACCCAACATGAACATGAGTCCTGGCTTTGTTGCTGTGGACTCTTCCCTTTCACAGTACATACTCAAATGCTCTAATCTTTCTAACAAACGTGACTTAACATAAGCTTACCCCTTCCATTTATCTTTCTTTCTCTTTCCTTTTCTTTCTCTCTTCTCCTACGCTCCCTTGCTATCCTCTTCTTATTCCTATTACTTTTCCTTCGGTGGTTATAATGGGAGCTGCCTCGTATGGGCCAATAGGCCTTCTGCAGTTCTCATTATTACTACTATTCTCTACACCTTACTTTCCTCCTCACCTCTCTCTTGCCTATTTATTACCCGTTCTCTACCTCCTCATCACAAGCGACTTGAGAATGGTCCAGGACGGACCGAAACGTCGTCGTCCCTTCAACTTCTAGTGTGTGGTCTGGTCAACTGCTTCTTTATCACTCATTTCCGAAGTACTGTAGAAGTTCACTAATCCGAAGCCCGTCAAGCTGAAAACGCCCTAATCCAGCCAAAATCGTGTCCGGATAATGTTATATCCCTATCCGGATGGAATGGAGAATCCGGCCCACCGGATATGTCCGGATCAACGTATACTGATAGTGTTTGAAGACTAAAAAAACTCCAAACCCAAGGGTCGACTTGCCGCTGAATATAACATGTGAGCGTCTACCACCGAGAGATAAAAAAGTGAAACACCCGGCCTTACACTCGATGTCTCCCGCCTGTGAGGGAAGAAGGGAGTCACGCTTCGGGCAGGCGTGACCTTTGGGTCTTTGAATGTTGATAATGGGTCTTTGAATGTTGGGGGGGGGGCGGGGTATCGGCATGTGGGTGTCTACATTTATTGGTGTAGACAGACATGTAGAGTACGCTTGCTGCTGCTGGGAGTGGTGCTTGAGGAGTGAATTGTATACCAAAGGTGACTCACGGTAAGCCTAGGAGGATGGCGGCCAGGGAGGGTTGGGTCTCTCTTGAGAGGGTCGGAGATGACGCAATTCTTTAATCACTATATTTTTCTTTTTGCTGTGGAGAGATAGTTACGAATATTAAAAATCAGACCGTAATATTTGAAAAGTAATTGGTTGGCTATTTATTCATTTAAATATTTACAAGAAAATAAAATGGGGATTAATGAGGTGCATAATATGGTATCATTGTACAGCGAGTATTGTCTTCACTTGACATGGGTTAGGAAGGAGGTATGGGTGGGGAGTGTTTGACCCGCCTTCCTGTGTGGCCACATGCCTGACTGCTCGCCCGCTCATTCAAGCCTGCCTGCAACCCAGCTAGCCCGCCACAAAACACGCCTGCAAAGCATCAAATCCAACTGCCTGCCATCAACCCATCCAGCCTGCCCGCCCACCTGTCTGAACCCATAAAACAAACCCGTGATCTCCGTTTAGTGTAGTGGTAAGACACTCGCCCGGTGTTCCGCGAGCGCTTTGTCATAGATTCGTATCCTATCTTCTTGAGGTTATCTTGAGATGATTTCGGGGTTTTTAGTGTCCCCGCGGCCCAGTCCTCGACCAAGCCTCCACCCCCAGGAAACAGCCCGTGACAGCTGACTAAAACCCAGGTACCTATTTTACTGCTAGGTAACAGGGGCATAGGGTGAAAGAAACTCTGCCCATTGTTTCTCGTCGGCGCCCGGGATCGACCCCGGGACCACAGGATCACAAGCCCAGCGTGCTGTCCGCTCGGCCGACCGGCTCCCCAGCCAGTATCAGTATCCTGACCGGAGAGGATTTACTGGGCGCAAATCCTTAACTGTAGCCTTTGCTTAACTCAACAGTATAATGGGTACTTGGTTGTAACAACGATTCTTCGTGGGGGTTGTATTCCAGGGACCTGCTCGAAACGCTAAGTGTACTAGTGGCTGTACAAGAATGTAACAACTCTTGTATATATCTCAAAAAAAAAAAACTTCCTGATCCTGCCTGCCCACTCACCTGCCAACCACCAAGCCATTTGCCTGCCATCAACCCATCCAGCCCACCCACCTGCCAACCACCAGGCTCGTCTGCCTACCATCCATCCATCCGGCCTGCCCACCTACTAGCCAGGCAGCTATCCACCCACCCAGCCCTACACACTAATTATAGTGTAGAAATTCAAAGTATGTTGGTTGTGGTACAAAATATTTTGGTAATGTTCACTTTTAGACTTCCCCGATCAAACGTCCTTTAGTCCAGATGACAGGCCCATCTGGACGGGGTGGTCCTTCTTATATAGTCCGGACTAGCGAGCTAATACAGTACCGTGAGTGTGATTATAAATAGTAAGAAAGTGTACATATTGTAAATATATTGAGTATTGAACTGGTAATATTGTGCCAATGAACATGTCGGAAAACCCGACACCATTTAATAATATTACATGTAATATGCAGATAATATTGCTGCTGTTGTATACACAAGTTACCCACAGAAAATGTAGTTTGTAGTGGAATTTTCTGCCAATAGAAAGAGATATCATTGCCACACAGTACTATAAACTCACCAGCTATTCTGTTGGGAATTATTTATAAATACATTAGTCTTTGGACTTTTAATATAAAAACATCTCATATAAGTTAATTATCAGTATCAAAATAAAGTAAATGTGACCCTTCTATCACTTATTGACATTGGAGAGCCAAGGCATCAGTGGTGAGGGAGTGGTCAGCCATTGTTTGTTAGACCAGAGTCGGTGGAGCGAGTTCGGCTCCAATAATTTCTCTTCGATGAAGTGTTATGGAGATCAAAGTGTTCCACCATCAACAACATGCTGTCAACAACCAGAAGGGAAGTGTCTTTCCGAAACCCGTTCATCTAATCATTTCTGGCCAGTTAATGTTAGGTAGATATTGGGCGAACTGGTTAGAACACAAACAATCGACTCAACCCAGGTAATTAAGCCTTGGTCCTTATCTAATATACAGTGTTTTCTCTGATATAGCTGTCATATATTAGGATTCTGGCTTTACAGCTAGCACCCTTTGACAGGAACAAGAGGAGGAAGACTTGGTATATCAGTTACTTGGGGGTGATGGAAGCTAGCCTCACACGAGGATAATTTGGTGTCTACATCCTAGTTATATCTGGTGGACCAAGCCTGCTGTACAATAAGATAAGGCACCTCTAATTTATTTACGAATATGTAGTTAATACTGTAGATTGATTGGCTGCATATATATAAATTTAATATAAACCCCCCCTAATGTGTAGGGATCGATTTGAGATTATTGCAGAAATACAGTCCACTTAACATCATACAAATTGCTATCGAAATATATAAATTAACATAAATATAAATTCTATATAAATTAATTAAATATAAATCTCACAGGTCGGTTCCCACAGAACATTTGTTGTGGACACATTGACGCATCACAGTTACTTGGAACATTCTGAACGTTTTACTGTATTCATATTGTAAAAGACACAAATATGCATGATACGATAAAAAAAACTAATTAGAAAGCATTGAAAATGAATTTAACAAATAAATTAAAAATTTATTTGTGGCAACTCGCGAGTGTTGAGTTGCCCATGCGACCGCCTCTGAGAGCTCCAAGAACGGGCCCACGGCCCCTGATGTCCCATTACCCTTTCTCCACATCCATACAGCCAAAGTAAGTTGCTGTTAATTTTGTTTTATATGTACATGTTCAGGGAGAAGATTTTAACAATTTACAAAGAAAAAAAATTTGGGAACAATTTCTTTTTTGTGCACCACTAGAATGCCACAATAAAAGCGGCACATAAGAGGTTAAAGTTGATCAAAGAGAAAGTGATGACCAGACCACACACTAGAAAGTGAAGGGACGACGGCGTTTCGGTCCATCATGGACCATTCTCAAGTCGACTGTAATGAATGAAGATGATTGATAAAGATTAAGCCACCCAAGAGGTGGCACGGGCATGAATAGCCCATAAAGATGATTGATTGATTGATAAAGATTAAGCCATCCAAGAGGTGGCACGGGCATGAATAGCCCGTAAGTGGTACATTTTTTTTTCTCCGTAATTCTTTTCATTATTCTGAGATTGCATTTATTAATCATCGAGCTGTTATCGCGGGGGAGGATACTGCTTCACAGTCTTTATGAGGGCGTCCAGCTGCTGGACACCTTTGTTGACCAGGAGAGTGGCTCTGTTGATGGCTTCAGGGTGGCCACAGCAAGATTCAGGAACTCTTAAAGCTCTTCTAAGGTCGTTGGTTGCTTCACATTCTAGAAGATAGTGAAGTAATGGCTTTTCTGTGACAGTTTGGCAGAAGATGCACTCTCTCTGTCGGGGTTCACCAATCTCCCAGTTGCATCTGTAACCTAGACGTAGTCTATATAACCTAACTGCTATTTCCCTGTGAATTCCTTTTGGGATATTTAACCTTTCTAATTTAGTTGCCTGAAGATACCATGTTGCAGAGGGCGAGCCTTCAGCTATTCTCTGGTGTAGGTAGGCTTTGTTGAGGTGTGAGAGTTTTTTGGTGATGTTTTTAATGTTCTCTAGGCTGGGTTGAATTGTTTTATCTATCACTGGATGACGAGTTGCCAGTTTAGCAATTTCATCAGCTTTCTCATTTAATGGGATTCCAATATGGGATGGGATCCAGTTCAAGGTTATGTTGAGTCCTTTGCCTTTAGCGACTGCTCCAAGATACAAAATGGTGGTAATTATTTCCACGTTATCTTTCCACTGTTTTTGTCCTAGTATTTGAAGTGCAGCTTTTGAGTCTGTGTGTATGATGGCATTTTGAGTGTTTTGTGCAATCACATATGCGAATGCCTGTTGTATGGCAAACAGCTCAGTTTGGGTTGATGATACTAGTCCTCCCAGTCTCCAATATGCCTGTATGCTGGCCGTGCAAAGAGCAGCGCCAGCACTTTCATATTCTGTGTCCACCGATCCGTCTGTGAAGATGTGGGTGGCTCCTACTACTGCTATGCTATACATTTGCTCTTATATTATGCGCCTTAGGATTGTCGGATCATAGGCAGCCTTTTTCATTGGGAGACTTTCTATTACTATTTTGAAAGTAGGCTCTTTCCACGGTGCAGAAGGAGTGTAATTTGGGTGTGGATGATCACCCTCTCTATCGAGAATCATGCTTTTTAAATATAGTCTGTTTAGGACTTTTCCTGCTCTTGCAGCCCAAGAGTTTCCATTGTTTTGGCGTAGTCCAACCACCATGGTCTGCCGTACTGGGATTGGATCAGAAGAAATAATTATCTTACTGATAATTGTAGCTGTCCTTTGAGATATTCTTTCCTGTAGAGAGGGCAAACCCATCTCCAGTCTAAGTGTTTCAAGCCTGTTCCACATGGGGGCTCCCAGTGCGGCTCTCATAGCATTGTTTTGGGCAACTTCAAGCTTTTTCCACTGTTGGTGTGATAGATTTGTGAGTGCAGGTGCGGCATAATCGATCACTGATCTGACTGTCTGTACATAGTATGTGCGAAGGACTTGCAGATTGGCTCCTCCAGAGAGGGAGGTTAGCGACCTGAGGATTGCCGTCCTGGCCGCAGTTCGCTCTCTCAAGTAAGTGACCTCAGCATTAAAATTCATGCGTGTGTCCAGGATTATTCCTAGGTACTGATAGGTGTCCACCCATTCGATTGGTTGACCCTGTACTGTGAGTTGGATGTTGGGCTTCGCTATTTTTATGGGCATGGCTTTTGACTTTGAGGGGTTGAGTTTGATCCCAATCTGTTTTGCCTCTTTACTGATTCAGTCTAAGCATTTGGGTGCAAGGCGCGCCGCATCCCTTCCTTTTATGATGATGACAAAGTCGTCCGCGTAGTTTAGCAGCCTGCAGTGATGTGGAAGTTTCAACCTCATTATTCTTTCCATTAAACAGTTGAAGAGAAGTGGGCTGAGAATACCTCCTTGCGGTGTACCATTTTCATGTCTTTTGTACTCAGAAACTGTGCCATTAAGTTTTACTCCTGCTTCTCTGTTTATGAGACAGTTTTTGGTCCAGGAGAGCAGGTTGTCTCTGACCTCTTTGTCAATGAGGCAGCAGAGAATGGCTGGGGCGCTAGCCAGTTCAAAGGCTTTTTCGAGGTCCAGGAATATCAGCATTCCTGGTCTGTCATTCAAGTGGGCTAACAGAGTTGTAATACATTCCATTGTGCCAACCCCTTTTCTGTAGGCATACATATCATGGTGCAGTTTAGGCATTTTCCACTCCAGTCTGTTGAGTGCCATTCTGTCAGCCGTCTTGGCTGCACAGCTTTGGAGAGAGATGGGCCTGGGATTAGCTGGATCTTTGGGTTTTGGGATCGGTACTATTCCGATCTATTCCAAGAGGAATAGAGTCTGCTCTATATATTAGGAATATTAATAGTCTGCTCTATTCCAAGCTGAAGGTCTAGTTTGAGAAGTCCAGGCTAAATTAATTAACCTTAGGTATGCAGCGTCTCCCTCTGGGCCGAGGTTTCTAATCATTTTATAGGTTATTTTGTCGGCTCCAGGGGATGTATCCTTGGAGTTTTTCTTAGCCCGATTGAGCTCATCCAGTGTGAAGGGGGCATTAGTGTCAGAGAATTCTTCACATGCTGTAAGGATTCTGTGCCACCTTTCTTCCTCTAGTCCGGTCTGTACTGCTAATACATCTGGTGGAAGTTGATTGCTGGCTGCTCTCTCTGCAAACCCGGTTGCCAGTACTTCGGCTTCCTGTTGAGGATCCTTGGGGTGTGGGGCTTTAGGTGTTTTATTCCCTTTGGCCCGGTGGATTTGCTGCCACATCTTTCCGAGAGAGGTGTGTTCATTCAGGTCTGAACACCATTCCAGCCACTTTTGTTCTTTTATTAGTCTGGTCTCTCGATGTACATGTTCCTTGACCTCACAAAGTAAGGACCTGTTGCGGTCACTTGGATGCTTTTTGTATAGCTTTCTTGTTCTGTTGAGTCTATGGTTGAGTTCTTTGACACTTTCGCAATAGTACCAATGATCTTTATGGTGTCCGGTGGACTGTTTTTTCAGTGGGATTGAGTGGTTGGTTGTACTTGTAGGCCCCGCCTAACCACTCTGCATACTCCGCTTCCACGCAGGTCGCACTCCAAGCCTGTGTCAGGTTAGGTTAGGGTCTGTAAGTTTCATTTCTTTTTAACTGTAACCTAGACCTGGTCCTCTCCCCCAGTTCGGTTGAGATGATCTACCTGCACCGCTGCTCTAACAAGGTGGTCCTTTATAGACTTACCTCGCCTCCAGGCGATCATGGGAGGGTTTTGTGGGAATTTTACCCAGGATGGATGTTCGCTGTACGTTTCCCTCATCCATGTCCATACTTCCTGGAGTTTTCTCTTAAGCTGTGCTGCAAGGCCTGGGAAGAAAAGGGTTGGAAGAATCCATCTCTTGTCTTCCACTTCTTGTGTTCTAGGTCTGAGTAGCTCTGCCCTTGTTTTTCCTCTGAGTTTCTCCTGGGCTGCATGTATTATTGTCTCTGGGTAGTCTCTGTTCCTGAACATATCCCATAGGTCATCAAGACGCCTTGCGGCTCGACTGGTCGAGGTGGAGGTTCCTGTACCTCTTTCCCCCGGTTCAGCTGTTGCTCCAGGTCCTGACTCGCTTAGAGACTTACCAGGGGAGAGTTGTCCTTCTGGCCCCTTGGTGGCCGGCCCAGCCTTGGTTTCCGGTGCTGGTTGCTCGGTGTCCGAACCCGAGGGTTTTTCCGCGGCTCCGCCTCTTTCAGCAGATCGGGCCGGTGCGTCACGTGGCTGGTTCGATCTTCTCCTCGAGTCTTCGCGTATGGTATTTTTGACTCGAGTTTATCATCATCTCTATGGTGATCAGGTGGCCTCCTTGTTGGTGTCTCACCTGCGGGCTTCCTCTCGGCGGCAGTATGAAGTTTCCTGGCGGTCCTTCTCTTTCTTTTTGCGTCTTCGTCGTGTTCATTCCTTGTCTGTTCGGGTGGTCTTGTCCTTCCTCTCGTGGTTGTTTCAGGACCGTCATCTTATGCCTAACACTGTCGCCTCCTATCGTGCGGCGCTGGTGGAGCCGCTTCAGCTTGCTTTCGGCATCGATGTCACGTCTGCGCCGTTTCGCAAGCTGTCTCGTGCTTTGTTTCACCTCCGGCCTGCTCATGCGCCGCCTGAGCCGTCCTGGTCTTTGGACAGGGTGCTCGCTTTCCTTTCGTCTCCTCGTTTCGTTGTGGCCCCTTCGGTCCGGGATTGTTTTTCCAAGGCTCTTTTCTTGTTGGCTTTGGCCTCTGGGGGTCGGGTCGGGGAGCTTCATGCTCTCCTCCGGCGCAGGGGCTTCTGCTCTTTTGGTCGTGGTGATAGTTTTGTTCGTTTGCAGCCGTCTCCTTCTTTTCTGGCAAAGAATGAGACTGCTGCGTTCCGGAGGGGTCCGTGGGTGGTTGATGCTTGGTTGGTCAGGCCGGGGGTGCATCATGTTTTGTGTCCGGTTGCGGCGCTTCGCCGTTATTTGCGCGCCACGGCTTCTGTGTCCGGGGACGCGCTTTGTGTTGATCCGGTTTCCCTTCTTCCCTGTTCGCGGGTGCGGGTCTCTCAGGTCGTCCGCAGGGTTATTAAGTCTAGCCAGCCTGCGGTCTATCCCCGTGCCCATGACGTTCGGAAGTTCGCGGCGCTTGCTGCCGTTTTTGGGAATATGTCTTTTTCTGATATTCGGGCGCGGGGTTTTTGGCGGTCGAACAGGGTCCTGGCTGCTCGTTACCTTGTCAATGTCCCTGGGCCCCGGCGGGCCAGTGTTGCGTTGGGTCGGCGGTTGCAGCCCGTTGTCTCGGCTTCGAGTTGAGGAGTGAGCGACGACCCCCTCCCGGGTAAGTCCCTCTTTTTTTTCCGTCTGTGGGTAGTTAGCTCCGGGGAGCCGACGGGGCTCCCCCCAGAAAACCAGCGTTGAATGTAATGAAACGCCATTTTCTGGGTGAGTCCCGGAGGCTCCCCGGAGCTATCCCAGGCTGATATGCTAATGTCAGACTTTGGCATGAGTCATGTGTATGGAGTTCTTAGGCCTACCGGGAACCACGGCCAGAACCGGGCCCCCTCAGAGAGGCAAGGGGAGCAATGGCCTATAGAAGCCCCCCGTGTGGTTGGAAGCATTCTATGTCTGCCATCGACCGGGACAGGCACCCAGAAAGGTAAGCGCCCCAAAACAAATCCCTATTCTGGTTAAAATTGCTACCAAAAGCCGAACTAGTGGATAGAACTCCCAAAAGAAAAACTAGCAAACTAGTGTGACGTCACACGCTGCCGCGCCGCTGTCTGCGCAGCTCCCCCCTCCCCGGGAGGGGGAAGGGGGAGCCCCAGACCCTCCGCGCCGGCTACCCACCCTCAGTTCTTGAGGCTGGATGTCAAAAACGCGAAAAACCGCCGACCGGAGGGAGGGAGGGATGCCGGGGAGCCTTCGGGACTCACCCAGAAAATGGCGTTTCATTACATTCAACGCTGGTTTTTTAATGGACCTATCCTTTCCCTAGTCTTAGTTCGATATAACTGAAAAAACCCTTTAGGATTTGTCTTTGCTTGCCCTGCTATACGAACTTCATAGTTTCTTTTTGCTTTCCTTATCTCTTTTTTAACATTTCTAACTAGTTGTACGAATTCCTATTCTAAAGTGACCTCCCCATTTTTAATCCTCTTGTACCAAGCTCTCTTTTTACCTATAAGATTCTTCAAATTCCTTGTTATCCACTTTGGGTCTTTAGTAATCGATCTATTCAATTTGTGTGGTATACTACGTTCCTGTGCTTTGTTTAGAATATTCTTAAATACGTTATAAATTGAATCTACATCGAAATCCCCATTTACATCACCTATCGCTGGGTTCATGTCTCGCTCCAAGACCGGCCCACACCCCATACCCAAGACTTTCCAATCAATTTGACCCAAAAAATTTCTTAGGCTATTAAAATCAGCTTTTCGAAAATCTGGCACTTTAACAGAATTTTCTCCTACAGGTCTATTCCATTCTATGCCAAATCTGATTTCTTTGTGATCACTGTTCCCTAGCTCACTCCCTATTTCGATGTCATTAATTTGTGTTTCCCTGTTAGTTAACACTAAATCTAAAATATTATTTTCCCGTGTTGGTTCCTTAATGTGTTGCGTAAGAAAGCAATCGTCAATTAATTCTAGAAAATCTTCTGCTTCACTATTCCCTGTTTTGTTCAACCAGTTTATTCCACTCAAATTAAAGTCCCCCATGACATAAATACTGTTAGATCTAGATGCCCTAGATATTTCATTCCATAGATGCTTTGCTTCCATTCTGTCTAAATTTGGTGGCCTATATATAACTCCTATTATAATATTATTTGCTTTTTCGTTTAATTCTATCCAAATAGTTTCTGTGTGTGGCTCAGTTTTGATTCCCTCTTTGAGACTACATTTCAAATTGTCCCTAACGTATATGGCTACTCCACCACCTCGTCTAATATATCTATATGTGTGAAATAGTTTAAATCCATTTATTTGATATTCAGCTAATAGTTCTCTATTATCAACATTCATCCACGTTTCGGTAAGTGCAATAATATCTATTTTTTCTGTGCAGACAAGAGCATTTAATTCGTTAATTTTATTTCTTAGACTACTTCTGTTTGTGTAATATACCCTAAGTGAATTGTTATTTTGAGGCCCTTCTCTTTCCCTGATCATTTTGCCAATTCCTTTCTCCCGCAAACACATACTTTTATTACATCCTTCCTCCAAATCAATTCCCATACCTCTATCTACTAACAGTTTAAACCCAAACAAACACCTTTAACCACTTCTTCCAACGAGTTTGCAACAGCAACAACCCTAGCTCTCGATAAATGCACCCCATCCCGAGCATACATTTCATTTCTTCCATAGAAGTGTTCCCAGTTGTCTATATAAGATATTGCATTAGACTTGCAATATCTTTCCAGCCTGCAATTGACACAAAGTGCCCTCGACATCCATTCATTTCCCACTCCCTTTCTTGGAAGAATGCCACATATGATCGGTATTCCTCCCTTGCTCCTAACTAATTCTATTGCTGTCTTGAATTTCAGTATTAGTTCCTCACTTCTAACTCTCCCAACATCATTACCCCCTACACTAATACAAATAATGGGTTTGCTCCCATTTCCCGTCATAATATCTTTCATGTTTCCAACAATATCACCAATTCCAGCTCCCAGATAGCAAACTCTTAATCTGTTCCCCCTATCTCTGGCACAAAACGTTCTGTCTAAATACCTCACCTGGGAATCTCCCACAACCAAAACTCGCCTCGGTACCTCCCTAACTTTCTGAGCACCCTGAGGGGCCCGCGCTTCGCCGCTCCTTGCTGATTTCTTTTCGGAGTGAACCGCTGGCTCACCACAGCACTCGTCCTCCAACACGGCAAATGAATTTGCCGTCTTTAGGGCGTCTGTAGGCGGCCTTGTCAAGGTCTTCTTAAGACCCCTGTCCCCAACGACTCTCCACGACGAGGTCTTGTTTATCTTGGTCTTCTCCGCCTCCCCCCGACGCTTCAGCTGTCGCACCTCCTCTCGTAAGGAATCCACCTCTGCTCTCAGAGCCCCAACCAAGTTCACCAATTCCTCCAGTAATCCCTCAATCACTGCTACAATAACGCCGCTACAATCGGAGCTCCAGCCAACACAACCTCTCACTGTGACAGCACCTGACCTCCTTAACTTAGGTACCTCCTTAACTTTCTGAGCACTTTGAGAAGCCTGTGCATGGTTGCTCTTCGTTGATTTCCCTTGCGAGTGAACTGCAGGCTCACCACAACACTCGTGTTCCAACACGGCAAATGAATTTGAAGTCCTTAGGGCGTCTGAAGGCGGCCGTGTCAAGGTCTTCTTAAAACCCCTGTCCTTAACGACTTTTCACGACGAGGTCTTGTTAATATTGGTCTCCTCCTTCGTTTCTTCTCGATGTTTCAGCTGTCGTACCTCCTCCCGTAGGGAATCCATCTCTGCTTTCAGAGTTCCAATTAGATTCATCAATTCCTTCACGAATCCTTCCATTATTGCTATAATAATGTTACTACAATCGGGGCTCCAGCTAACAACTTCTCACTGTGACTGCACCTGACTGACCAAAATATATAGCAGAAGTTTTCATCCTGCAGTTTTCCTTCAGCCAGTTTACCAGGCTGTTCTATATGCTGGTTGGGTGTCTGGAGCTGCTGCTGCTCCTCCTGAGGCATGCGAATGGTTAAGGCATGGAACAGGTGGATGGGGGTGGCACATCTTTCTTGTACTGCTGATGTGTACTGCTGACACATCAGCTTCATGTTCACCTCTATTGCCGCTTCCATTCCTTGCTCAGCTTAGACGTGTTGTTAGTAATAATGTCTAGAAAGTAAAAGTATTCGTTACAATGTGTTGCTATGAACGTCCCTAGATATTAACCCTTAAACCATTAAACTTAAACCGTTTGGGCGGGAGTTGCCACAGATATTACCTAATTATGTCTGATTTTTTTTTGCAGTATTATTATTCAGTAGTGTAGTATATATTTCCATAATAAAATGTGTGAACCATCACTATACTCAAAATTATGGTGCGAATATTAGTGATTCAATTATTTTCATAAAATAAAAGTTTTGCTGTTATTACACTATATACACGTTATATATTAGTATCTGCATGTTTTGGTCACCATAACGAAGCACTAAGTTGATATGGTGAGTCAAAAAGCAACGAGGAGTGGCCACCACATCTGCCAACTTAGCCATTGGCCTCTACTCCCTTCCTCACCTCTTCTCACTCGCCAACATTCTCCTCCCACCATACTGTTTTTGCTTTTATTCACTATATACAGACGTTATATATAAGTAACCACATGTTTTGTTCACCATAACTGTTTGTCTAAGCTGGTGTGGTGAGTTCAGGCAGTAACAGAAGTCACGTCAGAAGTCAGCTAATGCTCCCTCCCTCACTCGTTCAAGGCCAAACACTAACATTACTCCTCCAACCACACTATTTGTGGTGTTATTACACAATATGCACAAATTATGTATAAGTATCTACATGCTTTATTCACCATAACTGTACAACTAAGCTGATATGATGCCCAAACAGCATAGTGGCCACCATACACTGCATGACAAGTCATTCAGATGACGCCACTGCCCTCACCAAAATAGCTCTTCCCAATATACTCCTTTTGCTGTTATTACACTATATACACACGTTATATATCGGTATCTACATTTGTGTTCACCATAGCGAACCACTAAGCTGGTATAGCGAGTCCAGACAGTAAAAGGTGGCCACACTTGGGTCAGCAGACAAGTCATGCAGACGACGCTACCTCCCTCCGCACAAAGATTACTCCTTCCACCATACTACGCACATTGCTAATTATCACCATAATCTTATCAGAATCCTGGTCACTAAATCTCGTAAATAAATAATTTATCAAAAGCTTATTTTGTAAAGGAACATGAGAAGTCTTCAAGTTTTCTAAATGAACCAAACAATTTGGTTGTGCTGTGGGCTAGCGATGTGAACATCGTGAACAGCATTGTGTTTACTGATATCTGAACATTGTACACAGTCTTTATCACAGTCAGGCTCTTCTGTAATACTATCATCGCCAAATAATACCAGTTCCATATATATTTTGACATTTTTAGGCGATTGTTACGGTATCGACACTATCGTGGGAGTGGAGTGGCAATGTCAGCGCCATCTATGGATCTGCACTCCAACTCCCCTAGTATTGGGCACTATGTAGAGAACGCCATCTGTTGGTAGCGATAACTCCCACCACAGCGCTAATAATCACAACAATCCTGCTATTATCAGAATCCTGGTCATGTTTATCACAGGCAGGAGTCTTCTGCAATACTATCACTAAATAATAGCATGTTATTAGTGATGATCACATACATATATTAGTATATTTTGGTAAGTCTTTCTTGTAAACATGTTGACTATGACCGAAAGGGTAAGATTAATAATTCTAACACGAATCTTCTCAATATTTCTTACGTTCTTCTTCACTGTCGAGGATAATTGATAAATTAATTCTTCATTTCTGGTCTGATGCCTGAACGCATTTCATGATGCTTATTACATTTTCAAAGACTTTGTTTACACATAAAATACATTCATACTTGTACTCATTTTGGGTGAGGTGATCTGGCACAACAGTTTTGGGTGAGGTGAAAAACATATGACAGAACAGGAATCAATGTGTATGAGAACATTAGAATGGAAGTAACTGCAGAAGGCCTATGGGCCCATACTTCCTTTCGCTGGTTCTATGTTACATAAGAACATAAGAACAAAGGCAGCTGCAGAAGGCCTATTGGCCCATACGAGGCAGCTCCTATTTATAACCACCCAATCCCACTCATATACATGTCCAACCCATGCTTGAAACAATCGAGGGACCCCACCTCCACAATGTTACGCGGCAATTGGTTCCACAAATCAACAACCCTGTTACTGAACCAGTATTTACCCAAGTCTTTCCTAAATCTAAACTTATCCAATTTATACCCATTGTTTCGCGTTCTGTCCTGTGTTGATACTTTCAATACCCTATTAATATCCCTTTGTTATGTCCATTCATCCACTTGTAAACCTCTATCATGTCACCCCTAACTCTTCGCCTTTCCAGTGAATGCAAATTAAGCTTTGTTAATCTTTCTTCATATGAAAGATTTCTAATTTGGGGAATTAACTTAGTCATCCTACGCTGGACACGTTCAAGTGAATTTATATCCATTCTATAATATGGCGACCAAAACTGAACTGCATAATCTAAATGGGGCCTAACCAGAGCAAGATATAGCTTGAGAACCACACCAGGTGTCTTGTTACTTACGCTGCGATTAATAAATCCGAGTGTCCTATTTGCCTTATTACGAACATTTATGCATTGATCCTTTTGTTTTAAATTCTTACTAATTATAACTCCCAGATCCCTTTCGCAATCCGACTTCGCAATCTCAACACCATCTAGCTCGTATCTTGTAACTCTATCATCATTACCTAGCCTCAGAACTTTACATTTATCAGCATTAAACTGCATCTGCCAGTCCTTTGACCATTTCAAAACCCTATCTAGATCAACTTGAAGTGATAGTGAGTCCTCCTCCGAATTAATTTCCCTACCGATTTTCGTATCATCGGCAAATTTGCAAATGTTGCTACTCAAACCTGAATCTAAATCATTTATATATATTATAAACAACAGAGGTCCCAAGACAGAGCCTTGAGGCACTCCACTTACAACATTTTCCCACTCTGACTTGACTCCATTTATACTAACTCTCTGTTTCCTTTGGTATAGCCATGCCCTAATCCAGCTTAATATAGCACCCCCAATACCATGAGCCTCTATCTTTTTAATCAGTCTTTCATGTGGCACTGTATCGAAAGCTTTGCTAAAGTCAAGGTACACAACATCACAATCCTTACCACTATCAACTGCCTCAACTATGCTAGAATAAAAAGATAACAAATTTGTTAAACATGAACGGCCATTTATAAAACCATGTTGCGACTCAATTATTAATTTATGTTTTTCAAGATGAAGACGAATTTTATTTGCTATTATAGATTCGAGTAACTTTCCCACAATAGACGTTAGGCTAATTGGTCGATAGTTAGACGCAAGTGATCTATCTCCTTTCTTAAAAACTGGTATCACATTAGCAACTTTCCAAAACTCTGGCACTGTGCCTGACTCTATTGATTTATTAAATATGATTGACAGTGGGTCACAAAGCTCCTCTTTGCATTCTTTCAGCACTCTGGCAAACACTTCATCCGGCCCTGGGGATTTGTTTGGTTTGAGTTTTACTATTTGTTTAAGAACATCCTCCCTGGTAACTGCTAAACTCGTCAACCTGTCCTCGTCCCCACCCACATAGACTTGTTGGGCTGAAGGCATATTGTTAAGTTCCTCTTTAGTAAATACAGATACAAAATATTTATTAAAAATACTACTCATCTCTTCATCACTATCTGTTATTTGACCTGTCTCAGTTTTTAATGGACCTATCCTTTCCCTAGTCTTAGTTCGATATAACTGAAAAAACCCTTTAGGATTTGTCTTTGCTTGCCCTGCTATACGAACTTCATAGTTTCTTTTTGCTTTCCTTATCTCTTTTTAACATTTCTAACTAGTTGTACGAATTCCTGTTCTAAAGTGACCTCCCCATTTTTAATCCTCTTGTACCAAGCTCTCTTTTTACCTATAAGATTCTTCAAATTCTTTGTTATCCACTTTGGGTCATTAGTAATCGATCTATTCAATTTGTGTGGTATACTACGTTCCTGTGCTTTGTTTAGAATATTCTTAAATACGTTATAAATTGAATCTACATCGAAATCCCCATTTACATCACCTATCGCTGGGTTCATGTCTCGCTCCAAGACCGGCCCACACCCCATACCCAAGACTTTCCAATCAATTTGACCCAAAAAATTTCTTAGGCTATTAAAATCAGCTTTTCGAAAATCTGGCACTTTAACAGAATTTTCTCCTACAGGTCTATTCCATTCTATGCTAAATCTGATTTCTTTGTGATCACTGTTCCCTAGCTCACTCCCTATTTCGATGTCATTAATTTGTGTTCCCTGTTAGTTAACACTAAATCTAAAATATTATTTTCCCGTGTTGGTTCCTTAATGTGTTGCGTAAGAAAGCAATCGTCAATTAATTCTAGAAAATCTTCTGCTTCACTATTCCCTGTTTTGTTCAACCAGTTTATTCCACTCAAATTAAAGTCACCCATGACATAAATACTGTTAGATCTAGATGCCCTAGATATTTCATCCCATAGATGCTTTGCTTCCATTCTGTCTAAATTTGGTGGCCTATATATAACTCCAATTATAATATTATTTGCTTTTTCGTTTAATTCTATCCAAATAGTTTCTGTGTGTGGCTCAGTTTTGATTCCCTCTTTGAGACTACATTTCAAATTGTCCCTAACGTATATGGCTACTCCACCACCTCGTCTAATATATCTATCTGTGTGAAATAGTTTAAATCCATTTATTTGATATTCGGCTAATAGTTCTCTATTATCAACATTCATCCACGTTTCGGTAAGTGCAATAATATCTATTTTTTCTGTGCAGACAAGAGCATTTAATTCGTTAATTTTATTTCTTAGACTTCTACTGTTTGTGTAATATACCCTAAGTGAATTGTTATTTTGAGGCCCTTCTCTTTCCCTGATCATTTTGCCAATTCCTTTCTCCCGCAAACACATACTTTTATTACATCCTTCCTCCAAATCAATTCCCATACCTCTATCTACTAACAGTTTAAACCCAAACAAACACCTCTAACCACTTCTTCCAACGAATTTGCAACAGCAACAACCCCAGCTCTCGATAGATGCACCCCATCCCGAGCATACATTTCATTTCTTCCATAGAAGTGTTCCCAGTTGTCTATATAAGATATTGCATTAGATTTGCAATATCTTTCCAGCCTGCAATTGACACCAAGTGCCCTCGACATCCATTCATTTCCCACTCCCTTTCTTGGAAGAATGCCACATATGATCGGGATTCCTCCCTTGCTCCTAACTAATTCTATTGCTGTCTTGAATTTCAGCATTAGTTCCTCGCTTCTAACTCTCCCAACATCATTACCCCCTACACTAATACAAATAATGGGTTTGCTCCCATTTCCCGTCATAATATCTTTCATGTTTCCAACAATATCACCAATACCAGCTCCAGGATAGCAAACCCTTAATCTGTTCCCTTTATCTCTGGCACAAAACGTTCTGTCCAAATACCTCACCTGGGAATCTCCCACAACCAAAATTCGCTTCGATCCTCCCTTTTCTCTTGGGGCACTTTGAGGGACACGCGCTATGTTGGTTCTTGATCTTGAAGTGGGTAGAATATAGTTGTGCATTAATTGGCAGTTGATTGCTGGTGTTGACTTTTTGATGTATAGTGCCTTGCTGATGTTGAGTGTTACGGCCACAATGGGTCGCAACCGGGTTCTTTTCTGGTGGTACTAAAGTTCTGGTATCCGGCCCCAAGTTAGTAGTGGCTTTCAAGGAGTGAGCTCGGTAATGCAAGTAAAAAAAAAAAGGGGGGGGGTTGCATTAAATACTACACTTCGTAAAATGTTGATATATTTTCATATAACTTTTTCCATCACCTCATAAATAATCCTAACAAAAGTATTAGTACACCTAATATGTACAAAGTTGTCTTATGGAACACTAAGCACTCTTCGATGCTGGCGTCTTGTAAGCTATAGTGTTTCCTCATCTGTAGTACTGTCGTCAGCAGGTACCGGGAAACAACAATGAGTCTACCCTGGCCATGGGCCAGCCAAACTACACTCTAAGTGCTTCCTCATGAAGGCCGACAATCACAGTCCAGCCTGGTGCTGGCAGATACCAATCAGCCTCGCGCTGCTGGACCACTTCACGGTCAAATACTAGGGTAGCGAGCCCTAGGCAGGAGCTTCGTCCAACTCGCTGGTTACTCTCCTCTTCAGCACCTCAGTCGTCTCGTCTATTAGCCAACCCCAGGTACGGCGAATCCCGTCACTGCCACTCCAGAGACAGACAGTAGAACACTTCACAGTTCTCTTCCGGCGGTGGCTCACTGCTTCCGTAAAGCAGACTGGTGTAGAGACCTTGGCTGACCTGGGTAGACTGACTGTCCTTGTATCACAGCAGCCCTACGTCGACTCTGTGAATACAGATACGTTATCAGTACACTGGGACACTAGGAAACAACACTTACGTACTCTGTACTGTACGTTTGTCACGTAAGTACTCTTACGTACTTACGTGACATACATACATCTCTTCCTTTAATAGATGGCGCTGATTTCCTAAGCACCACCTCACTAGAGGTTAGCACCAGCTACTTCTTAAGCTAACTAGGATAGGAATCTAGTTCCTCTTGCTGATATCTTCCTGCCACTACTAGATGGCGTCGTCCATTTTACATAAGATTCTGGGGCAGTACGGGTGCGGACTCATAGATGGCGCTGAAACTGCCACCCTACCCCCTTACAAGGGGTGACGAGTCCGTAACATCGAGTCTCCTCCTATCGCTGTATTTATCGATGATTTCTGTGTTGCTTGTTAAGATTTCTCTGGTGATGGTCTGGTTGTGAGAAGAGATTGCATGTTCCTTGATGGAGCCCTGTTGTTTGCGCATAGTTAGTCGCCTAGAGACGACGTTGTCTTGCCTATATACTGCTTGCTTGGGGCTTACAGTCCCCAAGCAAGCATGCGAAGGCATAGGCGACGTTGGTTTCTTTCAGGGCGTTCTGTTTGGTGTCGGGGGAGTTCTTCATGAGTAGGTTGGCCGTTTTTTTGTTTTTGTATTAAATTGTCAATTGTATTTTCTGATTTTTGTCCGTAGGGATTACATTTCTATCAATGTCTTTCAGGATCCTTTCCTCCGTTTTATGAGCCGTAGAAAAGTTCCTGAAAAATAGTCTAATAGGGGGTACAAGTGTTGTGTTAGTTGACTCTTCGGAGGTTACATGGCGTTTCACCTTTCTTTGACGTTTTCAACAAAACCGTTAAAGGTGAAATGCCATGCAACCTCCGAATAGTCAACTAACACAACACTTGTACACACTAGTGTTCCACCCACTCAGGGAGCCGGTCGGCCGAGCAAACAGCACGCTGGACTTGTGATCCTGTGGTACCGGGTTCGATCCCGGGCGCCGGAGAGAAACAATGGGCAGAGTTTCTTTCACTCTATGCCTCTGTTACCTAGCAGTAAAATAGGTACCTGGGTGTTAGTCAGCTGTCACGGCTGCTGCTTCCTGGAGGTGGAGGCCTGGTCGAGGACCGGGCCGCGGGGACACTAAAGCCCCGAAATCATCTCAAGATAACCACTATTAGACATTTTGTTATTGTTTTAAAACAGCCCCATCTGTTGCATGTAATAGCAACACACGCTATACTAAAGGTTACGATTCCATTTTAATGTTTCCGATTGCACTGATAAATTCGATTTTCGTAGATTTTGATTTATTTTCACTTGGATTAATTTATTTTGTATGAAATTGCATTGGAATTGAGCTGTTTACCATACCGTTCATTTTGTGAGTATAGTTATTTATTTTTTTCATTTTGTATTTCATTTTTTTACCAGTTCTCCTTATATTTCCCTGATTGGAACATCAGATCATTTGATGTTCCCAATACTCTGATGGAGAACCTCAGATCTTTTGGGAATGCATCGGATGAGGGAGTGGGGGATGGTGGAGATGAGGGGACAGGGGAGTGGAGGATAGTGGTGAGGACGGGGGGGGAGGGCTGGGAGACGGGGAGACTCAACACACATGCGTTGCTGAGCCACAGGGCGTGACCGTGAGCTAGTATTTAATTAAACAGTGCGTAGTGTGATGAGCCACAGCTCGTGACCGGGTACAGCTAGTATTTAATTAAATCTTAAGTCTAGCAAAGTAGTGTGATTGTAGTTTCTAGCTGCGTTAGTGCCAAATCTTTGTGATTAAATCTTTAAATGGAACCAGATCCCTTGCGACCAACTATCGGCCAATTATCTTAGCGTCTGTTATGGGAAAATGGCTGTAAACAGTAATCATGAAAGTCATTCATCTACGTCTTTAAAAGAATAATAAAGGTTTCACGAAACTAACAGAATAATGTTTTAGAATAGAATTCAAATTGTAAAATTTGAGGCAGTTTATAGTGGTAAAAATTGAGATGTCGTGAACATTTACCTGATATTGATTTTTTATATTGTGCCTCACTAAAGTTCGAGGCTGATGATATCCCCATCCACAAGTGGAATGAGGGGCATGGTTAACAATTGCAATTGCAAGAGTGCAACCCAGGGCTATCCTTTGACATTTAATCAAACTATTTGGATAAGACTGAGCATCAGTTTTTCATAAATTTGATATGCAAATCTAGAAGTGTCTTCAGGCGGTTTTAAATTATTTCCCATCCCAATTTTTCGTATGGTCCACAATTTTACTATTCAATCTTGACTGGATCTTGTGTATTTATATACAACAGATACCCTGCGGCAATCCTTGCAATAGTTTAATTTTTTAAATTAAATATTTTATGTAATTTCGTTCCTTTTGAGTAATTAAGTACAACAATTATAATAATTATAATATAATTAATTAATAATTATCACTCTTCCTTCTGCTTGATCTTGAAGGAAGCCGACTTCGTGTGAAAGGGAACTGTGACGATTTCTGTCTGGAACCCGTAGGTACGGGATCGGGACGTCCACCTCGTGCGGCCCTGGCTCTGCTTCAGGAAGCTGGGGTCGTTCATACCCTTGATGGGGTGGTTCTTCTCCGGCCACTACCACGGTAGTCTCCGGGTTTAGAGTCCCTGTGCCTTATTTTTTCTCCAACGTCGAGGTCAACCCTGGAACTCTGTTTCTTCGATGGTGCTGGAACCAATTGTATTGGCGTTTGCGATTCCATTGTAGACTTTCGGCGCCGTGGAGAGAGGAGGACCTGCTGCATGGGTAACACCTTCTCCTCCATATCAACCTTCCCTGGCTTTGTGCTCTGAAGAGGCCACTCCAGACCGACAGCCAGAGCGCAACTCCATAGTCTTCTGAGACTGATGGACCGAGTCTTGGCTTGCCTCAGTGCATTATCCTGGTAAGGTTGCCAGTTTGTCACTCTTAGCACCCTTTCGTGGGTGCCACTGTTCACCATTGGGGAGCACCTCAGTCACCAACGGGGTAGGATTCCTTCACGGAGCCCGGCCTCGCCCCCACAGGAAGTGAAGTAACTCGATCACTCCCTAGCTTCCTTGCTTGGGTGTCCTTCAACACGAAAACTGAGCCATCCAGATCGAGCTACCCGACATAAGGTAAATCTCAAGGTCGCCAACTTGGCTCGCTCAGCTCAGTGTCCAAGTAATACTTCAACTCGATGGTGGATTTAAATCCCCCCGTCTAGTATATTCACTATGATGGTGGGGTGCACAGTAACACTCTCAAAACACAATAAGAGAATGGAGGCGAGTAACTAAAGTCACTAATAAAATTGATTGATATACTCATATATAATCTACACCGGAAACAGACTAAATCTTCCACAAATCCATTGAATGGCACACTCCTGCAATTAACACATCTTGCAACTCTTCTGAGTTGCCCCAAAATATAATCACCGATACTTCTTGTATAATATATAACTGGAACAAGTTCCAATGTCACCTGCATGTAATTCATGGTTATCACATCCTCTAAGTACAACCTTACCCAACACAAGATGGAAAATGGGAAGGCAAAATTATCTACCTTATCATCCAAGTCTTGTAGGTTGCAGCTTCCGCGTCGCGATGATAGACTCTGTTGATACACGATCAGGCCGTCTGCTTGCTCGTTCCACGCAGGGCATTTCTCCTCCCCCTAAGTGTTTCTCCCTGGATGTCAAGTTGAGATTGCTGTAGGCTGGTTCCCCTAGACCCCCACATTCAACAGACTGGTCCACTACCTCTAATTAGCAGTTTCCGAAGTTCACAGGTCACTGTCGGCTTCTGGCCCCATGATGTCGTCCTTACACCATTGAATGCTATGAACCCTTCGTAACAGAGTTCTATTTAAACTGTGATCTGACTCAAGTTCAGAGAATCCTAATCATGGTGGGAATGTAGTGTAATGTTTAAAGGTAAATGAAAAGAATGACACTTTAAATAACTCGTTATTACCCATCACCCTTATAATATTTAAGTCTATGAGAAGTCAACCGGAGCGGCATTGCTAGCCCTTACGATAGCCTGCTTCATGGATGACTGGCGCAATATGCCTTTGAGGTTTTCCAAGCTCCACGTCCATTGCACACTCGCTGGGATGCTCAATCAGCAAAGTCAACTACGCTCAACTATCCCCACTGGCTAGTACCTTCCAGAACCGACGTCTACAGCGCCCAACCACAGTGCTTACCTAGCCTCACTGGCTAGCACCTCCAGGTCGACCCAAGTCGTCTACTGTCCCGACTTTACCGACTTCCCTCTCTCGTGGTACTTGTCACCTTTCAGCTTGGCCGACTAAAAACTGTGATCACAGATCATTAATAAGAAACTGTGATTAATGGGAGGGTCAACTGCTGTGGTTCGGCACCTGGATCGTAGATGGCGCCAAGGTCCGTGACATAGAATCTCTGCCCAAGATACTCCTGCAGGTGGTGACAGGTCTTCCTCATCGTCAGTGCACGTAAGCTGGCAGAATTGTACCCTCTGCAGGCCTATACATATTTGACAGGTGAGCTCGCGAGCTCTCATCCGCTCGGCTCAGAGTACTGGTAGATAATGCCTCTTTTCTCACCTTAAAGCAAACACGCCTGACGTTATGAAACGTCACGCCTGGGGTGCAACTCCAGTGGCCAACTTCACCAAGTCACTAGTTAATCACGTCCTGGCTCGCGCCGCTCCCATAATGCACCGAGAGATCTGCCCCCTGGGCGGCAAAGCTCTTCATTCCCTCTGGTCTACTTCGCCATATTTATCATGAAAAAGATGCCTGAAGCCTCATCCCCCCCCCACCCCAACAAACAAATATAAAAATTCTAAAATACCAAATCAGGCTTACTTTTATGTGTAAAATCACCCCACAATTTCTTCTGGTTATGTACAAACAGCGCGTCATGACTCTTATGTGTGGGAATAGTGGAATACAGGGCTGAACTCGAACAATAGCTACCCTTAAAGGTTGTCATAAACTAATGACATTAACTGTGAAAAGTAATTGAAAAATTTCCTGTATTATCTCAACTGTAAAATAATATTTCAGGGGTCCACAAATGACGCAATTAAGTCATAATAATTCACCTGTTGCTCAGAACAACGTAGCCACAAGAGGGAGTGGGAAGAAATATTGACCTAACTTGGCCTGGCCATAAGCTCCCACTAACCATCTGCTGTTAAACAGGCTTCCCCGACTCATTCACCAGTCCATGAACAGGGACTCTAACCTGTTCCCAGCTGAACCAGTTTCCACTTGGAGGGGGTGGAGTGAAGTCTATATAGTCTCTCCTGGAGGGCCGCCTGCTACTTTGAACGATGCGAATCCTTTAGTCATTCACTATTTCCGTTACAGGTAAAATGTTCCTTCACATGGGAAGAAGGATTGTCCAAACTATGGCGCCCCCAGTGCTAACAATTACCCGACTCAAATAGGTAAAATAGAAATGCCCACTTTGCACACCATCAGTCAATGGTAATCACGATCACACCACAGGGTATATATACCACCAGCAACCATTGCAGTCAGATGTGTGTGGCTGCTCCCCACCTCAGCGGGCTGCCAAGCCACACCAACAGTGTGAGGAGCATCGACCCATTGCCTCGTTTATGGGCGGGGGGGGGGGGGCTGTGTTTTCTCAGCTTATCCCTAGCTAATAGTACTAGTCAAGCAGTACTTGTTGTACAAGGTGAAAGTTACATTGCAAAGGGACGACGCATTCATTACTACTGAACTGCTTCGGGCTCTCCACACACCACCATCACTACACTCAGACATTCATCAGAACGATGCATGGGTTGTACTCTTCTGTTCCGAGGATGGAGACCTTGAACAACTGTTTTCGGTAACCAAGCAGGCTGCCCTGTATGACACGGACATACTCATCACCCAACCACGAAGCTACATTACAGACAGAACCAACTTAGCCAGGTGTGTCCGCACATGGATTGCTGACCAGGACGCTGACGTAATTCCTGGCAGTATAAACTCTGACAACACTTGTATGACGGCGACTTCAGTACGGATCACCAGCAATGACAACCAACGCTCCAGTTTGAAAGTGACGTTCATCACATCACTTGCGGCAAACATCTCCTCCACCAACGGATCTTGTGTTTCAGCATCACCACCACCCGCCTCCTTTCAGAAGGAACGTTATTTCGAGGTAAGAGTGTGTTTTAAGTGCTACCAGTACTCGCATTTAACCAGGAAGTGCCCATAACATGATCCGAAGTGTAGTCTCTGTGCCCCAGGACCTCTATTACAAGCAATGCTCTGCCGATTATGAACGCTGTCTTCTGTGATGGTGACCACACTGCTGTGTCCCATCTCTGCCCCAGCCGAAAAGAAGAAATAAAGAAAATTGCTGACAACTGACCAGATTTCACCTCCGCCATTCCTACCGGCATCTGCCCGACGACAGCTCCTCCTCCCAGCCAACCAGAAGCCTTTCCCGCCTTGCCAGGCGGTGGCCCCGCCTTCCAAACATTTCAGCCTTCTCGCTGGAGGATCAACGCCCCATCAACAACCCATCCTTCTGTTTAGACAGTACCTTTCGTAACAATGTGCACCTTAGTACAAATATTGACGTAAAAGGCAATTAGATAGAATTTGGTACTACTCACTTTATGGAGTTCGATAAAAGTAAAGCCAAAAATCTACCTGAACTAAAATCTAACTAAATCTAACTAAAAAAATATATTCCTAGGCCTAGTGTTAAGAGTCCTCCTAACTGGGATCTTTTAAAACTCTATCTTACTTAAGTTCAGAGGTCCCTAACCTTGAAGGAGATGTAGTGCAATGTTTAAGGTAAAAAAAATTACACAAACACAATTAACCGTTCTTATTATCTATAATCACTACTATATACAATATATATATACAATATATATATATATAGAGGTCGCTCAGAGCATCATCAGCCCTCATGCTAACTAGCTCCAAAAATGACGGACACTATTTACACTCGTCGGACGAGGTCTTCAATACGACACTAGCCCTCAAACTAGCTGCAATTAGGGTGACGTCTTCAAACGTGCCCCCCCCCCCGTCCTTCCTTAGCGCACTTGCTAGTACGCTTTGTAAAATCTTCAGGGCTCACTAAGCCCACTGGCTAGCACCTTCCAATAGTGAAATCCACAGGACTCAACTAGCCCACTGGCTAGCTCGTCTCAATGTCGATCAAAATAGTCCTTCACTCTCCCTGCTCTCCGTCTGTTCCTGGTAGCTCGTCACCTCCCAGCACAACAGGCTAGAAGACGGGAAATTAATATTAATGTGAGGGTCAACTGTTTTAGTTCAGAACCCGGATCATAGACGGCCCCGAGGTCCGTCACACCTAGCATAGCACACATGTACTACATTAGGCCTCAGATAGCGTGTATTTGGCTTAGGAAGGTTAGGTTATTTTTGGTTGTCCTTGCAACATAAAATTTTTCAGGCATGTCCAACTTCAATATTAGCGATTTGTACTTTGTAATTCTCTTACTTCATATAGTAACGACGAAGACCATAGTACATATAAGTACTAACTAAACAGGAGAATGGACTGTCTACTCAGACATCCACCTCACTGGATACAAATACTGGTGTGATTCCTGCGCTCCATCTTGTAGACCTAATTGCTGGATCTTGACCATAGATTGTTTGATTCCACAATCAACACATTCTACGTTGCAAATGGTTTAACGCACATCATAGCACCTGATGTGTTTGGTGCTCTGACAACGAAGACTACCTTGGTCCCAGCATCAACGACTTAAATGTCGGCGACGCCTGCTTCAGCACCAACCACCATCCCAGTTCTAGCTGCAGAGCAAGCAGCCATGCCTTCCACACCAGTCGTCAGTTCTTCCTCTTTACCACCTACTATAATCATACCATCTGATATAAGAGGATGTGATCTCTACACCAGCCGCCGAAACTGTGATTCATGCTTCTACAGCAGCCAAAGTAGACTGCATTGATACTGCTCTTGCACAAGGAGAAAAACTTATTCTTTGAAGACACGCGTAAACTTCATTTTACCCAAGTCCAGAAACAATTAAAAGACCCGGGAAAGGAATAAAAAATATGAAGAGGACCAGACGATGAAAGAATCCGACTTTATCAAATGATCGTTAAAGCGGACACACTTCGTTACTATGCTAATGTAACTCTATTCATCGCGCCATTATCGTCCCTGAATACTATGAAAAGTACCAAAATACACTGCCCAAATTCGGGAGAAAATTTAAGCACTATCTGTGAAGACAGAGAAGACGAATTTGAAGAGAGCACTAGCACCTCTTAAACTTCCACGGAACACCACACCTGCTATCGACTCATCGGCATCATCAGACGAGGCTGTCTCAATGGGGACATCACCATCTCCACTAAAGTTTGACTACAGCCCTGATGACTTTGTATTTTATATTACACCTACAAACTCGACCGACAGCACCACCATGTCAACAAGAAGCACGACTACCATCATCACGAAGAAAAAGGACGACGTTCTTCCTGGCAGGAAGAATTAAACCTGAAGCAAAAAAAAGAATGAAGACACACCAGACAAATCGCTTGACTCCACCCCAGATGCTCTAGAGCCAAGCAAGTGTGACAACTGTGTGCACCAAAAGCTCTCCTCTCAACTGTGAACAGTGACAGATGCATATTCCAAGCCACGGTGTGTGGGCCACCACCGTCTGTTGTTCGCTCCAAAGTCTCCTCACCCGTTCCTAGCGCAAGTATTTTGCATCCTCTCTCCATACGTCAATCCGATGCTTACCTGCTTTATGATGATTAAGAACTTGAAGATGGCTTACCATATACAAGTTCAGTCGATGGTGGATGAATCTCTTCTCTCGTCGCTAGGCTTGGGCGGCTGTTCTGTGCTTTGCGGATGGCGTCACAGTGGATATCTCGTTATTATTCTACCTGGTCCTATTCTGGTTTGGAGTCCAGGATATTTGACACAACGACCAGGAAATGCACACCCCAGGCAAAGTCGCGCCCTGTATTCGCACTATAATGATTACCATCCCCACACTCACTTTAACCCACAGTGATGTAAGTACAACACATGTGATGTAATGTCTGGTACTCAATCCAGTTCGCTTGTTAAGTAGCTCGAAAGCAAGACGTTTAAAAAAAAGACTTGAAAGATAGTAAAGAATTGATGAACAAGTAATCATACAAATAAATTGGAGCTAAATTGGCAACACTGAGCAATATCACACTGTCTGGCAATGCTGCCTGAAGTTAGATCCACTGGTTACTTTTTGTAATACAATTAGTTCCCATAATGTGATTTAGAATCACTTGCCAAATGGTTACTATGAGTTGAACAAAAAATTTTCAACACCCATGAGTACTCAAGTGAACGAGCAAAGCATATACAGATTAGGCTCCTGTAGTCTAAAGTTTTACTTGGAAAAAAAAGTCTTCGCCTCTAACTTTCAAAATAGTAGCCCTTATTCAAAGTACAGAAATGCATACATTGTTGTAATTTTACCTCTGCGACTAAATTAATTAATTTCCAGACAAATGAATTATATAGGCATAGAGAAAATTTATATAATTTTACCAAATTGACTGACTGACAGAACTATTTAAAATATCAGGAAGATAAATTGATTACTCAAGATGACCAACAAAAGTTAGTTACATAGCTTACCAATTAGTACAGTTTGACAAAAGATTCTCGAAACATTTAATGAATAACGATAACAATGAAGGCACATGCTAATCAAACTGGGAGCAATGCTCGTGGTGCATCTTGTTGAAGGTGGTGGTAGTAATTTTTTTTACTAAATTTAATTGCTTTTTATTCACCAATATATTAGCTAATTGGTATGACGTTTCCCAAGTAAATGTTCATGTAACATAACAATTGTTCAAATCCAACAGGAACCCTGAGGGTTCGAACATATACGCTGGGTGTTCCTAGGCACGCTGTAGTTGACTGCACCACGGCATGGTCAAAAGAATTGCAAACTGCAGTATTACTACACCCACAAGGGTCCCGAAGCTTCTGAAGCCTAACCAGGGTTTCACAATTCCCCTATGCACTCAGGCCCTGTAAACTAGTAATTTTACCTTCAATACACAGAAATCACTTTAACGTGATAAGCCCCAGTTAGGCTTCAGTGGCCAGTGTGGGTGTAGGAGTACTCTAGGGTGCAGTTCTTTTGACTGTTGTGGTACAGTCGACTAGAGCGCGACTGGGAACACCCAGCGCATAGATTCGAACCCTCATTAAGGCTCCTGTTATATTTGGTCATTGATATGTAATGCTAATGTGAGTTCAGTGAAACCAATGTTATTAATTATGATTTCCTGATTTAGGAGATGGCATGTTAAGACTCGTCAGAGGCATCTCAGCCGCCCAGGTGGGGATGTCCTCTCGGTGAGCTCCACACAAGAACTATTATACTAGGCTCTGGATTATTTTCCCCACACATATATAAACATTATGCACAATTATGATAAGTGACAGCTAATGGTAATGAATATATTCCTTGGAAAATCTAGAACCAGGGAAAAGGGGTTGGGGTTATGATCTAAATGCCAGATGCCTGGGATTCTTGACAATGGTGTCTACTTGTCTGGAAATCACTAGTATTAAGATCGTCACCCCTCTGTTTCCTCTAGTAGCCTCTAACTGGTGGTAGAGTCTGCCCCGCTGCTACCCACTCACGATCCCGTATATGCCGATTTATCACAGCAGGTGAGTGTGGAACTTATCCTGTAGTTCCAACACCCTCCACACCTTTCACGAGTAACCTTGAAACGGTCTTGTGACCGGCCACTAATGGCTGTAGTCCACTGTCTGTCAATCACTTCGGGTCATACTCCCACTTTACTCATTTTAGGAATTAAACCAGTAATTCATACGTGGCAAAGAACACCTCGAAGAGTCCGAGATCACTTTCTGCATACAGCCACCGTCCCAGCACGGGACTAGCCTTCTCCAAGGAGCTGAGAATGCACGTTGAATATCCCAGCTGCCTTGCCAGATCGCCTTCCACCCTGACGCTGACCTCACTGGGACATTCCAGGGGTTAGGATTGCTGGTTGGATTTCTCGCAGCTCACCTGGTCATCTTTGATGTAACTGTTGACCAGACTACACAATGGCTCTTGTAGTTGTGCAGAGAATGAGGCTACAAGGAAACACACTCGGCTCCTCAGCTCTGCCTCCAACACAGATGATGATCCGAGTTCATGAAGATACCGAGTTGCAATCTGACTGCAACCTGCAGATCTTCGCCCTCGGAAACTTTTCCGGGAAGCTCTGCTCGGTCACAGTTGAGCTTGTTTCCGATTTGGCTGCTGCTCAGCCCATATAACCTTGCGAAATCCTGGATTTTATGGAGTTGACTGGTGAGTCTGCCCCATTACCACAGTACAGGTGTAATGGTGCCTTCCTGCGCTGCCACACTCCACTCAGGATCTCGCTTCGTCACGTGAACTCGGGTGGCTTCCCCCATTGGTCGCCCCCTGCTTACCTTTGCCCAATCATCTCTTCGTCTTAATTTAGATGTTCTCTCTTCTTTGTTTCTGGCGGGATTTTCCATCCTGGCGCTGATGACGGCCTCCATCTTGTCAAGTCTACTATGCTCCTTCCTCCTCCACAGGGACACAAGTTATGAATGTAAAATTTGGCTTCTTGCCTCTGTGTAATAAACTTACTTGCTTTCTTTGTATGTACCGGTAGGAGTATGACTCTTAACTAACTCTATGGTGTGGGAGAGGTGTGTAAATCATGGGTGCAAGTAACTCTATGTAGTCAGGGTATCATCCGATGTATACTGTAATCTCCAAGTTCCTCCTCAGCGTTCACTTGGCTCTTCTGTTGATGAGTAATCTTGGTTCTTCACAACTCCGGCGACCTTGTCCTGCAAGGTCGCTGGAAGCTTACACATCAGGCAACCTCGCATCACTCTTTGGCACCTCAAAGATGTTGAATGATTCCGACGATGGAGTAGCAGGT
This sequence comes from Procambarus virginalis, assembly GCA_020271785.1. Taxonomy (NCBI): domain Eukaryota; kingdom Metazoa; phylum Arthropoda; class Malacostraca; order Decapoda; family Cambaridae; genus Procambarus; species Procambarus virginalis. The sequence continues at coordinate 66,322,786 of WNGS01164437.1, read as the reverse complement.
GTTGAAAACATATTGCCCTCTCGAACCGAATGTGTGTTTTCTCGTCTCGTAAAAAATACTTGAACTGGCCAGTCACACCTGCAACTTGGAATTCGCTGAACCTGAACTCCTCACCGATTGGCAATGACCAGGATTACATCGTGACTGTACAGTTACGGTGAAGACAATGAAGCTGTGAGGTGACCACTTGTTCCCTTGGCCCAGCCGTTTATGTTGACAGTCCTAGAGTTGCCAATGGTCTGAGTTTCCCCTTCCGGCATCGTGCAGAATTAACCACATACTTCTCCAGGACGTTCTAGTCGGTCACACCTAGGGACGTTTTCGTCTTTTCATTCAGACACTTTGTAACGTGAAAATGTCAGTTCCTCGGTCGCCGGCATCATGTCCTCTGTGTACAGGGGTTAAAGGTGAAGTTCTAACTTGGGAGACTAGCCTGCACCACTCCTCCTCCTGGCTTGTCACATGACCCTCTGGCATAATCTCTCCACTATCTAACACTGCTGGCAGGTGTCAAATTGTCGTGCAAATTCACCTTCATAAAGTCGGATGTTTCTGTCCCATTTAGTGTCTCGTCTAGACATCTCTGGTCAGCGGTAAACGCCGCTCACTGTTGGCCACTGGTCAGGAAATTGGGCCCAAGGCCACACAAGACAGGCAGGAATTAGGTTTCACATTGTGGGGCCTCACTCAACTACGTTTCCCCTGCCTGAGCTTCACCTGATAGTCTCCCATGGGGCGAGGAAAACCTTGTGAACATGTTCAGGCTCATTAGGCCCCACAAGGTGGGGTTTGCATCTCTATCTTATGTGTCGGTTTTATGTCGCACTTGCTGTTTCACGAGGATCAGCATTTTGTGTGGGTTTACCGGAGTGCTGCTGAGACTAGGCGGCCTTTGAGGGACTTGTTTCATTTCCAGGCCATCATGGGTGGTTCCTGTGGGAACCTGTTCCATGATGGGTGGTTGCGGTACGTGTCTTTCAGCAAAGTCCATAGGGTCTGGAGTGCCGTCTTCAGTGGACCTGCCAGACCTGTAAAGAAAGTTGCGGGGAAGATACCTCTATTCTGGGGGTCCCATTGCGTAGGTTGGAGGAGTTGCTCCCTTGTGCATCCCCGCAGGCCAGAAGGTCCCAACTGCAGACACCCGCGCAGCTTTCAGGGATGCGGTCTTTGCGGTGATCGCTCCCGAAGGCCCCAGGGTAGCCCTGGGCATACGTCAACCCTCAGCATGGGATCCTCAAGCAGACACTGCGGATGACATAAATCGGGTAGCCACCCCAAACCCTGCCCCCCCCTCCCCCTAACCATTTCCCGGGAGGCCGGACAGCTCCCTGCTCGCCCCCGACAGCGGGGCCAACGCAGGTGCCCCACTGTGCAGCCCCAGCCACAGAGGCCCAGAACACGAAGTCCGCAGCCCATCAGGCGACAGACCCCTCGCAATGACCGACGGCCCAATAACAGACGGGTCACCCTCCCTTGGACGCTCACCCTGCCTGGACAGACGTCAGCTCCCAGCACCTGATAGACAGGATCACCCTCGCCAGCGCTGCGACCCCCACAGTCAGCAGCGGTCCGCAGACTGACTGTGGGACCGCTGACAGACTGACCACACCTGGTAAGGTGCACCGTTGTCACCAAGGTCCTGATTACTCGGTCGGAGCGAGAACTTCTGATTTGTGGCCCCTCACATTTGTCATGGGTACCCCACCCCTTGCACAAGCGATGCTAGATAGTCACAGGCTCTCAAGGACCTCGAGGTCCTAATCAACGGAATGTGGAGCACCCTCTGGATCCAAGAACTCCCCCCTGATCAACCCCCAGATGCAGCCCAGGCACCCCATCACTGTCGTCACGCTACCTCAACCTTACCCGGCCTAGGCCAACAGACCCTTTCCGCCTCAATGGTCTCCAATAAATCCTCCAAGCTACGAGGTATCCTCTGTTGAAGTCTACACCCGCCTCCACTGTAACCTGCAACCTGAACTTAGGTCAGCCCTATGCAACCTCGAGGCACGCTGCGACGTAGTCATCAAACCAGCTGACAAAGGAGGAGCGACTGTACTATAGGATCGAGGCAACTACAAGAGGGAGATCACCAGGCACATCTCAGAAGCAGCGACACACCATCCAGTACCAAATGGACAGGTTGCCCTCGCGAACACCCAGACACAGAGCAGGACCCTGGTCCTAGATTTCTACAGGAATGAGGGGCCAGGGAGGCATTTTCAGACCTGCAGCAAGGATTTTCTTCCTGGCTCATAACTCTTAACTCCCGTATCTCTGCCTGCTTCTGAAGATCACAAAGGCATTGAACCCATCACTGGGTCCTGGCCGGGGCGCCCAGTCCTCAGTGGATACCTGGCATCGACACGCCCCATAGACTGGATCTGTACGGCCCTGCTCAACCCCCCCCCCCCTCTTCCGCCTTCTAGACGAAAGACTGGTGGACACTACAGATTTCCACGTGAAACTTTAGGACACCAACAACACCAAGGAACCAGTCCCATGCCAAGCTACCCTCTTCTCGTTGGACATCGTCTCCCTGTAACCCAGCATCCCCCAGAGAGAAGCGGCATTACTAGTGGTGGATTCTTCATCGCTAATGAACACAGGATTAGACAAGACCTCAGGGACGCAGGTGTTTGGCGCCCACCCTCAAGGGCCCTCCTGGTAGAGGCCCTTGAGGGTGGGCCTCTACCAGGAGGGTAGAGGCTCCAAGTGATGCGAGACACCATCCTGACATTCAACAACGCTACATACAGGCAGGTGAAGGGGACCGCAATAGGGGCATCCAGCAGTGTCGCCATAGCAGAGATCTTTGTGCATCAGGTGTTTTGAAGTACAACGGGTGTTGAAGTACAACAACCCCGAGTTTACTTCAGATACATAGATGACGTCTTCGGCGTAATGCTGGGCTCCCCGTAGGTTCTGGATACTTTCCACGCATGGGCAAACACGATCCACCCGAATCTATGTTTCACGAACGAGAGGAACGAGGAAGAGATTAATTTTTTGGACAACACGGTCTCCATAGATCTGGTGAGTAAACAACTCTGCACAAGAGCCTACAGCATACCGACGAATCTGCACACGTACCTCAGGTATGACTCGTGCCACTAGGCACCCCTCAAGAACACACTCCCATTTTCTTTAGGCCTCTGCCTTAAGAGAATCAACAGCGATGACGAGAGACTGCAGACCCAGCTACAAGACATCTGGGACATGTTCCGCAACAGAGGATACCCGGAGGAGGTCCTTCAACGAGCGGGCACAAGCCTGCAGGGACGCACAAGGGAGCAACTCCTCCAACTTATGCAACCGGACTCCCAGAATACAGGTATCCTCCCACGTAACTTTCTTTACAGGTCTAGCGGGTCCACTGAAGACGGCACTCCAGACCCTATGGACTTGGCTGAAAGACATGTACGGCGACCACCCTTCATGGCACAGGTTCCTGCAGGAACCACCCATAATGGCCTGGAAACGATGCAAGTCCCTCAAAGACTGCCTAGTCTCGGTGGCATTCTGGTAAAGGCACACGAAAAGCTGACCCTCATGAAATAGCAAGTGCGACGTAAAACCCACACATAAGACAGACGCAAACCCCACCATTAGGGGCCTAATGAGCCGACTAGGAGAGCCTAACGAGAGGCGAGGGGCTAAACAGTGGCATGCGCTGGCCGCCTAATGAGAGGCAAAGGTTTCTCGCAGAACCCATTACCGAGTTTGGGAAAATAGCCTAGGCTTCTCCGGCCTCCCCACTAAAAACAAACTAAACGTGTTCTCGAGGTTTCCCTCGCCCCTTGTCGGACTAACGGGTAGCCCAGGCATAGGATATATGGTTGAGTGAGGCCCCACAATGTGAAACGTACAGCCCCTATGGTAGTACACAGGAAAACCACCTGAACGCCACCACACGGAGCGACCCCAATCGACGATGTATAAACAATCCCCCGAGCGAACCAGTAGTATACAGCCGACACAGTGCTCCCTGGATCATACAGTGCAGTGCCCACATGATCCGCAACGACACAGTGCTCCCTGGACCATACAGTGCAGTACAGGTCCCGCCACTACACAGTGCTCCCCGGATTGTGCAGTCCAATGTCCACTGGTCATACAGTGGGGAACCCCCCCCCCAGCCAGTGGCAGACGACAGGCGAGGAGTGCACACTCTAGCAATGAAGGGTAAGCATACCATTAACCAGTCTAATGTAGACCTCTCACTTGCTGGACCCCAAGGTGCAACACCCTTGGGCCCGGCCGGCAACTGATTTTCCAGGCAAAAACTCCGCCTAAGAAAAGAAAATTTTACGGACGATGCCCACAGCATACCAAACCTATCCAGGTCCCCGGGACAATCGAGGCGCCAGGTAAGTGTGGGACGGTCAAGGGAAGTGAGGTTGAGTGAGGCCCCACACAAACTCACAGTGTGAAGGGGTCTACTTCTGGGTGACTGCTTCGCGAATCACCATTTGCAAATCATGTCCCATCTTGTGTATGTGTATATATATGTACTATATTAGTACATGTGTATATATGTACTATATTAGTACATATATATGCTACTTCAGATTGCGTGCATTAGGCCTAGGAAGGTTAGGCTAGTTTTTTCCCCCAACATAAATACAAAACTTTTCCAATTTGCCCAAAACAAATTTCTGTAATCAATATTGATCC
>WNGS01164437.1:66305935-66317109 GCA_020271785.1 Procambarus virginalis | reverse complement strand
ATCAGTGATACCAGGACAGAATTTTGTCTGAGCTTCACAGATTTTTCAAGAATACCTGAATCATTTTCAATCCTACCTTACAAAGCTATCTTTTGAAGATTACCTTACAAATTTATCTTTCCCTATAATCATTCCAAGCCTACCTTAAACTTCACAAGCTAGGCTACATACCACCTACAGGTACTAAAGCCAAGGGTGAACGTGAGCTCTTTGTTTGCAAGCACACGGAATGAAGGAAGCGAAAATCTGTTTATACCTGGTGCCTCCAGTGTGCAGTCGCACTGTGTACCATGGACTGCTTCTTTATGCAGGCGATGAGTCACAATAACGTGGCTGAAGTATGTTGACCAGACCACACACTAGAAGTTGAAGGGACGACGACGTTTCGGTCCGTCCTGGACCATTCTCAAGTCGCTTGTGATGAGGAGGTAGAGAACGGGTAATAAATAGGCAAGAGAGAGGTGAGGAGGAAAGTAAGGTGTAGAGAATAGTAGTAATAATGAGAACTGCAGAAGGCCTATTGGCCCATACGAGGCAGCTCCCATTATAACCACCGAAGGAAAAGTAATAGGAATAAGAAGAGGATAGCAAGGGAGCGTAGGAGAAGAGAGAAAGAAAAGGAAAGATAAAGAAAGATAAATGGAAGGGGTAAGCTTATGTCAAGTCACGTTTGTTAGAAAGATTAGAGCATTTGAGTATGTACTGTGAAAGGGAAGAGTCCACAGCAACAAAGCCAGGACTCATGTTCATGTTGGGTACATTGTGTATAAGAGCCGATTCTACAAGACGGCGTCTGTGAAGAGTAGAGGCAGGAAAGATTATTTTGGAGGAAGACCAATCAATGGGATGATTAGAATCCCTCACATGGCAGAAGAGAGCATTGTTAGTGTCTGCAGACTTAACACTTCTCTTGTGTTCTTTAAGTCTGTCATTCAGTGTACGGCCAGTTTCGCCAAAGTACTGGAGAGGACAAGATGAACAGGAAATAGAGTAGACACCAGCAGCATTTGAAGCAGGAGGAGCAGTGTGAACTAGATTGCTACGAAGTGTGTTAGTTTGTCGAAAGGCGAGTTTAATGTCAAGAGGACGAAAGGTATTGGTAAAAGTTTTGAGTTCAGATATGAAGGGAAGGCATAGTACAGTGCTACTACTGTTGGAAGCAGGTTTAGGATGAAAGAAATTTCGTTTAGCTTGAGAGTAGGCAGAGTTGATGAAATGCAAAGGATAACCAAGGCGAGAGAATGATTTGTAGATAAAGGAAATTTCAGAATCAAGAAACTGAGGGTCGCTGATGCGTAGAGCGCGGAGGAAGAGAGAGACGAGGACATTTTTCTTAACAGAAGGAGGATGGTAGGAAAAGAAGTGAATGTACATGCCACTATGCATGGGTTTACGGTATACAGAGAAAGAGAACCCAGACACAGAGCTGTGAACATGAACGTCAAGAAAAGGAAGGAGGGAATTAGATTCCCACTCAACTTTGAAATGGATAGCAGAATAGATACAGCTTTGCAACCATACTTCCCCCGGAACCCAAAGACTTTGGTTTCCCGGAAGCTGCCCGTTTCTGCTCTTCCCATCACTCCTCCACACTACACAACAAACTTCAACGCCTGATCTCCAACAGTCCTTGGGCCAAATACTCTCTCTCTGACTGTGTTACCAACCTTTCGTCCTACTCTCTTTCTAAGCACCAGCAGGAACTCCTTGGTCTTGGTCTGTCTTTTGCTACTTCCCCTGGCCCACGCTGTGGCATTGATCTCATTAGTTCCTTTGACAGGTTTGTCAATTCTAACTCTAGTACTCTTTCGGACCTGTCTGCCTTTAGAGGGGCCCTCATCCCCGTTCTTGACAGCTTGTTTTCTAAAAATCACCACCTTCCTCGTCGTTTCCAGCTTGCCCTTGCCTCCCTAAAATCTAACAACTCTATTCTTATCCTTCCTTCTGACAAAGGCAATTCGGTGGTTGTCCTTGACCGTGAGGACTACCTCCGGAAAGCAGATGTCTTGCTCTCTGACTCTCGCACTTATGCTCCTCTGACTTCTAACCCTTTGGATCGCCTCAAAACTTCCTTTAACCGCAAACTAAGACAGCTCTCTAGTCTTTGCCCTCCTGACTTTGATCTCATTAAACGTTTCCGTGTCATCTGCCCTTCTCTTCCTTATTTCTATGGTCTTCCTAAGACTCATAAACCTGGTGTTCCTCTTCGTCCTATCATTTCTTCACGGGGCTCTGTCAGCTATTCTCTTGCCTCCTGGCTCGCTAAAACCCTGACGCCTTACCTTGGCACTTTTTCCCCTGCCCACCTTCGTCACTCTCAGGACTTCATAGAAAGACTGCGCCTGCAACCCTCTTGTAAGATGCTTAGTCTTGATGTTGACTCTCTGTTTACAAATGTTCCGCTAGATGACGTTCTCTCTTTCCTTAGACGGAAGTCGTCAGAGGGCCTTCTTCCTCTCCCTCTTCCCACTGACGTTTTCCTCGAACTCATTAGACTCTGTGTTGAATCTAATTCTTTCTCTTTTAACGATAAATATTACACTCAAACTTTCGGTGTCGCTATGGGTTCCCCTCTCTCCCCTGTTCTTGCTAATTTCTACATGGAATACTTCGAAACTGTTCTTCTTCCTTCTATTGATACTCGTCCCTCTCTCTGGCTTCGCTATGTTGATGACATTTTTGCTTTATGGCCTCATGACCTTAATCTTTTCCAGCCTTTCCTCGCCTCTCTTAACAATCTGGCTCCTTCTATCCATTTCAAAGTTGAGTGGGAATCTAATTCCCTCCTTCCTTTTCTTGACGTTCATGTTCACAGCTCTGTGTCTGGGTTCTCTTTCTCTGTATACCGTAAACCCATGCATAGTGGCATGTACATTCACTTCTTTTCCTACCATCCTCCTTCTGTTAAGAAAAATGTCCTCGTCTCTCTCTTCCTCCGCGCTCTACGCATCAGCGACCCTCAGTTTCTTGATTCTGAAATTTCCTTTATCTACAAATCATTCTCTCGCCTTGGTTATCCTTTGCATTTCATCAACTCTGCCTACTCTCAAGCTAAACGAAATTCTTTCATCCTAACCTGCTTCCAACAGTAGTAGCACTGTACTATGCCTTCCCTTCATATCTGAACTCAAAACTTTTACCAATACCTTTCGTCCTCTTGACATTAAACTCGCCTTTCGACAAACTAACACACTTCGTAGCAATCTAGTTCACACTGCTCCTCTGCTTCAAATGCTGCTGGTGTCTACTCTATTCCTGTTCATCTTGTCCTCTCCAATACTTTGGCGAACTGGCCGTACACTGAATGACAGACTTAAAGAACACAAGAGAAGTGTTAAGTCTGCAGACACTAACAATGCTCTCTTCTGCATGTGAGGGATTCTAATCATCCCATTGATTGGTCTTCTCCAAAATAATCTTTCCTGCCTCTACTCTTCACAGACGCGTCTTGTAGAATCGGCTCTTATACAACATAGTACCCAACATGAACATGAGTCCTGGCTGTTGCTGTGGACTCTTCCCTTTCACAGTACATACTCAAATGCTCTAATCTTTTAACAAACGTGACTTAACATAAGCTTACCCTTCCATTTATCTTTCTTTCTCTTTCCTTTCTTTCTCTCTTATCCTAGCGACCCTCTTGCTATCCTCTTCTTATTCCTATTACTTTTCCTTCGGTGGTTATAATGGGAGCTGCTGCCTNTCTCGCATCACCACGGAAATTATTAAACACGAATATTCTTTTCCGCGCAATTATGGATGAAATGCGATAATATGAACTGGGTTGCAATTATAGGGATTTAATAATTATAATATTCTCGATAAATGATCTCTAGCGAGAAATGGAGATGTTATTTATACTTCTCCAGAGCATTCGATCGTAACAGAATAAAAACTGTTACTAAATAATTTCAATTATAACTCTCGATTTACATTATCAGGAGTCATATTATCAGCAATATGCTCAGATTAAATTATATTAACACTTCTGTTAGTGGTGTTAAGAACTACTGCAATTAGTAAGGTAATGGTAATTTATTATAATATAATAATAGATGATAAGTGTTGGAAATTTCCAACAGCATCGTAGCATAAATAGAATTTTTTTTTTAATTGTCATCAATTTTCCAAAATGTTAAAAAATTATCAAACACAAGTGTCAAATGAAATCATGACTATGACTCTCAGGAATCACAATAGCATAAAAAAATAGTAATTAGTTTTATCCCAAAAAAATGTAGTTAGAATAATCTATTTTTTGTTTTTGTTTATAGAAAGATTTGCGTGAAACTTGTACCCCTGATTGCATGTAAGCCTATCTGTAAGGGTGAGAATTTTGGTGGAAATTGGTTGATGTCAACCTCAGTCACAGACGGCAGCACCCTAGACTTCATTTATTTATTTATTTTAAAGTAATATAAAAGATTCTTCAACTTTCCTTTTTTATTCAATTTACAGGAAACTTACATCTTATATGTAGAGGTTCTATAAAATCTGTGTAAAGCGTTTTTTTCTAAGTTAATTTATTGATCTTATATATAGTAATAAACATGATTGCATAATTTTTGGGGGGAACTTTGATTATTTGTATTAGTAAAACTAAACATATTTTGGAAAATCCGTTCAGATCCTTGTTGTTATATGCTAATGTGATAGATTTGTCATAGAAATTGTTTCATTTGAAACTTGAGGTTATAGTAGCTTATTGAAAATGTGTAAAATTCGTTAAAAAAAAATCCCTTTCTATTTAAGCTACGATACTGAAACTTGAAACAATTGTAGCCTATTTCATATACAACTAGTCAAAAAAGATTGGTTGACATTGAACAACTTACAAGAAACGAAATTGTCCCCTTAAATACTGAGCTGGATTAATGTTACATATAAGGCTTGGGTGTGTAGACGATTTCACAGGTTTATTCCCAGTGGGTGAAATACCTAGTTGGTCCTACATTTTGGCCAATTGAACTTTAGTGTTGCACCTTGGGGGAGATACAGCACCGTCATGATTGTCCTGCTGGTTCCAAGGCTCTCTTCTGGTATGAGCTGACTTGGCACTGGGCTGATCGTGATTGTTAAAATTTTTGTTCTATGCTAAATAGTTTCCAGTGCCGTTTCGTCCTTAGGAGACTCCTAGGGTCTCATCACATTTATAGTTTAGTGATAAATAGGCACCTGGGACTGAAGGCTTAAGTAATGATAGTATTCAGAAGTGGTTCGACGGAAGCACCGCATAATGCTTAACATAAGTTTATTTACAACTTAACCACTAATTCAATGGGTTCTTGATTTACTTTAGATTGGCGTCAACAAGACTATTATGGCATTAGCGAGACTTTACATCTGACTAATCGACTCTGTTCCACACGTGGACAAAACCTAACTTAACACGATTGACAATCACTAACACGACACATCTAACAGTGCCGGTGCGTAAAGGGTCACAGTAGTTCCAAACAGGATACTCGGGCAATAATCATGCAAAATAAACAAACAATGGCACTGTCAATGGGATAGGCAATAATTATGCACATTTAGTTATTGTGGCATAATGTGTGGTGTATGTGAAGCTCTTATTCACAGAAGGGTGTAACGTCGTGATACCACACAGATAAACACGTATACAGCGTCAGGTGTCTTGGTCTCTACCTATATCTGTTTCAGGTGTTGACAAGGTGAGAACTCTGGTTGACCACTCAGATCAACACACAGAAAGACTTAATAACATAACAAGATTTTGTACTTAAATGGGCTAGTCCACACCATTTACTCACTGATGCTCATTCATGCAAGACCACGTAAGTGGCCTGACAGCTGGTTTCGCTCGTTACGACGTGAGAGCATTGGATGACAGCCTTTCCCAACATGACTGTACTTGACACGGTGGGGTACTCGCAGGAGGCAGGCGGTGTATCTACACTGACCGCAGGTGGTATCTTGTGTAGACACACTTGCAGGTAAAGACAGACGCACCCAGTTGCACTGACGCGTGAGTAAGGGTGTGACAGGCGGTGACCTCACGGTCCAGTGAGGCAGAGCGAGTGGCGGCTGGCTACGGGCTCTGGATTGAGTGGCGGCGGCGTCGATGTCCAAGTTGTTACACCATGCAGGTACACTGTGGCAAGGTCACACAGATTACTTAGGCGGCGGCACTTAGTTCACTCTAAATCAATGAGTTACTGAGACGATCTCGATCTCAGTCACCAGATATTATCTGATACCAGTCTGTTTCACTCTGGTGATTCGCAGACTTCTAAACAATAGTCAGTCGCGATTCTAGGCGAGCGCTTGTATATTGAACAAACGCAGTGTTTAAATTGACGGTAAGGAACGGATGGTGTGTTCTATCTATTGGCCGATAGATGAGAACGACACGTCAACCCCCACAGAGTTCCTTACGAGAATACCGTTGCAAGGGTTGTAGGGCTCTCCTGGGTCCACAACCGACAGGTCTACAAACTGACCAATGACGTTGAAAGCAGGTGTCAGTACCACTGATATTGTCCCTTACATGTGTACCAGAGTAACGTCACGACTACATCACGCCACCCCATAGAGATGGTTAAAGTTGACCCCAGACTTCATACTTATCTCCCCCCCCCCCCCCCATCGCTGGCATTCCTTCTCTTCCCATGCCTGGCGCCTTTTAACTTGTGTAATCCATGACTTATTTGTTAGGGTGCAATTGCTTAATTCCGATTTATCTAATTACTGTCTAGGCATACGGCGGCCTCCGCATGATACAAGTATTCCTGGTCATGTGAGCATCTTGGGGACATCTGACATGTTTACCATCCAGGGGTAAGAGAGAGGCTTTGTGCCCTGCATGGATGCACTGTGAACTGCAGTAACCATCCAAGTCAGCTGCAGGAGAATATTAAGAGACCATTCTCTCACATAATTGTATCATAGTCAACATCCACTCATTGTAACTTCTGTAAGAGTGAATGTTTATTTTTCACGGGCATACTTCAGTTTTCTTTTTCTGTAATCCTGGAAAATCACAAATTTTCCTATATTTTTTTGTGTATCTTAACCTAAAATGAGGGTGGACGAATCATCTAGCTGCTGCATTCCATTTTGATATTTCAAGTCCGTTGTTGGGTCCTTATCCATTAAATGATTAATTGAAATTGAAATTGAAATAAGTTTATTGATGTAAAATACACACAAAGGGATGAGGTAGCTCAAGCTATTCTCACCCCGTTCAGTACATCGTGTTAATACATACATAGACACACATCACAAACAATAATATTACCAAACATTCTGAGAGATAAACATATACATTTCCTAGCAGAATGATTAATTATCAGTCCGTCTTGAAGTATAGTCTACATAGTATTCTCACATCTAATGCCATTAAAATCGAGAAAAAATACTATTGGCTCTTTTATAGGAAATAATAAGACCAGTATTTTCCGTTATGCAAAGTATCTAGTATAGCGCGCGCACACTTTCCCAAGGGAGGAAGGTACTAAATGTTTGACATCCAGTACCTTCCTTCCTTGGGAAGGAGTGAGAATGTCCTGTTGGAAATTAAATAGGCATTGCGATATAATCTAGAAGAGAATGGGGACAATGAAACAGAAGATAAACTCCATTTTAAGAGGGGACACTTTGGGGAACATTAACAAATTCTTTAATGAAATTAATTGAATAAACTTGTTGCTTTGCAAGGATGTAAATTAGGTGTAGGCCAATTTTTTTTAAATATATTTTGTAGGCACACAAACATCCACACTATAACAGAGGTTAAGGGGGCGTTCCAATCCCGTTTGGCTCCAAAAATGCAAAAAATGAAAACTCGTTCGATTTCAATCAAACTTTTTTGACAAGTTCTATATGAAAAGTGTTTCATCTGGTCCAAGTTTCAGCATCGTAGCATAAATAGGAAGGGAGAAAAAAAATAATGAAGTAGTTGTGAAAATTATGCCAAAATGGTCAAAATCGATTATGAATCAAAAGTGTCAACTGAAATCATAGCTATGACTCTTTGCTATCACAATAGCATATATTAAACAAATATTATAATTAGTTTAATTGGAAAAAATTTTAAGAAAAAAAAGTTTTTTTTTTTTCAATTTTTTTTTTCAAATTTTTTTTCGGACGATTTGCATCAAACTTACACACCTTACTGTACGTATACCTATCTGTAAGGATGCCAATTTTGGAGAAAATTGGTTGATGTCAACCTCAGCCACAGATTTTAGAACCTTAAACTTCATTAATTTCTGTTTTTTTTTTTCAATTGGCACAAATGTTTACAAAACTGAATAATTTTTTATTCAATTTACATGAAACTTACACAGTATATGTGGAGGGCATGTCTCTACATGTGCAAGATTTCACTTTTCTCTAAGTTCATTTATTGATTTTATAATAGCAATAAACATGCCATTTTTGCATAATTTTTGGGTGGAACTTTGAACATTTGTATTAGGAAAACTAAAGATGTTTTGGAAATCCTAAATCACACAATCATTTATTATATGCTAATGTGTCAGAAAAGTGTCACAGAATAATTATATCTGAAACGTGTGTGAAGAAGTGTAGACTTGAAAATGTGTAAAAAACGTTGAAGAAAAAAAAAAAAATCTTTTTCTATTTACGCTGCAGTACTGAAACTTGGGACAATTTCAGCACTTTTCATATACAACTAGTCAAATAATATTGGTTGACATTGAACAACTTTTCTACATAACTGGACCGCCCCCAATTTTTTTTAAATATATTTTGTAGGCACACAAACATCCACACTATAACAGAGGTTAAGGACCAGAAAACAGGATTTGTACAATAAAAATTGAGAGATCCTGTGGGCCGCTTCAAACAGCCTGTTGGACTAAGTTATCACTAGTTGTGCCTTGCCTTGGGGGAGTAGAAGACTCCCGAAACCCTCTCCAGGTATGCTCCAGAGGGCAAGAAGGGAAAGGAGAATAAAATGGGTTCAATATAAGAGAGGGTCCAACCCTCAAACTAGCACTACAAGCATGCAAGCAAAAAACACAGCAGTGAGGAGAGAGGCAGAAAGGAATTTGAGAAAAGGGATAGCAGACAAATGTAAAACAGATCCAGGCCTTTTCTAAAAGTTCATTAAAAGTAAGCTGTATGTAAAGGGTAAAATCCAGATATTAAGAATGGGGGAACAGGACTATTGAAAATGAAAAGAAATATGTGAAACGCTAAATAAACAGTTCCAAAGTGTGTTTGTACAAAAACGAGGATTTCAGAGAGCTGGATTCTATACAAATTCTCGAGCAAGCTATACATAGAGGGCTTTCTCTAGAAGTGGGAAAAATTACTAAAGGGGCTAGGAAGAAATATAACAGGTGGACTTGGATTTTCACCTTGGGTGCTGCGAGAATATGCAACCGAGCTGAGCATTCCACTCCAATTAATATTCTAACCTTCCTTGTGCACAGGATTGTTAGCAGATGTATGGAAAACGGAAAAAGGACTCGGTACCAACATATAGAAATGGGAGTCGAGAGAAACCTCTAAATTATGCTGACGAGTCCCAATAGCGTGGCTGAAATATGTTGACCAAACCACTCGCTAGAAAGTGAAGGGACGAAGACGTTTCGGTCCGTCCTGGATCATTCTCGAGTAGATTCAGTTTTCCACAATCGTAGAAAACGGAATCTACTCGAGAATGATCCAGGACGGACCGAAACATCGTCGTCCCTTCACTTTTTAGTGTTTGGTTTGGTAGACTCTAAATTATGGACCAATATCATTAACAAGCGTGGTAGTCATAACACTAGAAACGATAGTTAAAGCTAAATTGGTTGAACACATAGTTATGACTTAATAATGGACACAGTATTTTCGAACAGGAGGATCAGGTGTAACAAATCTACTTAATTGTTATTGTAAAGCCACAGACATACAACAGGAAAGAGGTTGTTGATCTGGATCTAAAAAAGTATTTTGACAGTCCCATACAAGAGGTTCACCTAGAAACTGAAACATGCTGGAGGGGTGACAGGGAGACTTCTGATATGGAAGAAAAGGATTTAACTGACAGAGGAGGGCAGTAATTACAGACTGTATCTGGAGGAGTGTTACTAATGGAGTACCACAGGGTTCAGTTCTCGCACCAGTAATGTCCATCGTCTACGTAAATGATCTACCAGGAGTAATACAGAATTATCTGAACATGTTTGTGGATGATGCTAAGATACTGGTGAAGATACGAGACGCATACGATTGTAATACCCTTCAAATCGATGTAGATAAAATAAGTGCTTGGAGCTTCAATTGGCGTATGTTCGATAGGGATAGATTAGCACTTGGTATAATGAGGAGAGCAGAGTGGGGAACATAAGTAGATTTTATCTACTGTCTGATTAAGAAGTGAAACTCCTATTATGAGTAGATTCAAATAAGCAAAGGGAAACGAGTAAAGCATATGGAAAGCCATCTCTAACATCCTTGGATCTAAACAGCTCTCATAAGCAGATAACTCTCCAAGGATGGTTAAATTGTGTTCTTTGTGAAAGACAACCTGGATACAACCACCAATGAGGAACTTAACACCACGGGCTCCTCAGTCTGTATGATGCAACATTTTAGCTGAAGATGCTAACAAACTGACGGTGAGAGTATGCTACAGGGCTGACACCAGCAGTAGCAGCAGAGGAAGTTACTGAGCTGCATAATGTGAACAATGCTGCGTCACAGATAGTATTAGTACCAATAGGTGATCATGGCATGGAAGCATCATGGGAAAAATTTAAAAAAATTACAGAATGCATTCAAAGATATGTGCAAAAAAGGAGAATAAATGAATGAATGGTAAAAGGGCAGTAATCACTGAGTATTAATGGCCCCTCAGGTAAATTCAAGTAAAAGTTACCCACCACAAGGAGGCAGTCTGTCTATATGTATTCCACAGTTTTATGTAAAGGCTTCTCAAGATCTGGCTGTTTCAAACACAAATATCATTAGATATATCGATAACTTAATCCTCATTGCAAGTGGAGATCGTAGTTAAACAAAATGTTTACCCATAACGGGTGACATTTATAAAGTAGTAAGAAGTATACAAACATGTGCGTATTCGACTGCAACGTTGTGTCAACATTTCAAAGCAATCGATGAAGACATTGTCGGAGATTAACGATTTTGATACAAAACGAACACTTTAAATTATTATTTATATAAAGGGC
>WNGS01164437.1:66275304-66291426 GCA_020271785.1 Procambarus virginalis | reverse complement strand
GGCAAAAATTAGAAACCTAAGGAGGGTAAGTGATCAGACAATAGCTGATTTTACTCGTCAAAAGACGAACTATTGCAACAGATGGTTAAAGTCACTTTCAGTAACAGAGTTTGATGCTTTAAAGAATCTTCTTATCATGGAAGAAGTATTGTCTTGTCTCCCAGACAAATTGTCTACTTTTATGGCAGAACAAAAGAATGTAACAGACATTTATGAGCTGTCAAAGCTCGCTGATGAGCATGAGTTGTTGACTAAGGCCCAGTTTACGGCCACTTCACCTAAGTCTAGTCATAGAGTAAATTACAATGCTCACAGAACTCCTTATCATTATAAGCCCACTCCTAGTCCGCCAGTTACTCTCCGTGAACTCTTCTCTTACTAACCCTAAGATTGTTACTCCACTGCCAGGATCATCTAAGCCTAGTAATGCTCATTCTAAACCTGCAGTTGGTTCTACCAGTGTGCCCACTTTCAAGCATTGTACACATTGTAAGAGAAGGGTCATGTGATTACTTCATGTTTTAGTTTGCATCCTGAACTACGGCCAACTGGTCTTATTATGAGTAAAGGATTGCAACATATTAATTCTTCATGTACTACAGTCAATCCCAATTGGATGGCTGACTTTAAACCATATATTTCCACAGGTACATTATTATGTAATAATGGTAACCATAAGACTGTTCAATTACTCCGTGATACTGGAGCTTCACAGTCTCTTATTGCCCAAAATGTACTTGCTGATGTTGACACCCGAGATCTGGGTGAAGTTGTACTTCTCCAAGGTATTGCCGGTAGAGTACAACCTGTATCTTTAATGCAAATTAATCTTGATTCTAAATATACTTCAGGATGGTGTAATGTTGGTGTAAGTAAGCAACTGCCCATTCCTGGGGTAGACATTATCTTAGGTAATGATTTTGGCAACCGACAGGTTGCAGGGCCCAAGTGTCCCATAATGTTAACCAATCCCCAGAATGTATTAGCTAAACCAGAGGCAGATGATATTATTTACCCTGCTTGTGTGGTAACTAGATCAATGGGAAAAACAGGTGAGAGTAATTCTGATTTCACTGAGGTTGCTGTTCCCAGACCAGGACCCCTTCAGGAAAGGAGTGGGAGGTGGATCTTGAGGATTCTTTTATGACTCGACTGGATGATGAGAGTGAGGCAGTAGTAGAAGCCCCGCCGAACCTAAGCCACAAGGAAAGTGAAGGTGAGGAGGCTGAACTATCTGTACCTTGCCCGCTTGTCTCCAGTGAACCAGTTGTCGAGAGTGAGGCCGAAGTAGCTATGGCTCCATTTTATTCTGATCAATCAGGAAAAGAGATCAAGCTACTAGGTTCTTGCCCGCTCGCTGCTGAGTCTGAGTCATTGCCCTTAAGTGTTGAACAGACTACTGATCCTAGTTTAATTAAGTGTATTTCTGAGGCACCTGATAATGTTGATGCATTGGAGGAAGGGACGGGTTTCTTTTTCCAGGATCGACTTCTGATGAGAAGGTGGAGACCCAAGGGAACTCCCTCTTCAGATGATTGTGAGATTAGAACCCAACTCGTTGTCCCCAATGATTATCGTAGGCAGATCTTGCAAGCTGCACATGATGACCCCATGGGAGGTCACCAAGGTATCTCAAATATGTACCATAAGATATGTAAATATTTTTTCTGGCCTAAGTTAAAGAAAGACGTGGTTAGATATTGTCATAACTGTGTACCTTGTCAACTTGTTGGAAAACCTAATCAATCTGTGCCTAGAGCACCATTGCAACCTATTGTAGTTCCTGATGAACCATTTACTCATGTTGTAATTGATTGTGTAGGTCCTTTACCTAAGACTAAGTCGGGTAACATGTTTTTATTCACTCTCATGTGTATGACTACTAGATTTCCAGAAGCTTATGCTCTAAGGAATACCCAAGCTCATAATCTCATAAAGTGTCTTGAACGCTTTTTCTCTTTGTTTGGGATGCCTAGGGTTATTCAGAGTGATAATGGGGGAAACTTTTGTTCTAAAGTTTTCAGAACTTTTTGCGAGTCCCGAGGGATTCAGCACAAATTGTCTAGTCCATATCATCCACAAAGCCAAGGTGGGCTTGAACGTTTCCACCAGACTTTAAAACAAATGTTGAGGACAACCGGAGAGACTTATCCACGTAATTGGGATGAGAATCTCCCCTTCGTGTTGTTTGCTGCGAGAGAAGGGTTACAAGAGTCTTTGGGATGTTCACCTTTTGAACTCGTGTTTGGTCACCAAGTGAGAGGTCCTCTTAAAATGCTCCACGAAAAGTTGTTGGGAGATGTCTCTGTTCATCAGAGTGATTTGTACTTGAGTAAGGTCAAGGACAAGTTGTGTCGGGCTCGTGAGTTGGCGAAAGAACATCTGGGAAGAACTCAACAAGCCATGAAATTACGATATGACAAGAAGTTCAAGGCTAAACTCAGGTCGTTTGCTGTCGGAGATTTGGTGTTGGTGTTGAAACCTCGTTTGGGGACTTCCATGTCCCATAAGTTTGCAGGACCCTACCAAGTGGTAGAGAAGGTGGGAGACCTAACTTATAAAATAATTAACCCTAATCTTTCAGAACCCCAAATGACTGTGCACATTAACAGATTAAAAGCTTATGCTGGACCAGGTGTAGTAACTTGTTTTAGTCAGGAAGAGTATACACCTGAGGATCATTGCAGTGAGGGAAATGATGTTAATATTCAACTTCTCAGTTCCAGTTCCAATGGCAGGGAGATGCTATGTCATTTACAGGAGGAGCAACGTGATGAGTTCCAGGTTCTGCTGGACAACCATACATCTCTGTTTGGGGAGGTTCCCACTCAGACCCACCTCATCACCCACGACATTCAGCTCCTGGACAACACACCTATTCGACAACATCCGTACCGAGTGAATCCCGAAAAGAGGAACATTCTACAAGCAGAAGTGGACTATCTGCTCCAGCATAATTTCATTCGGCCAAGTCAAAGTACTTGGAGCTCTCCGTGTTTATTAGTGCCAAAACCAGGAGGAACCTGGAGATTGTGTGTTGATTATCGTAAACTGAACAAACACACTACTGTGGACGTTTTTCCCTTACCTCTGTTAGAGGAATGTATTGAATCAATTGGACATGCTCAATATGTAAGTAAACTTGATTTGTCTAAGGGCTATTACCAAATTCCATTGACTGATTACGCGAGGGAGGTTACTGCTTTTGTGACACCTGATGGTGCTTACGAATTTAACGTGATGCCGTTCGGTCTGCGAAATGCACCTGCTACTTTTCAGAGACTCATGAATTTCTTACTCAAGGATGTGCCAGATTGTAGGGCCTACCTTGATGACATTGTTTTATACAGTAAGAATTGGTCAGATCATCTCTTAGGTCTTAAATACTTGTTTACAGTGTTGCAAAGTGCAAAATTAACCATAAATATGAATAAGTGTAGTTGGGCAAGAGGTACTATAACCTATCTTGGACATGAAGTAGGACAAGGTAAGATTATTCCATTACAAGATAAGATTCAAGCCATTGTGGACTACCCAGTGTTAACTAGTAGAAAAGGAGTCCAACGGTTTATTGGTATGTGTGCATACTATAGGCGTTATTGTAGAAATTTTTCAACAGTGGCTGCTTCTTTGACAAATTTGTTACGCAAGCATGTAAAATTTCAGTGGACACAAGATTGTCAGAATGCTTTTCAGAACCTAAAGGGCATATTGTCTACATCACCTGTTCTTGCTAGTCCCCAATTTGATAAACCTTTCATATTACACATTGATGCGTCAGATGTTGGTATAGGGGCTGTGTTGATTCAAGTTGGTTTAGATAATATTGAACATCCTGTGTATTCAAGAAAATTTAATGCAGCTCAGAAAAATTATTCAGTGGTAGAAAAGGAGGCATTGGGTCTTATATTGTCAATTAAGAAGTTTGAAATTTATCTGTCAGGAAACAAAGTGTTAGTATTTACAGACCACAATCCCCTTATCTTTATAAATATGATGAAAGTTAAGAACCAACGTATTTTGCGCTGGTCCTTATTTTTGCAAGAATTTAATGTTGAGATCAAACATACTCCAGGCAGGCAGAATGTTATTGCTGATGCTTTGTCAAGAAGTTTTGATGTACCATAAATGTATGTATTATTTTTTTTGTGCTTAACATTTTTACTTCAGAAAAAATGCCATTGATCTTCAATCCATTGCATTTTTTTTTCTTGGAGGTGGAAGTGTTACGTACCTCTATAAGCTACGTAATTAAATACATTAATTTGTACTTCTACATTAATTTGTACTTCTATATATGCCTTGTTTTATCTGATTATATGTACATCTAAATATTCTTTACTTGTATGTAAGATATGTGTTGCCTGATTTATATGTTAAATTAGGCCTAACTTTTCCACCCGTGGGAACGATATTATTCTCTTTGTTGGTTCACGGTTGATTTCGTGGGAAAGTGGTTTTATTTATGATCATCAGTAGGAATCACTGATGGGAATTCTGTAATTGTTTGAACATTGGGGGGCAACATTCCGTGAGAAACTTCTAGTTCCTGGTGGCGGGGGAGCGTTGCCAATATTTCCCTTTGTTATTTTATTTTAATTACTGCATGTATTATTAATTACATTATTTTTGTTATGCATGTTATTCTGACCATTTACTAAGTTACTTTAAGATTACTCTTGTCACATTATTTTGCTCCATGTAAGTTTAATTAAATAATGTTAGTTTGGTAATTTTCCGCGGGGCAGAAGCAATGTTTTTGACTCCCGCAGTTTAAGTAGTCAGTAACTCGCACGGGACAGGAGAGATAACAACTTGGAGATAAGTCTGTTAATATTTGTTTTGCCATACATTTGCATTTATATTATAGGAGAGACAATACTTTAAATTGTTTTTATAAGTGATCTTGTCCATCTGTGCTTTTATTGTAATATTGTATTGAAATTATTGTTAATATATATAATATAATTTATATGTATATTTCTTAGTCCTAAGGGATAAATACTTTATTCTTGCTTGTGCCAATCATGTGGTTACACTGGTGACCCGCTCTATATTACAGCAATTCTAACATGTCCCTAGACAACAAGTTTCTTAATGCTGTACAGGGTTACGAGCCGTAACGAACGATCTGGTAACAGCCTCCACCCCCAGGAAGCAGACCGTGACAGCTGACTAACACCCAGGTACGTATTTTACTGCTAGGTAACAGGGGAAAAGAAACAGGGGGTGAAAGAAACTCTGCCCACTGTTTCTCGCCGGTGCCTGGGATCGAACCCAGGACCTCAGGATCACAAGTCCAGCGTGTTGTCCACTCGGCCGACCGGCTCCCTGAGGGTGGGTGAGGGGCTGAGGGTGTGTTATGGGGTCAGGTGATTGTACTGAGAGGGCCAATAGTACAAGATAAAAGAGTTCCTAAAATAGTGGCAATAGGGATGCCCCATCCCCCAGGGAAAGAAAATTCCCAGTAAAGAACAATAGTTAGGTTAGAATAACTGTCTATAGTCTAAGGTAATCCCCTATTCCACACTCAGCAGGATGAAAAGAAACTCCTATCTTATACCTTATTTATTAAACCTTCTAATAACCCCCATATACATTAATACAACTATTATCTTTACCACTCTACCTTACATTAAACATCTTGGTCCACATAGACAGGATGCAAGGTTTACAATTACAACTAGGTAAAGACTACTTGGATAGGGCACTAGCAAAAGCTCTAGGTAGCCTGGTACAACTTGAATACACATGGTTTCTCTAGTATACCCTAGAGTAATCTTAGGAATATAAACACTAGCTTAAGCTACACAAACTACTACACACTTTTGCCAGAGAGCGGTACACATTATAAGATATTTATCTTGTAGAACTGAGAATCAGGATACGGTATAGAGAGAGAGAGAGAAGGGAGAGGAGTACAGAACCCACGAAGGGGAGTGTGAACACAACCATAGCCAGAACCAGAGAGCGACCAAGAGCCCTGCTATCTCCTACTCTGATTGCTTCCGGACGGATACTCGGCTGATCGTACAGCAGACATCATCCCAAGTTTACTCAGACATTCATTACTAGTTACATTAATCATCCTAAGAATAGCTGATAATTAGTTCAATATTATATTTAATAATCAACAAGCACAGAGTCTTAATGCTCTGTGTGAAACAAGATTCGTCTTACGTCTGGCAAGGAAGATAGGAGCAAAAACGCATCAGCAGTGAGAGAAGCCCCTGAGTATAAATATTGTTTATTAACTATCCATCTCACATGATCCAATCCTATCAATTAACGTATAGTAATTATTTAGAACTCAATTTGACCTCTGGTTTCCAACTAAGAACCCAGGGTCGTAACACTCCTCCCCCTTTCAGTGAAAAAAATGTGGCTACTAGATTAGTAGTCATATTTTTTTGTAAGCGCATACAGAGAATAAAAAAGAAAATCTATGCAATAAAAGAAAATCCCACACACACAAAAAAAAAATCTGCAAGCAATAGTACAAGAGAATTCTCTGAAAGAAAAAGCACACCAAAAGTAATTCTCTGAAAGAAAAAGCACAAAAAAAAACAGCAAAGTAAATAAATTTGACATGGAATATTTAATGTCACAGGAGAACCTAAAAAAATAATTAAAGTATGACAGTTGGTATATGGCTTCCTGTGGCTCAGATGATTGTTACTCAGGTAACTGAGACAGTGCGTCGTCTATCACGTTGAGACAGCCCGGTAGGTGGATAATGGAAAGATTGAAGTCCTGTATATTATGTTGTTGATGTCGGTCGGTTTTCCGTCCTTCCTTTCGGAATACCAACCTAAAATTCCGTAGAGTGCTTATTTTGTCCAGGAGATCACCTTGGATGCATCTGGCACTAGGAGAGGGGTTCAACATCACACGTTTAAGGGGTTGCAGCTCCAATACTGGCCTCGTTGTCATGTGCACACACCCACTCGAGCCGCCGTAACTCCATAGTCTCTCCGTATGTGGTATGATCTCCTCAATCCCCTTTCTTTGATATTACTCCGTACTACCCTGTCCACAGCTATGGTTCTCGATTATCTCTCTCTTTTTTTTCTACTTTTTGGGAAGCCTCACTAGGACAAAGGCAAACACCTGCTGGTTGCCAACATTTAATATACAGAGAACATGTACATTACACACAAGATACAACAATGACAACACTAAGCTACTATAGTCAGGTTGCAATTCAATCCCATCAGGGCTCTATCAGGAAGTTCGTTACCCTGACATCTTCATGTTTTCCTAGAATCGTCTACCAGGGTCCTCCACAGCTCTCCCGGCTGCTACACCATGAAGTCTTCCTTGAGCAACAATGGTGCTTCACCACTGATATCACAGAAGCATGTGAAAACTTCATTCTACTGCTCCTCTTCTCACAGCTTGAGGTTATGCTCCTCACTCTATGGCTGCTCTTCCACAGAGCTCAGTAGCTTCCACAACCTTGGAGTCTCATCAACTACTCCGTCTCTGTTGGCTTCGAAGTTCTCAGGAACTCCTTCCTCAGGCAAACCTGCAACCCATCCATATACCAATAAAAAAAAATTCCTCTACAAACACACAACGGAAATGAATCACACACAATAAATGTTTCACTTGACATCTCCCTGCTTCCTACATGCTGTTAGGTGACTTCCCCACGTATGGGCTGGTTCATTTTCTGCCTTGCCGGCAGGCGGCTCCTCACTCGGGGCGCTGTCCTCCTGCGCCAGCCAGTCAGTTGGCTCCAGGTAGTCGATGGGAGAAGACATGCTGCTCGTCCCTCCAGCTCTCTCTCTAGTCTCTGTCCTTTAATTTAGGCTTTCTGCCTTATCAAAACGTGCCTATCAACAGACACTTGCTACGATCGCTGGGCACACGATCAACTATAGGCTATTACTATTAACTGGTAAAAATTGTGCTTACCACAAAATGTCCGTTGCAGGGCGCTCTCTGATGGGGCGGTGACACTCAAGGAGCATCAGGCTACCCACAGAAATGCTTTAACTTACCCCTCAACACCTTCTGCAGTTCACGACTCTAGCTGGCACGTCCACAAATGTATTCCACAGTCGAAACGTCTTTCCACTACCTTTCTCTTGAAGGGAGAAAACTGAAATAAGTGTCTTCTACACAGATATTAATTACCTCAAAGAATAAACTGTTAGGGATCGGAGTAACAAAATTGCATTCTACTTCTTGTGCGCAAAGAAAATCTAATATTTTATGTAAAGGCATATTGGTAAAAAAGTGAGGTAACATCAAAACTAACCATTTTTATTTTTTCTGTAGGGCATTTGCTTCTAACTTTTTCAATAAAATCCCGAGTATGAATAATATGTGTTTCCGAGAAGTTGCCTAAGTATGCACCTAAAATATTTGCTAGCCAAATAGCTAGTTTTTTTAGGAAATTTTAAACCAGAAACGATAGGTCTAAGAGGGCAGCCTTCTCTATGGATGCCTTCATTATGGCTTCCACTTAAAGGGGTATGGGTATGGGTTTGATGACTGTGGTCATGCTTGGAAAGTGGGTATGGGTGGGAGGACAGCTGGTAGGAATAGGGTGTGGGTATAGGTGGGAGGACTTTGGGCTGGCATAGTGTGTGGGGGGTATGGGTGGGAAGAATGTGGGCGGGTATGGAGTTTGGGTATGGGTGGGAAGGCTGTAGGCGGGCATGAAGTGGGAAGGCCATGGGTGGCCATTGAGTGTGAACTGAACCCCAAATGTAGTTCAGTTCACACAGTAACACAGCTGGATAACGCGTCAAAGGTTACCAGTGAACAGTGTTGTGGCCTCAACACTCAGTAACACAGCTGGATAACGCACCAGAGGCTGCCAGTGAACAGTGTTGTGGCCTCAACACTCAGAAGAACGTCTACAATGCAACACTTGGTCTAAGGCCTTCTCGCATATATTAAGGCTTAATAGAAACAACATCTATAAAAATAATGTTTAAATTACTTTGTAAGTTATTTGTTTGTGACAAAGACTGACGAGTGTGTTCGGTCATATGAGTGACGTCACACAGGTAGTTTGGCCATCAGGCCATGGTGGCCAACTGGCGCGGCAGTCAGTGTGGCGCGGACCGTGGTGGAGGAAGGTGCTGGTCTGGAGGCGGTGTATTGCTGGCTAAATTATTCCCTTGAGAAGACTTGTCCAAGCGGATGACTTGTGCTGCCTCTCAAGGCAAGTAAAATGGTTGCGTATTATTATTTTACAAGTTTATTATTTCTTTGGATGACCGGATCATTGTTTTGGAGTGTCCGTAAAATTTGTTGATTACAGAGTAGAGTTTGACATTGTTTCCCGTTTAATACACAGCTTTAGTGGCAGTCAATTATCTAGAACAATGTGCTTTATTCTGAACACTTGTGATGCAGCTGCCGTTTAGTGCAGTCTATTATAAGGGAAAGTTGACTTGTTTATGGTGTTAAACTGGCACTTTACACTTGGCGAGTTGCCCCGAGATTGTGGGTAGTTAGGGCAGCGTTAGTGAGGCTCCAGTGAGGTAACTCGCACCATAGATTAACTAATGGCCGCTCTTGCCTTACTAGTTCATCTTTTACACAAATGTTTTAATGTTTTTGTAAAATATACATAAAAATCGGTAAAATTTGTTGCCAGTTTTGGAGGTGAAGTAAAGACTAAAGCCCATGACGTGGGAGACCATTAACCCTGATCAGGTCCTCGGGCATGAATAGTTATGAAACGTTATTGGATGACGTAGCGTCGCTACCATGCGTCAAGAGAACTTTACCGCGTGACGTAGCGTCGCTGCTTTGCATCAAGAACGTTACTTATACAACAGTTTGGTTTAATATTTAAGCAGCTGCCTCACATGGGCTAATATGATCTCTACAGTTTTGACTTAATAAAATTTTAACATTTAAAAGGATTAAATCTGAAGTGTAACTAGTACTCGGTTGTATTCACTCTTGTGCCTGTGAGCTTTGGATCTTTGGTCCCGCCTCTCGTCCATCAATCAACTGGTGTACAGATTCTTGAGCCAACTGGGCGCTATCAAATCTACATTTCAAATTGTGTATGGAATCTGCCTCCACCATATCTCTGCTTAATGCATTCCATTTGTTAATTACTGACACTGACAAAATTTATTTTCTCCGTTGCTCATGTGGGTTCTAAGTTTCCACCCGTGTCTCCTTGTCTGTGTACCACCCGTGCTAAATAGTTTTTGTTCGTTCTGTCATTTCCCATGAGAATTTTGTAGGTGGTTATCATGTCTCCCCTTCCTCTTGTCTTCCAAGGATGGGGAAACGGATTTTTTTCCTGATGTTTGGTTCAGCTCCCTTAGCCTTTCTTCGTAGCTCATACCTCTGTTCTGGGACTAATCTGGTGGCATACCTCTGAAGATTTTTTGTCTTTTGTTTAACTAGGTATGGACTCCGGGCTGGAAATGCATACTCCAGGATTGATCTGACATGTGGCATACAAGGTCCTAAACGATTCCTTAAACATGTTTCTAAGGGCAGTTCCTATGTTGGCCAATCTAACATATGCTGCTGATTCTTCTCCCTTTGCCTAGTTTCATTACTTTACACTTCCCTGAGTTGAACTCTAGTAGCCATTTTACAGACCTTTCTAAGGACTCGCCATAGCCCGTGCTACTTGGAATTTTTTTTCCAAGTGGCTGAGTCTAAAACCAACAGCAGCATAGAGCATTCCTCCACTTTGTTCAGGTCGTCCCGTAGTTTCTATCTTCATCTGTCTTGATTCTTCTTATAATTTTTTACATCAGCAAACATTGATAGGAATGAGTCTACCCTCTGGGAGATCGTTTACATATATTAGAAACAGGATGGGTCAAAGCACACAGAACCCTGTGGGACTCAGCTTGTGACATCTTGCCACTCTGATGTCTTCCCCCTCAGAATTACTCGCTGTTTCCTATTGCTTAGATACTCCCTTATCTACTGAAGCACCTTGCTTTTCACTCCTGCCTGTTGCTCCAACTTTTGTAACAGCCTTTTATGGGGTACTGTCAAAGGCTTTCGGACAGTCCAAGAAAATGCAGTCTGCCCCCACCCTTTTCTTTCTTGACTAATTTTTGTTGCCTGGTCATAGAATTCTATTAAGCCAGTGAGGCACGATTTACCATCTCTGAACCCATGCTGGTGGTGATATTATTTCCCTCCAGATGTTCTATGAGCCTTTTCCTCACAATCTTGTCCATCCTCTTGCATGGTATTTATGTTAAGGAAATTGGCCTGTAGTTCAATGCCTCTTGACTGTCACCCTTTTTGTATATTCGGGCTACATTAGCTGTCTTCCAGCTTTTCGGTAGGTCTCCTGTTTCCAGTGACGCATTATACACAATGGAAAGTGGCAGAAAGAAGCTTATTGCTTCTGCGCACTCTTTTAGTATCCATGGTGAGATTCTATCAGGCCCAACAGCCTTTGTCACATTCAGCTCCAACAGATTTCTTTTGGCCTCATCACTGGTGAGCTCAAATTCCTCAAAGGTTGCTTGGTTTGCCCGCACCTCATTTAATGCAGGTGCTTCTCATTGTTCTATGGTGAAGACCTCCTGGAATCTCTTGTTGAGCTCTTCACACACCTTGTGTATCTGTGTGTTGTTCCCCTTTTCTCAGTGGCATCACTTGTTCTTTCAGTGTTTTCGTCACGATGTGGCTGTGGAGCAGTTTTGGTTGTCTTAACTTTACTCGCGATGTCATTTTCATACTGTGTCTGCTTCTCTCTCCACTATGAGGTACTAATTCCTGGCCCTCTGGTATCTCTCCCTGCTCTCTGGTGTTCTGTTATTCCTGAAGTTTTTCCATATTCTTGTGCTCAATTGCATAGTTACCTTACATTTCTTATTTAACCATGGATTCTTTTCTTTTATATTTTTCTCCTCTTGGGTTGGGATAAACCTGTCTGCAGCTTCCTGTCACTTCTGGGTGACGTAGTCCATTATATCATGAACAGCCTTTCCCGAGTTCTGTTTCCCATGGTATTCCCATTAAGAAGTTCATCTCGTTATATTTTCCTCTAAGGTAATTTAATCTTTTCCCTTCCAATCCCTTCTTGTATAGGTTATTCCTACCTCGACCATATACTCAAGTGTCAATACACTGTAGTCACTCGTTCCCATGGGGGCTTCAAATCTGACTTCTCTTATTTCTGACTCGTTCAAGGTGAATATCAGGTAGTCTAGCTGGTTCGTCATTGCCTCTCATTCTTACTAGTTGATTTTCACTTCACTTTTCACCATTCACACCATGACACTGGCCATGCTCACAAGCTGCGAATGTGATCAGAGTTATTGCTGTTAAAAGCAGCAGTGACTAGGGACATGCAGAATCCTTGGGCCAATTTCTAGTGTTAGATACGACGACGAGTACCGTATACTTTACAAAGCGTTAAGCTGAGCACATTCTGGTCGCTGTACTAAAGTATTAACATAAATAGCCTATAACATTCAACTTAGAATGTGCACTAATTTATGGAATATATAAATTGTGATTAAGAACGAAAGTTGCACTCCAGGTGACGACACAAGTGATAAGGTTGATTTGCTGCTCAGCAGTCAGGTGGGGTTGTTGTTTACCCTTGCTCACCAGTCTCGGCTCGGCGCTTGGTGTTGAAGCTTGTTGGTGATGTGTGTGGTCTTCGGGCCAAGTCGGCTAGGGGAATGACGGTAAATTTGCCCCCCCCCCCTGTATGAAGGAAGGATATGATTGGGCTGGAGTTTTCGGACCAGGCTTCTTACTCGGCTGTGGAGGAGAGATGGTCATTTTGGACTTGCTGCGTGTTCCTGTGATGGAGGTCTGTGGGGTGCAGATGATTGCAGGGGCGCCAGGCTGTGGTGAAGTTCGGCTCAGCAGTAATGTACAGGGATGTTGTGGCGAAGTTTAGTGAACGTTCCCCTGCAGCTCCCTAATGGCGGCGGTGGTGGTGGTAGTGTGACGGTATCTGATCTCCGGATGTCTGGGAGAAATGGCGTTGGTATCGTCAGCGGTATCCTCGGGATGATTATCCCACTATGTACTATATGGATGATTTTGTCTGATTCAAAGTGACATGTATGTTTTCTTTGTTGCACTGTACCTATGTATTTTTGTGTTTGTGATGGGTTTGGTTTAGTGCTTCTTGTTCCATACCTTGTAGGGTTACTGGCCCTGATATCTGTGCTTGTCATTTGCCCCGGTTGTGGGGGTGCCTATTGCTGTATTATGTTAATACCCGTGTTCCATGGTATGTATTATGTACTGTGGTGCTTCGGGGCCTTCCGGCCTGTATCGCCGTTGTCAGCAGTTACATTGTATGTGTTCATATCAGTTACCCTGATCAAATTGTTTGGATTGTGTGTTTTGGTTGTTCGTGTTTTACTTGTAATGAATGTTGCTTTGTACAGATGTTGTTTCTTGCTGTGGTCCTATGTTAAATACTATTTTTGCTTGTTCGTGTACTTACTCATGTGTATTCTTATTTTTGTGTAACTTTTCCATTTTCTGAGTTGAGCTTTTCCGTTTTGGTGCTTTGGCGCCCTTTTTTATATTGCATTTATTCGGTTTTCACAAAGAAAAAGGAAAAAGAAAAATGCTAGGGTGATGACGGTATTAAAATGTTTATATATAGTGTATGTCATAAGACAGTGAAAGTTTCATTGAGATAAATTGAGCAAAATATAGGGATGCCAGTTGGGAAGTATCAATAAACAAATGGAACAAGTTGGCAGTGGAATGTAATTAAAGCAAAAACCTTGAATTGTTTAACTAGTACACGAGGGAGGGAAACAATTTGGTGTGAAGACGATCCTGGCATGGGCCAGTAGGCCTTGGGTGATTATCTTTAATTTAATGTTTAATTTCAGGTATGTCTGACGGTGCAACAGTCTGATTTCTTGAAGGTTCAGGCAGCCTTCAACAAGGCATTTGGACTCTGTGAAGACCTTACAGGTGTAGTGGGTTTACTGTATTTTGTTATTAAAGATCTTTATAAATCCTGTACAGAATAATTCGTATTAGTTTCGTTATTACCAGCCTTGTACATTAAGCTGGCGTGTTCCGCTAGCCCTGGGCGAGTAGGTTGTGCTCGCCTGTCCTCACTAGCCCCGGGCTGTGTAGGTTGTGCTCGCCTGTCCTCACTAGCCCCGGGCTGTGTAGGTTGTGCTCGCCTGTCCTCACTAGCCCCGGGCTGTGTAGGTTGTGCTCGCCTGTCCTCACTAGCCCCGGGCTGTGTAGGTTGTGCTCGCCTGTCCTCACTAGCCCCGGGCTGTGTAGGTTGTGCTCGCCTGTCCTCACTAGCCCCGGGCTGTGTAGGTTGTGCTCGCCTGTCCTCACTAGCCCCGGGCTGTGTAGGTTGTGCTCGCCTGTCCTCACTAGCCCCGGGCTGTGTAGGTTGTGCACACCTGTCCTCACTAGCCCCGGGCTGTGTAGGTTGTGCACACCTGTCCTCACTAGCCCGGGCTGTGTAGGTTGTGCTCGCCTGTCCTCACTAGCCCTGGGCTGTGTAGGTTGTGCTCGCCTGTCCTCACTAGCCCCGGGCTGTGTAGGTTGTGCACACCTGTCCTCACTAGCCCCGGGCTGTGTAGGTTGTGCACACCTGTCCTCACTAGCCCCGGGCTGTGTAGGTTGTGCTCGCCTGTCCTCACTAGCCTGGGCTGTGTAGGTTGTGCTCGCCTGTCCTCACTAGCCCCGGGCTGTGTAGGTTGTGCTCGCCTGTCCTCACACAGCTCTGCATAATGATGGATGGTCAATTTATTCATAAAAAGAAACACAATTATATATTTAGCATTATGCACTTAGTCTGAAGTTTTTATACTAGTTAGGCAGAATTTACAATTAGTTGGATGGGAAGGCAATTTATACAAAAGTGGGTAACATGGCATTAATCTGGTGGTGATATTTGTCTCTTCACGTATAACTAAAAGAACCAGCCCTCGTCACTGACAGTTACCATATAACCGGTCTCAACCCTCCCGTACTTAAGGTGGTAGTAAAGTGTCCAGGCCTCCAGGTGCCAGATTCACGAACAGTTGCGCAAATTCCTACGAACCTGTACATCTTTTCTCGGTCTTTGGCATCTTTGTCTACAATTATTAAACCTTTAATGAGCTCCGAAGCACCAGTAGGCTGTTTATAACAATAACAGTTGATTGTGAAGTTTTCATGCTTGTAAACTGTTTTATAAATGTAATCAAAGCCGTCAAAGATTGAGGAAAGATGTACAAGTTCGTAAGTACTTGCGTACCTGCTTCGTGAATCTGTCCCCTGGTTGTCCAACTAGACTGTTAGTGCATGCAGTTGCCACCGTCACACTCCCATGGGTGATCAGATACACTATCACAGTGTTCTGTCTTTTTATCAAGGAACGTGATCCGTTATGTTCATAATAGCTATGGTGTTAAAGCAGTAAACCTGGAATAACTTTTGTTAAATAAAAGTTGTTAATTTGCTTATTAATTTGTTAAACGTTTTGTTTATTAATATTGAAATGATCACGTTAAGATCCGATTATTCATAACCAGATGAATAATAACTTGTAAAGTCTTTCACAAGTTTGTAATTTGTGAAATATATTTTGGTTACCTCGTTCTGGCGACAGTGAAGGAGCCGGGCTTCTTATTAAGCATCATTTCTAACGACCATTGTAAGACGTTGAGGCCATGCGGTGTGGTCTTAGTTGCTACACGTAAATATTGACCTGCATGGGTAGGTCGGGCTCGGTGCTCAGTAGGCGAATGAGGAAAGTGCTAGAGAAGGTACAATACCTTGTAGACAATAAGACTGAGCTTCTGATGGTCGTGGATGATGACTTTCCTTTGACTTCTGTTTCTAGCAGGAAGTTAGTCTTCATAATTTGTCAGTTAGCCCTTTAGAGCACATTTCCTGATAAACCATAGTAATTGTATCATTATTTTGCGTCCTTTGTATTTGTCATATGCATATATCACAATGACTTGACAATTGAATCGACTGCATTTTGCTCAAATTCTATTTTGAAAATGGTTGAAGTTGATCGAGCTTTTCAATTACTTTAAACTATTTTAAACAATTTTATAGTAATGTTCCAGCTAAAAATAATTTGTATCTGAATGTCTTAGTTGAATATAATGATTTCTTTGTTTTCGGGCATGGTTGTTATCATAGCTGTATCCTTTGGAT
>WNGS01164437.1:66261048-66274304 GCA_020271785.1 Procambarus virginalis | reverse complement strand
GATCCAAGGATGTTAGAGATGTCTTTCCATGTGCTTTACTCGTTTCCCTTTGCTTATTTGAATCTACTCGTAATAGGATTTTCACTCTTCTTAATCAGACAGTAGATAAAATCAGATTATGTTCCCCACTCTGCTCTCCTCATTATACCAAGTGCTAATCTATCCCTATCGTACATACGCCAATTGAAGCTCCAAGCACTTATTTTATCTACATCGATTTGAAGGGTATTACAATCGTCTGCGTCTCCTATCTTCACCAGTATCTTAGCATCATCCACAAACATGTCCATATAATTCTGTATTACTTCTGGTAGATCATTTACGTAGACGATGGACATTACTGGTGCGAGAACTGAACCCTGTGGTACTCCATTAGTAACACTCCTCCAGATACATTGTCTGTAATTACTGCCCTCCTCTGTCAGTTAAATCCTTTTCTTCCATATCAGAAGTCTCCCTGTCACCCCTCCAGCATGTTTCAGTTTCTAGGTGAACCTCTTGTGTGGGACTGTCAAAATACTTTTTTAGATCCAGATCAACAACCTCTTTCCTGTTGTATGTCTGTGGCTTTACAATAAAAATTAAGTAGATTTGTTACACCTGATCCTCCTGTTCGAAAATACTGTGTCCATTATTAAGTCATGACTATGTGTTCAACCAATTTAGCTTTAACTATCGTTTCTAGTGTTATGACTACCACGCTTGTTAATGATATTGGTCCATAATTTAGAGTCTACCAAACCAAACACTAAAAAGTGAAGGGACGACGATGTTTCGGTCCGTCCTGGATCATTCTCGAGTAGATTCCGTTTTCTACGATTGTGGAAAACGGAATCTACTCGAGAATGATCCAGGACGGACCGAAACGTCTTCGTCCCTTCACTTTCTAGCGAGTGGTTTGGTCAACATATTTCAGCCACGTTATTGGGACTCGTCAGCATAATTTAGAGGTTTCTCTCGACTCCCATTTCTATATGTTGGTACCGAGTCCTTTTTCCGTTTTCCATACATCTGCTAACAATCCTGTGCACAAGGAAGGTTAGAATATTAATTGGAGTGGAATGCTCAGCTCAGTTGCATATTCTCGCAGCACCCAAGGTGAAAATCCAAGTCCACCTGTTATATTTCTTCCTAGCCCCTTTAGTAATTTTTCCCACTTCTAGAGAAAGCCCTCTATGTATAGCTTGCTCGAGAATTGGTATAGAATCCAGCTCTCTGAAATCCTCGTTTTTGTACAAACACACTTTGGAACCGTTTATTTAGCGTTTCACATATTTCTTTTCATTTTCAATAGTCCTGTTCCCCCATTCTTAATATCTGGATTTTACCCTTTACATACAGCTTACTTTTAATGAACTTTTTAGAAAAGGCCTGGATCTGTTTTACATTTGTCTGCTATCCCTTTTCTCAAATTCCTTTCTGCCTCTCTCCTCACTGCTGTGTTTTTTGCTTGCATGCTTGTAGTGCTAGTTTGAGGGTTGAACCCCCTCTTACATTGAACCCATTTTATTCTCCTTTCCCTTCTTGCCCTCTGGAGCATACCTGGAGAGGGTTTCGGGAGTCTTCTACTCCCCCAAGGCAAGGCACAACTAGTGATAACTTAGTCCAACAGGCTGTTTGAAGCGGCCCACAGGACCTCTCAATTTTTATTGTACAAATCCTGTTTTCTGGTCCTTAACCTCTGTTATAGTGTATGTTTGTGTGCCTACAAAATATATTTAAAAAAAAATTGGCCTACACCTAATTTACATCCTTGCAAAGCAACAAGTTTATTCAATTAATTTCATTAAAGAATTTGTTAATGTTCCCCAAAGTGTCCCCTCTTAAAATTGAGTTTATCTTCTGTTTCATTGTCCCCATTATCTTCTAGATTATATCGCAATGTCTATTTCATTTCCAACAGGACATTCTCACTCCTTCCAAAAGGAAGGAAGGTACTGGATATCAAACATTTAGTACCTTCCTCCCTTGGGAAAGTGTGCGCGCTATACTAGATACTTTGCATAACGGAAAATACTGGTCTTATTATTTCCTATAAAAGAGCCAATAGTATTTTTTCTCGATTTTAATGGCATTAGATGTGAGAATACTATGTAGACTATACTTCAAGACGGACTGATAATTAATCATTCTGCTAGGAAATGTATATGTTTATCTCTCAGAATGTTTGGTAATATTATTGTTTGTGATGTGTGTCTATGTATGTATTAACACGATGTACTGAACGGGGTGAGAATAGCTTGAGCTACCTCATCCCTTTGGGTGTATTTTACATCAATAAACTTATTTCAATTTCAATTTCAATTAATCATTTAATGGATAAGGACCCAACAACGGACTTGAAATATCAAAATGGAATGCAGCAGCTAGATGATTCATCCACCCTCATTTTAGGTTAAGATACACAAAAAAATATAGGAAAATTTGTGATTTTCCAGGATTTCAGAAAAAGAAAACTGAAGTATGCCCGTGAAAAATAAACATTCACTCGTACAGAAGTTACAATGAGTGGAAGTTGACTATGATACAATAATATGAGAGAATGGTCTCTTATATTAATATTCTCCTGCAGCTGACTTGGATGGTTATTGCAGTTCACAGTGCATCCATGCAGGGCACAAAGCCTCTCTCTTACCCCTGGATGGTAAACATGTCAGATGTCCCCAAGATGCTCACATGACCAGGAATACTTGTATCATGCGGAGGCCGCCGTATGCCTAGACAGTAATTATATAAATGGGAATTAAGCAATTGCACCATAACAAATAAGTCGGAGTACACAAGTTGGAAGGCGCCAGGCATGGGAAGAGAAGGAATGCCAGCGATGGTGGGGGGGGGGGGAAGATAAGTATGAAGTCTGGGGTCAACTTTAACCATCTCTATGGGGTGGCGTGATGTAGTCGTGACGTTCTTGACGTTACTCTGGTACACATGTAAGGGACAATATCAGTGGTACTGACACCTGCTTTCAACGTCATTGGTCAGTTTGTAGACCTGTCGGTTGTGGACCCAGGAGAGCCCTACAACCCTTGCAACGGTATTCTCGTAAGGAACTCTGTGGGGGTTGACGTGTCGTTCTGATCTATCGGCCAATAGATAGAACACACCATCCGTTCCTTACCGTCAATTTAAACACTGCGTTTGTTCAATATACAAGCGCTCGCCTAGAATCGCGACTGACTATTGTTTAGAAGTCTGCGAATCACCAGAGTGAAACAGACTGGTATCAGATAATATCTGGTGACTGAGATCGAGATCGTCTCAGTAACTCATTGATTTAGAGTGAACTAAGTGCCGCCGCCTAAGTAATCTGTGTGACCTTGCCACAGTGTACCTGCATGGTGTAACAACTTGGACATCGACGCCGCCGCCACTCAATCCAGAGCCCGTAGCCAGCCGCCACTCGCTCTGCCTCACTGGACCGTGAGGTCACCGCCTGTCACACCCTTACTCACGCGTCAGTGCAACTAGGTGCGTCTGTCTCTACCTGCAAGTGTGTCTACACAAGATACCCCCTGCGGTCAGTGTAGATACACCGCCTGCCTCCTGCGAGTACCCCACCGTGTCAAGTACAGTCATGTTGGGAAAGGCTGTCATCCAGTGCTCTCACGTCGTAACGAGCGAAACCAGCTGTCAGGCCACTTACGTGGTCTTGCATGAATGAGCATCAGTGAGTAAATGGTGTGGACTAGCCCATTTAAGTACAAAATCTTGTTATGTAATTAAGTCTTTCTGTGTGTTGATCTGAGTGGTCAACCAGAGTTCTCACCTTGTCAACACCTGAAACAGATATAGGTAGAGACCAAGACACCTGACGCTGTATACGTGTTTATCTGTGTGGTATCACGACGTTACACCCTTCTGTGAATAAGAGCTTCACATACACTACACATTATGCCACAATAACTAAATGTGCATAATTATTGCCTATCCCATTGACAGTGCCATTGTTTATTTTGCATGATTTATTGCCCGAGTATCCTGTTTGGAACTACTGTGACCCTTTACGCACCGGCACTGTTAGATGTGTCGTGTTAGTGATTGTCAATCGTGTTAAGTTAGGTTTTGTCCACGTGTGGAACAGAGTCGATTAGTCAGATGTAAAGTCTCGCTAATGCCATAATAGTCTTGTTGACGCCAATCTAAAGTAAATCAAGAACCCATTGAATTAGTGGTTAAGTTGTAAATAAACTTATGTTAAGCATTATGCGGTGCTTCCGTCGAACCACTTCTGAATACTATCATTACTTAAGCCTTCAGTCCCAGGTGCCTATTTATCACTAAACAATAAATGTGATGAGACCCTAGGAGTCTCCTAAGGACGAAACGGCACTGGAAACTATTTAGCATAGAACAAAAATTTTAACAATCACGATCAGCCCAGTGCCAAGTCAGCTCATACCAGAGAGAGCCTTGGAACCAGCAAGACAATCATGACGGTGCTGTATCTCCCCCAAGGTGCAACACTAAAGTTCAATTAGCCAAAATGTAGGACCAACTAGGTATTTCACCCACTGGGAATAAACCTGTGAAATCGTCTACCCACCCAAGCCTTATATGTAACATTAATCCAGCTCAGTATTTAAGGGGACAATTTCGTTTCTTGTAAGTTGTTCAATGTCAACCAATCTTTTTTGACTAGTTGTATATGAAATAGGCTACAATTGTTTCAAGTTTCAGTATCGTAGCTTAAATAGAAAGGGATTTTTTTTTAACGAATTTTACACATTTTCAATAAGCTACTATAACCTCAAGTTTCAAATGAAATAATTTCTATGACAAATCTATCACATTAGCATATAATAACAGGATCTGAACGGATTTTCCAAAATATGTTTAGTTTTACTAATACAAATAATCAAAGTTCCCCCCAAAAATTATGCAATCATGTTTATTACTATATATAAGATCAATAAATTAACTTAGAAAAAAACGCTTTATACAGATTTTATAGAACCTCTACATATAAGATGTAAGTTTCCTGTAAATTGAATAAAAAAGGAAAGTTGAAGAATCTTTCATATTACTTTAAAATAAATAAATAAATGAAGTCTAGGGTGCTGCCATCTGTGACTGAGGTTGACATCAACCAATTTCCACCAAAATTCTCACCCTTACAGATAGGCTCACATGCAATCAGGGGTACAAGTTTCACGCAAATCTTTCTATAAACAAAAACAAAAAAGATTATTCTAACTACATTTTTTTGGGATAAAACTAATTACTATTTTTTTATGCTATTGTGATTCCTGAGAGTCATAGTCATGATTTCATTTGACACTTGTGTTTGATAATTTTTTAACATTTTGGAAAATTGATGACAATTAAAAAAAAAATTCTATTTATGCTACGATGCTGTTGGAAATTTCCAACACTTATCATCTATTATTATATTATAATAAATTACCATTACCTTACTAATTGCAGTAGTTCTTAACACCACTAACAGAAGTGTTAATATAATTTAATCTGAGCATATTGCTGATAATATGACCCTGATAATGTAAATCGAGAGTTATAATTGAAATTATTTAGTAACAGTTTTTATTCTGTTACGATCGAATGCTCTGGAGAAGTATAAATAACATCTCCATTTCTCGCTAGAGATCATTTATCGAGAATATTATAATTATTAAATCCCTATAATTGCAACCCAGTTCATATTATCGCATTTCATCCATAATTGCGCGGAAAAGAATAATTCGTGTTTAATAATTTCCGTGGTGAATGCGAGAGCGGGGAGGGAGGAAGGCGGAGACGCCATTACTTAACAAGGCTTGGTCACGAGGCAGCGTGGGTGAGGCACATGGCAGTTGCTGGGAATTCTTATCGACAAGAATTACGTTGATACCCAGTTAATAAGTGAAATTTACTTGCCTATGTGTTCTCTAGTGCCTCGTCAGTTAATAACGCGTCAACAATTAGAACCAGGACTCGTAATTAAGTGTGCACAGCAGTGAACATTGAGACTGGCAGACGCGAATTTCGGCA
This sequence comes from Procambarus virginalis, assembly GCA_020271785.1. Lineage (NCBI taxonomy): Eukaryota > Metazoa > Arthropoda > Malacostraca > Decapoda > Cambaridae > Procambarus > Procambarus virginalis. The sequence goes on along the minus strand of WNGS01164437.1, from coordinate 66,268,313 downwards.
GACCTCAGTACTCTGTTACGCTCACATAAGTATTTTCCTAGTTTTGGTGCATCAAAGTAGGTAGTACATTTGTGAGTAGTTTGTCGTCAGGAAGAATGAACATCAAAAATAACATGTTAGTACTGTTTATCACTCATCTCAGTTTCATGAATATCTGAACATAATTTGTAGCCTAGTCAATCGCTACTTTACATTCCTTTGCTTACAGCGTGTATTTGAGGTGCCAGCAAGATTCTCATCAATCGTGTTATTTACCTCGAGTTCTTTCTCTATGGGGATTCCGTGACCACGAGGACGAATGATGACCTGGCGTTAGAAATCGTCTTACAGCTAAGACACATTTTTCTTACAAATTTATTCAATTTGATTATTGATTCTATAATTCATATAGCAATTTCCATTGAATGATTATTGCCAGATTTGGTAATTAATGTTATGCTCTAACTGTGCTCAGTATTTATGCTTAGTGATTAATGATGATTAATGATCATAATGAATATAATTTGATTACCATATATTTAAATATATTGTAGTTAGATTTACCATGTTATTAATACCACAATGAACTAGTGACGAACCACACTGGTTCCTAGATATATATGAACTTCTAGAAATAACCCCCCAATGTTGATATTTGAGGCTTTGGCTTTAATTAATAATTACAGTCTTCATTTATTTCAAGTGATTATTCATTAAATGAGTTTCCATAGACACTGGTTCTCTAGTGTCATTCAAATGATCACTTTTATTTGTTTTCCCTCTTTTCTCAAAAGTGGGTGGTCCTTCGAGTTATTTCAATACAATAATTAAATAAATTTAATTTCTGAGTTCAAGCCCCAGATACCCAACAGATGCTGAGACTCGGACCAGATGAAGCCCTTTTCATATACAACTAGTCAAAGAAGTTGGATTGAAATCGAACTAGTTTTCACATATTGCATGCTATGGGCATATTTTAAAGTTGTGCCCCGCTTAACTGTAAATGGTAGCCCTCTGGTAAATTCTGGTAAAAAATATTTTGTACTGTTCGAAATATCTTTAGTAAATGTTGATGCTACGCCATATTATTTTAACAAGGAACACATTTGATTTCTTTGAAAGAATAATCGAATCCAGCAATAGTTTTTTCTGTTCTTTTTATGGCAGTTTAAATATGAATGACTATTGCTGCAAAATTAATTTTAGACGTTTTGGTTAGGTTTTCAACGGCGAATGTCAAGTTTGTGATAACTGACCTAACTTAACTGGCAGGTAGATACATACAATTATTATTGAGCATAATGTTTGTTATTAGATGTGGAAACCTACTCAATCCTTGTATAAGTTATCTGTGTTGCTTTGCGCAAAAATGCGATAATTTTCGAACTATACAGCAAAATAACTACCTTTTATATAGCAGTGCACAAAGTTCAGAAATACAGAGGCATTTCGACATACCTTATGTCTTCAGAAACATCTACAATGTTGCATATTGAGGCATGAATGCAACTTCCACTTCAGATATTTCCCAAGTCACAGTAATCTGAACGGTCTTTTAAGTAGCAAAATACGCCAAGTTTATACACTCAATCCCAGACTGAATTATGCGTTCATCAAAAACTGATGCTGGGGGTGGGGGGGTGCTAATAGGGCTAAATATCCAAAGGATACAGCTATGATAACAACAACATGCCCGAAAACAAAGAAATCATTATATTCAACTAAGACATTCAGATACAAATTATTTTTAGCTGGAACATTACTATAAAATTGTTTAAAATAGTTTAAAGTAATTGAAAAGCTCGATCAACTTCAACCATTTTCAAAATAGAATTTGAGCAAAATGCAGTCGATTCAATTGTCAAGTCATTGTGATATATGCATGGATGACAAATACAAAGGACGCAAAATAATGATACAATTACTATGGTTTATCAGGAAATGTGCTCTAAAGGGCTAACTGACAAATTATGAAGACTAACTTCCTGCTAGAAACAGAAGTCAAAGGAAAGTCATCATCCACGACCATCAGAAGCTCAGTCTTATTGTCTACAAGGTATTGTACCTTCTCTAGCACTTTCCTCATTCGCCTACTGAGCACCGAGCCCGACCTACCCATGCAGGTCAATATTTACGTGTAGCAACTAAGACCACACCGCATGGCCTCAACGTCTTACAATGGTCGTTAGAAATGATGCTTAATAAAGAAGCCCGGCTCCTTCACTGTCGCCAGAACGAGGTAACCAAAATATATTTCACAAATGACAAACTTGTGAAAGACTTTACAAGTTATTATTCATCTGGTTATGAATAATCGGATCTTAACGTGATCATTTCAATATTAATAAACAAAACGTTTAACAAATTAATAAGCAAATTAACAACTTTTATTTAACAAAAGTTATTCCAGGTTTACTGCTTTAACACCATAGCTATTATGAACATAACGGATCACGTTCCTTGATAAAAAGACAGAACACTGTGATAGTGTATCTGATCACCCATGGGAGTGTGACGGTGGCAACTGCATGCACTAACAGTCTAGTTGGACAACCAGGGGACAGATTCACGAAGCAGGTACGCAAGTACTTACGAACTTGTACATCTTTCCTCAATCTTTGACGGCTTTGATTACATTTATAAAACAGTTTACAAGCATGAAAACTTCACAATCAACTGTTATTGTTATAAACAGCCTACTGGTGCTTCGGAGCTCATTAAAGGTTTAATAATTGTAGACAAAGATGCCAAAGACCGAGAAAAGATGTACAGGTTCGTAGGAATTTGCGCAACTGTTTCGTGAATCTGGCACCTGGAGGCCTGGACACTTTACTACCACCTTAAGTACGGGAGGGTTGAGACCGGTTATATGGTAACTGTCAGTGACGAGGGCTGGTTCTTTTAGTTATACGTGAAGAGACAAATATCACCACCAGATTAATGCCATGTTACCCACTTTTGTATAAATTGCCTTCCCATCCAACTAATTGTAAATTCTGCCTAACTAGTATAAAAACTTCAGACTAAGTGCATAATGCTAAATATATAATTGTGTTTCTTTTTATGACTTAAATTGACCATCCATCATTATGCAGAGCTGTGTGAGGACAGGCGAGCACAACCTACACAGCCCGGGGCTAGTGAGGACAGGCGAGCACAACCTACACAGCCCGGGCTAGTGAGGACAGGCGAGCACAACCTACACAGCCCGGGGCTAGTGAGGACAGGCGAGCACAACCTACACAGCCCGGGCTAGTGAGGACAGGCGAGCACAACCTACACAGCCCGGGGCTAGTGAGGACAGGCGAGCACAACCTACACAGCCCGGGGCTAGTGAGGACAGGCGAGCACAACCTACTCGGCCAGGGCTAGCGGAACACGCCAGCTTAATGTACAAGGCTGGTAATAACGAAACTAATACGAATTATTCTGTACAGGATTTATAAAGATCTTTAATAACAAAATACAGTAAACCCACTACACCTGTAAGGTCTTCACAGAGTCCAAATGCCTTGTTGAAGGCTGCCTGAACCTTCAAGAAATCAGACTGTTGCACCGTCAGACATACCTGAAATTAAACATTAAATTAAAGATAATCACCCAAGGCCTACTGGCCCATGCCAGGATCGTCTTCACACCAAATTGTTTCCCTCCCTCGTGTACTAGTTAAATAATTCAAGGTTTTTGCTTTAATTACATTCCACTGCCAACTTGTTCCATTTGTTTATTGATACTTCCCAACTGGCATCCCTATATTTTGCTCAATTTATCTCAATGAAACTTTCACTGTCTTATGACATACACTATATATAAACATTTTAATACCGTCATCACCCTAGCATTTTTCTTTTTCCTTTTTCTTTGTGAAAACCGAATAAATGCAATATAAAAAAGGGCGCCAAAGCACCAAAACGGAAAAGCTCAACTCAGAAAATGGAAAAGTTACACAAAAATAAGAATACACATAAGTACACGAACAAGCAAAAATAGTATTTAACATAGGACCACAGCAAGAAACAACATCTGTACAAAGCAACATTCATTACAAGTAAAACACGAACAACCAAAACACACAATCCAAACAATTTGATCATGGTAACTGATATGAACACATACAATGTAACTGCTGACAACGGCGATACAGGCCGAAGGCCCCGAAGCACCACAGTACATAATACATACCATGGAACACGGGTATTAACATAATACAGCAATAGGCACCCCCACAACCGGGGCAAATGACAAGCACAGATATCAGGGCCAGTAACCCTACAAGGTATGGAACAAGAAGCACTAAACCAAACCCATCACAAACACAAAAATACATAGGAACAGTGCAACAAAGAAAACATACATGTCACTTTGAATCAGACAAAATCATCCATATAGTACATAGTGGGATAATCATCCCGAGGATACCGCTGACGATACCAACGCCATTTCTCCCAGACATCCGGAGATCAGATACCGTCACACTACCACCACCACCGCCGCCATTAGGGAGCTGCAGGGGAACGTCCACTAAACTTCGCCACAACATCCCTGTACATTACTGCTGAGCCGAACTTCACCACAGCCTGGCGCCCCTGCAATCATCTGCACCCCACAGACCTCCATCACAGGAACACGCAGCAAGTCCAAAATGACCATCTCTCCTCCACAGCCGAGTAAGAAGCCTGGTCCGAAAACTCCAGCCCAATCATATCCTTCCTTCATACAGGGGGGGGGGGGCAAATTTACCGTCATTCCCCTAGCCGACTTGGCCCGAAGACCACACACATCACCAACAAGCTTCAACACCAAGCGCCGAGCCGAGACTGGTGAGCAAGGGTAAACAACAACCCCACCCGACTGCTGAGCAGCAAATCAACCCTATCACTTGTGTCGTCACCTGGAGTGCAACTTTCGTTCTTAATCACAATTTATATATTCCATAAATTAGTGCACATTCTAAGTTGAATGTTATAGGCTATTTATGTTAATACTTTAGTACAGCGACCAGAATGTGCTCAGCTTAACGCTTTGTAAAGTATACGGTACTCGTCGTCGTATCTAACACTAGAAATTGGGCCAAGGATTCTGCATGTCCCTAGTCACTGCTGCTTTTAACAGCAATAACTCTGATCACATTCGCAGCTTGTGAGCATGGCCAGTGTCATGGTGTGAATGGTGAAAAGTGAAGTGAAAATCAACTAGTAAGAATGAGAGGCAATGACGAACCAGCTAGACTACCTGATATTCACCTTGAACGAGTCAGAAATAAGAGAAGTCAGATTTGAAGCCCCCATGGGAACGAGTGACTACAGTGTATTGACACTTGACTATATGGTCGAGGTAGGAATAACCTATACAAGAAGGGATTGGAAGGGAAAAGATTAAATTACCTTAGAGGAAAATATAACGAGATGAACTTCTTAATGGAATACCATGGGAAACAGAACTCGGGAAAGGCTGTTCATGATATAATGGACTACGTCACCCAGAAGTGACAGGAAGCTGCAGACAGGTTTATCCCAACCCAAGAGGAGAAAATATAAAGAAAAGAATCCATGGTTAAATAAGAAATGTAAGGTAACTATGCAATTGAGTACAAGAATATGGAAAAACTTCAGGAATAACAGAACACCAGAGAGCAGGGAGAGATACCAGAGGGCCAGGAATTAGTACCTCATAGTGGAGAGAGAAGCAGACACAGTATGAAAATGACATCGCGAGTAAAGTTAAGACAACCAAACTGCTCCACAGCCACATCGTGACGAAAACACTGAAAGAACAAGTGATGCCACTGAGAAAAGGGGAACAACACACAGATACACAAGGTGTGTGAAAAGCTCAAGAGATTCCAGGAGGTCTTCACCATAGAACAATGAGAAGCACCTGCATTAAATGAGGTGCGGGCAAACCAAGCAACCTTTGAGGAATTTGAGCTCACCAGTGATGAGGCCAAAAGAAATCTGTTGGAGCTGAATGTGACAAAGGCTGTTGGGCCTGATAGAATCTCACCATTGATACTAAAGAGTGCGCAGAAGCAATAAGCTTCTTTCTGCCACTTTCCATTGTGTATAATGCGTCACTGGAAACAGGAGACCTACCGAAAAGCTGGAAGACAGCTAATGTAGCCCGAATATACAAAAAGGGTGACAGGCAAGAGGCATTGAACTACAGGCCAATTTCCTTAACATAAATACCATGCAAGAGGATGGACAAGATTGTGAGGAAAAGGCTCATAGAACATCTGGAGGGAAATAATATCACCACCAGCATGGGTTCAGAGATGGTAAATCGTGCCTCACTGGCTTAATAGAATTCTATGACCAGGCAACAAAAATTAGTCAAGAAAAAAGGGTGGGGGCAGACTGCATTTTATTGGACTGTCCGAAAGCCTTTGACAGTACCCCATAAAAGGCTGTTACAAAAGTTGGAGCAACAGGCAGGAGTGAAAAGCAAGGTGCTTCAGTAGATAAGGGAGTATCTAAGCAATAGGAAACAGCGAGTAATTCTGAGGGGGAAGACATCAGAGTGGCAAGATGTCACAAGCTGAGTCCCACAGGTTCTGTGTGCTTTGACCCATCCTGTTTCTAATATATGTAAACGATCTCCCAGAGGGTAGACTCATTCCTATCAATGTTTGCTGATGTAAAAAATTATAAGAAGAATCAAGACAGATGAAGATAGAAACTACGGGACGACCTGAACAAAGTGGAGGAATGCTCTATGCTGCTGTTGGTTTTAGACTCAGCCACTTGGAAAAAAAAAATCCCAGTAGCATGGCTATGCGAGTCCTTAGAAAGGTCTGTAAAATGGCTATAGAGTTCAACTCAGGGAATGTAAAGTAATGAAACTAGGCAAAGGGAGAAGAACAGCAGCATATGTTAGATTGGCCAACATAGGAACTGCCCTTAGAAACATGTTTAAGGAATCGTTTAGGACCTTGTATGCCACATGTCAGATCAATCCTGGAGTATGCATTTCCAGCCCGGAGTCCATACCTAGTTAAACAAAAGACAAAAACTTCAGAGGTATGCCACCAGATTAGTCCCAGAACAGAGGTATGAGCTACGAAGAAAGGCTAAGGGAGCTGAACCAAACATCAGGAAAAAAATCAGTTTCCCATCCTTGGAAGACAAGAGGAAGGGGAGACATGATAACCACCTACAAAATCTCATGGGAAATGACAGAACGAACAAAAACTATTTAGCACGGGTGGTACACAGACAAGGAGACACGGGTGGAAACTTAGAACCCACATGAGCACGGAGAAATAAATTTTGTCAGTGTCAGTAATT
>WNGS01164437.1:66237301-66257987 GCA_020271785.1 Procambarus virginalis | reverse complement strand
CATTGATTCGTGTTCTGTCATATGTTTTCACCTCACCAAAACTGTTGTGCCAGATCACTCACCCAAAATGAGTACAAGTATGAATGTTTTATGTGTAAACAAAGTCTTTGAAAATGTAATAAGCATCATGAAATGCGTTCAGGCATCAGACCAGAATGAAGAATTAATTTATCAATTATCCTCGACAGTGAAAAAGAACGTAAGAAATATTGAGAAGATTCGTGTTAGAATTATTAATCTTACCCTTTCGGTCATAGTCAACATGTTTACAAGAAAGACTTACCAAAATATACTAATATATGTATGTGATCATCACTAATAACATGCTATTATTAGTGATAGTATGCAGAAGACTCCTGCCTGTGATAAACATGACCAGGATTCTGATAATAGCAGGATTGTTGTGATTATTAGCGCTGTGGTGGGAGTTATCGCTACCAACAGATGGCGTTGTCTACATAGTGCCCAATACTAGGGGAGTTGGAGTGCAGATCCATAGATGGCGCTGACATTGCCACTCACTCCCACGATAGTGTCGATACCGTAACAATCGCCTAAAAATGTCAAAATATATATGGAACTGATATTATTTGGCGATGATAGTATTACAGAAGAGCCTGACTGTGATAAAGACTGTGTACAATGTTCAGATATCAGTAAACACAATGCTGTTCACGATGTTCACATCGCTAGCCCAGAGCACAACCAAATTGTTTGGTTCATTTAGAAAACTTGAAGACTTCTCATGTTCCTTTACAAAATAAGCTTTTGATAAATTATTTATTTACGAGATTTAGTGACCAGGATTCTGATAAGATTATGGTGATAATTAGCAATGTGCGTAGTATGGTGGAAGGAGTAATCTTGGTGCGGAGGGAGGTAGCGTTGTCTGCTGACCCAAGTGTGGCCACCTTTTACTGTCTGGACTCACTATACCAGCTTAGTGGTTCGCTATGGTGAACACAAATGTAGATACCGATATATAACGTGTGTATATAGTGTAATAACAGCAAAAGGAGTATATTGGGAAGAGCTATTTTGGTGAGGGCAGTGGCGTCATCTGCATGACTTGTCATGCAGTGTATGGTGGCCACTATGCTGTTTGGGCATCATATCAGCTTAGTTGTACAGTTATGGTGAATAAAGCATGTAGATACTTATACATAATGTGTGCATATTGTGTAATAACACCACAAATATTATGGTTGGAGGAGTAATGTTAGTGTCTGGCCTTGAACGAGTGAGGGAGGGGAGGGAGCATTAGCTGACTTCTGACGTGACTTCTGTTACTGCCTGAACTCACCACACCAGCTTAGACAAACAGTTATGGTGAACAAAACATGTGGATACTTATATATAACGTCTGTATATAATGAATAAAAGCAAAAACAGTATGGTAGGAGGAGAATGTTGGCGAGTGAGAAGAGGTGAGGAAGGGAGTAGAGGCCAATGGCTAGTTGGCAGATGTGGTGGCCACTCCTCGTTGCTTTTTGACTCACCATATCAACTTAGTGCTTCGTTATGGTGACCAAAACATGCAGATACTAATATATAACGTGTATATAGTGTAATAACAGCAAAACTTTTATTTTATGAAAATAACTGAATCACTAATATTCGCACCATAATTTTGAGTATAGTGATGGTTCACACATTTTAATATGGAAATATATACTACACTACTGAATAATAATACTGCAAAAAAAAATCAGACATAATTAGGTAATATCTGTGGCAACTCCCGTCCAAACGGTTTAAGTTTAATGGTTTAAGGGTTAATATCTAGGGACGTTCATAGCAACACATTGTAACGAATACTTTTACTTTCTAGACATTATTACTAACAACACGTCTAAGCTGAGCAAGGAATGGAAGCGGCAATAGAGGTGAACATGAAGCTGATGTGTCAGCAGTACAAGAAAGATGTGCCACCCCCATCCACCTGTTCCATGCCTCAGGAGGAGCAGCAGCAGCTCCAGACACCCAACCAGCATATAGAACAGCCTGGTAAACTGGCTGAAGGAAAACTGCAGGATGAAAACTTCTGCTATATATTTTGGTCAGTCAGGTGCAGTCACAGTGAGAAGTTGTTAGCTGGAGCCCCGATTGTAGTAACATTATTATAGCAATAATGGAAGGATTCGTGAAGGAATTGATGAATCTAATTGGAACTCTGAAAGCAGAGATGGATTCCCTACGGGAGGAGGTACGACAGCTGAAACATCGAGAAGAAACGAAGGAGGAGACCAATATTAACAAGACCTCGTCGTGAAAAGTCGTTAAGGACAGGGGTTTTAAGAAGACCTTGACACGGCCGCCTTCAGACGCCCTAAGGACTTCAAATTCATTTGCCGTGTTGGAACACGAGTGTTGTGGTGAGCCTGCAGTTCACTCGCAAGGGAAATCAACGAAGAGCAACCATGCACAGGCTTCTCAAAGTGCTCAGAAAGTTAAGGAGGTACCTAAGTTAAGGTGGTCAGGTGCTGTCACAGTGAGAGGTTGTGTTGGCTGGAGCTCCGATTGTAGCGGCGTTATTGTAGCAGTGATTGAGGGATTACTGGAGGAATTGGTGAACTTGGTTGGGGCTCTGAGAGCAGAGGTGGATTCCTTACGAGAGGAGGTGCGACAGCTGAAGCGTCGGGGGGAGGCGGAGAAGACCAAGATAAACAAGACCTCGTCGTGGAGAGTCGTTGGGGACAGGGGTCTTAAGAAGACCTTGACAAGGCCGCCTACAGACGCCCTAAAGACGGCAAATTCATTTGCCGTGTTGGAGGACGAGTGCTGTGGCGAGCCAGCGGTTCACTCCGAAAAGAAATCAGCAAGGAGCGGCGAAGCGCGGGCCCCTCAGGGTGCTCAGAAAGTTAGGGAGGTACCGAGGCGAGTTTTGGTTGTGGGAGATTCCCAGGTGAGGTATTTAGACAGAACGTTTTGTGCCAGAGATAGGGGGAACAGATTAAGAGTTTGATATCTGGGAGCTAGAATTGGTGATATTGTTGGAAACATGAAAGATATTATGATGGGAAATGGGAGCAAACCCATTATTTGTATTAGTGTAGGGGGTAATGATGTTGGGAGAGTTAGAAGTGAGGAACTAATACTGAAATTCAAGACAGCAATAGAATTAGTTAGGAGCAAGGGTGGAATACCGATCATATGTGGCATTCTTCCAAGAAAGGGAGTGGGAAATGAATGGATGTCGAGGGCACTTGGTGTCAATTGCAGGCTGGAAAGATATTGCAAGTCTAATGCAATATCTTATATAGACAACTGGGAACACTTCTATGGAAGAAATGAAATGTATGCTCGGGATGGGGTGCATCTATCGAGAGCTGGGGTTGTTGCTGTTGCAAACTCGTTGGAAGAAGTGGTTAAAGGTGTTTGTTTGGGTTTAAACTGTTAGTAGATAGAGGTATGGGAATTGATTTGGAGGAAGGATGTAATAAAAGTATGTGTTTGCGGGAGAAAGGAATTGGCAAAATGATCAGGGAAAGAGAAGGGCCTCAAAATAACAATTCACTTAGGGTATATTACACAAACAGTAGAAGTCTAAGAAATAAAATTAACGAATTAAATGCTCTTGTCTGCACAGAAAAAATAGATATTATTGCACTTACCGAAACGTGGATGAATGTTGATAATAGAGAACTATTAGCCGAATATCAAATAAATGGATTTAAACTATTTCACACAGATAGATATATTAGACGAGGTGGTGGAGTAGCCATATACGTTAGGGACAATTTGAAATGTAGTCTCAGAGGGAATCAAAACTGAGCCACACACAGAAACTATTTGGATAGAATTAAACGAAAAAGCAAATATTATAATAGGAGTTATATATAGGCCACCAAATTTAGACAGAATGGAAGCAAAGCATCTATGGATGAAATATCTAGGGCATCTAGATCTAACAGTATTTATGTCATGGGTGACTTTAATTTGAGTGGAATAAACTGGTTGAACAAAACAGGGAATAGTGAAGCAGAAGATTTTCTAGAATTAATTGACGATTGCTTTCTTACGCAACACATTAAGGAACCAACACGGGAAAATAATATTTTAGATTTAGTGTTAACTAACAGGGAAACACAAATTAATGACATCGAAATAGGGAGTGAGCTAGGGAACAGTGATCACAAAGAAATCAGATTTGGCATAGAATGGAATAGACCTGTAGGAGAAAATTCTGTTAAAGTGCCAGATTTTCGAAAAGCTGATTTTAATAGCCTAAGAAATTTTTTGGGTCAAATTGATTGGAAAGTCTTGGGTATGGGCCGGTCTTGGAGCGAGACATGAACCCAGCGATAGGTGATGTAAATGGGGATTTCGATGTAGATTCAATTTATAACGTATTTAAGAATATTCTAAACAAAGCACAGGAACGTAGTATACCACACAAATTGAATAGATCGATTACTAATGACCCAAAGTGGATAACAAAGAATTTGAAGAATCTTATAGGTAAAAAGAGAGCTTGGTACAAGAGGATTAAAAATGGGGAGGTCACTTTAGAACAGGAATTCGTACAACTAGTTAGAAATGTTAAAAAAGAGATAAGGAAAGCAAAAAGAAACTATGAAGTTCGTATAGCAGGGCAAGCAAAGACAAATCCTAAAGGGTTTTTTCAGTTATATCGAACTAAGACTAGGGAAAGGATAGGTCCATTAAAAACTGAGACAGGTCAAATAACAGATAGTGATGAAGAGATGAGTAGTATTTTTAATAAATATTTTGTATCTGTATTTACTAAAGAGGAACTTAACAATATGCCTTCAGCCCAACAAGTCTATGTGGGTGGGGACGAGGACAGGTTGACGAGTTTAGCAGTTACCAGGGAGGATGTTCTTAAACAAATAGTAAAACTCAAACCAAACAAATCCCCAGGGCCGGATGAAGTGTTTGCCAGAGTGCTGAAAGAATGCAAAGAGGAGCTTTGTGACCCACTGTCAATCATATTTAATAAATCAATAGAGTCAGGCAGAGTGCCAGAGTTTTGGAAAGTTGCTAATGTGATACCAGTTTTTAAGAAAGGAGATAGATCACTTGCGTCTAACTATCGACCAATTAGCCTAACGTCTATTGTGGGAAAGTTACTCGAATCTATAATAGCAAATAAAATTCGTCTTCATCTTGAAAAACATAAATTAATAATTGAGTCGCAACATGGTTTTATAAATGGCCGTTCATGTTTAACAAATTTGTTATCTTTTTATTCTAGCATAGTTGAGGCAGTTGATAGTGGTAAGGATTGTGATGTTGTGTACCTTGACTTTAGCAAAGCTTTCGATACAGTGCCACATGAAAGACTGATTAAAAAGATAGAGGCTCATGGTATTGGGGGTGCTATATTAAGCTGGATTAGGGCATGGCTATACCAAAGGAAACAGAGAGTTAGTATAAATGGAGTCAAGTCAGAGTGGGAAAATGTTGTAAGTGGAGTGCCTCAAGGCTCTGTCTTGGGACCTCTGTTGTTTATAATATATATAAATGATTTAGATTCAGGTTTGAGTAGCAACATTTGCAAATTTGCCGATGATACGAAAATCGGTAGGGAAATTAATTCGGAGGAGGACTCACTATCACTTCAAGTTGATCTAGATAGGGTTTTGAAATGGTCAAAGGACTGGCAGATGCAGTTTAATGCTGATAAATGTAAAGTTCTGAGGCTAGGTAATGATGATAGAGTTACAAGATACGAGCTAGATGGTGTTGAGATTGCGAAGGGATCTGGGAGTTATAATTAGTAAGAATTTAAAACAAAAGGATCAATGCATAAATGTTCGTAATAAGGCAAATAGGACACTCGGATTTATTAATCGCAGCGTAAGTAACAAGACACCTGGTGTGGTTCTCAAGCTATATCTTGCTCTGGTTAGGCCCCATTTAGATTATGCAGTTCAGTTTTGGTCGCCATATTATAGAATGGATATAAATTCACTTGAACGTGTCCAGCGTAGGATGACTAAGTTAATTCCCCAAATTAGAAATCTTTCATATGAAGAAAGATTAACAAAGCTTAATTTGCATTCACTGGAAAGGCGAAGAGTTAGGGGTGACATGATAGAGGTTTACAAGTGGATGAATGGACATAACAAAGGGGATATTAATAGGGTATTGAAAGTATCAACACAGGACAGAACGCGAAACAATGGGTATAAATTGGATAAGTTTAGATTTAGGAAAGACTTGGGTAAATACTGGTTCAGTAACAGGGTTGTTGATTTGTGGAACCAATTGCCGCGTAACATTGTGGAGGTGGGGTCCCTCGATTGTTTCAAGCATGGGTTGGACATATATATGAGTGGGATTGGGTGGTTATAAATAGGAGCTGCCTCGTATGGGCTAATAGGCCTTCTGCAGTTACCTTTGTTCTTATGTTCTTATGTAAAAGTTCTACTAAACTTACTGGATCCCGTAGCCTCTCCGAGGCACAAACCAGGATTTTACACCCCCCCCCCCTGCACCCGAGCTATGTCAATAGGCCGTTCTCCCTCTTCGCCCTTACATCATCACACTATTGTGTGATAATGTAAGGCCTATTGACATAGCTCGGGTGCAGGGGGGGGGGGGGTTGTGTAAAATCCTGGTTTGTGCCTCGGAGAGGCTATGGGATCCAGAAGTTCAGTAGAACTTCGGTTTCAACCCTTTTAACCCTGTCGTAGCTTAGTCGATTAAGGCAGTGTCTGGGATACTCCCGGACGCAGGTTCGAATCCTCGTCATGGCCCTTGTGGATTTGTTCACATGAAAGTGATTAAAAAAATAGAGGCTCATGGTATTTGGGGTGCTATAGTAAGTTAGATTAGCGCATAGCTGTTTCAAAGGAAACAGTTAGTATAAATGGGGTTAAGTCAGAGTGGGATAATAATGTTAGTGGAGTGCTTCAAGTCTGTCCTGGGACCTCTGTTGTTTATAATATATATAAATGATTTGGATTCAGGTTTGAGTAGGAACATTTGCAAATTTGCAGATAACAAAATCGGTAGGGAAATTAAACACGGAAGAAGACTCACTATCACTTCAAGTTGATCTAGATAGGGTTTTGAAATGGTAAAGGATTGGCAGATGCAGTTTATTGCTGATAAATGTAAAGCTTTGAGGCTAGGTAACGATGATAGTTACAAGATACGAGCTAGATGGTGTTGAAATTGCGAAGTCGGATTGCGAAAGGGATCTGGGAGTTATGATTAGTAAGAATTTAAAACAAAAGGATCAATGCATGAATGTTCGTAATAAGGCAAATCAGACACTGATTTATTAATCGCAGCGTTAGTAACAAGACACCTGGTGTGGTTCTCAAGCTATATCTTGCTCTAGTTAGGCCCTATTTAGATTATGCAGTTCAGTTTTGGTCGCCATATTATTGAATGGATATAAATTCACTTGAACGTGTCCAGCGTAGGATGACCAAGTTAATTCCCCAAATTAGAAATCTTTCATATGAAGAAAGATTAACTAAGCTTAAGTTGCATTCACTGGAAAGGCGAAGAGTTAGGGGTGACATGATAGAGGTTTACAAGTGGATGAATGGACATAAGGGGGATATTAATAGGGTATTAAAACTATCAACACAAGACAGAACACGAAACAATGGGTATAAATTAGATAAGTTTAGATTTAGGAAAGACTTGGGTAAATACTGGTTAGTAACAGGGTTGTTGATTTGTGGAACCAATTGCCGCATAACATTGTGGAGATGGGGTCCCTCGATTGTTTCAAGCTTGGGTTGGACATGTATATGAGCGGGATTGGGTGGTTATAAATATGAGCTGCCTCGTATGGGCCAATAGGCCTTCTGCAGTTGCCTTTGTTCTTATGTTCACCAAAGCTCAATTCCAACACTGCCACAAAATAATTAAATAAATGTAAATCTAATCTAGATCTATAAAAAGTCAATTTATCAACGCAATTGGAAACATTAAAATAGAATCTTAGATTTATTTTTGCGTGTGTAGCACTTCAATGCAGATTTAAAAAAAAAGGTGCCATGTCACAGGTGTGGCATGTATATAGTAGGTATATAAAAACACGCATGTATTCGAATGCAATGTTGTGCCAAATTTCAAAACAATCGGTAAAGCAGTTTCGGAGATTTTCCTCACACGAAAAACAGTTTTTCAAAAAAGCATGTTTTTACATGTCACAGACGTGACATCTATATTGTAGGTATATACAAACACGTTAGTGTGCAAATGGAATGTTGTGTCACAATGTCAAAGCAATCGGTGAAGAACTTTAGCGATTTTGAACAAACGACCATTTACATTTTTATATAGCTACACATGTAATAAGTAAGTATCTCCATTTGTGTTCACCATAGCGAACTACTACACTGGTATGGTGAATCCAGACAATAACAGTGGCTACCACACAGTCAGCAGACGATGCTACCTCCCTCCCTCACAAAGATTACTCCTCCCACCATACTACGCACATCGCTAATTAACACCACAATTCTCCTATCAGAATCCTGGTCACTAAATCCTGCAAATAACTTTCTCACAAGTTTATTATGTAAAGGAACATGAGAAGTCGTTTTAAGATTCATTGATGAACCAACCAATGGCAGTGTCGTGCCTAGTGATGTGAACATCTTGAACAATGTGTTCACCGATATCTGAACATTGTACACAGTCTACGACAGTCAGGCTCTTCTGTAATAATATCATTGCTAAATAATATCAATTCCATATATATATTTTGACGTTTTCAGGCGATGCTGTGGTTACAAGCTGAACAGCAGTGCTGTTAGCTCATGCTGCTTGTGCCAGCCTTGATTGCTCAACTCAGGCTCTCATACCCGGGAATGTTACCCACGATTTTTTTCGTCTGTTTACTAGAGCCCTGAGGAAGCTGATGTGAACCCCATGTAGCCGCGAGACTTAAATCTTGCCTGGTACTTGTATATATGTATATAGGAAAATTTGTATATACTTCTATATAGGAAAATCTTGTATATATGATGTGCGCCTTTCAATGGACTTGCACCAAAATCATGTATGTATTGTGACCTTTAAGGGTTAACCACCGTGTGTTAACTGCCGTAAAATATGACATTTCCGCTGTGCGCCGAAAATCAATTCATTGCAAAAATTATTTTCTCTACTTATATTGTTAAAATGCAGTCTGATAATGGGAACTAAAAAAAAATATTGTATGTGACATTTATAATATTGTATGATAATATTGCCTTATTATATGTTATTATAATATAATAATAATATTGTATGAAATAATGTTGTGTGTGTGTTTTTAGCCATGATGTAGCTGCAAAGTCGAGCAAATTATGGGTTTTGCGTGATGGATCGCTTGAGGTCACTTGTCCCCGACTATGGGGCAGCAGTTGCCACGAATATAATTTTTCACAATTTTGATGTTTTTTATTTGTTTCTTCTCTTGGTTCTTTGTGGAATTGCTCAAAAGTGTGTAATTTGTGGACTTTATATAGTTCAATGTGTGGATCATCGCTATGTGCATAGTTATAGGTCACGTGAGATGTATATTGTATTCTACACGTTGTATATTTCTAACGACACGTGTTAACCATAATGAACCACTAAGTTGGTATAGCGAGTCAAAAGAACAAGAGTATTTTTTTTAAATGGCGTCTGTTTACTAAAGCACTGAGGAAGCTGATGTAAACCTTGTGTAGCCGCGGGCATTTTGAATTCTACGCTATACCTACAAGCACCCTAAGCTCACTGTGCACCCCTGATCTAGCACCTCAAGGCGCAATGCAGGGGTTAAGGCAAGCGCCTCCCAGGGGTTAAGAATAAACTTTCTCAGTGCATGATATCTAATAATTTAAGCTGGCTTCACGTGTACAATGCAGCTGAAACAGGCTTCAACTGGAAATGCCTTCAAAGAAACACTCTGGCCTCTAGGCTTGAGGAGAGTATTCCTGGTCACAAGGAAAGAATTTCAGCATTATTGTGCGGTAACGCAGATGGCAGTCACCAAACAAAGTGTGCAATTGTTGGGAAATCTTCCAACCCCAGAGCATTGAAAACTGCAGGAACAGACTACCTGTCGTATGATCATGCAGACTACAACACAAAAAATGCCTGGTTCGCACATTTTTGATGATTTGTTCCAGAAACACGTTTCTAAAGAAGTAAAAAAGCATCAAATCAATGAGTGAAATTCGTCCTGCTGAGGTAAAGGCAATGCTGTTGATTGATAATGCCCCTCATTGCTAAATTAACATCACCTATGGCAAAATAACATGTATGGCTTTACCAACAAACACTACATATGTAATACAGCCCATTGACCAGGGGATTATCTATGCTCGCAAACAGCTTTATGAAAGAGCTATGAATTCAGACATTATGGAAGTTCTGCTCTCTGAAGAAAACGAGATGCTTAATAAGGATACAAGGGCTAGTAGAACAGTAGAACATATCAAATGTTCAATTAAAGACGCAATTTACAACTGGGCCAAAGAATGGAACGAGTTGAAGGTCACCACATTGAAGAATGCATTAATTAAAATTCTGAGTACGGTACCTGGTGAGAATGAAGACGAAGATGATTATGAAGGCTTTGATAATGTAATTCTTGAGACATTAAGAGATGCAGGTGAGGAAGATTTGCAACTTTCTGATGTGACAGTGGTTAGATAATGATGCTGCTGATCCATGTGGTGGTGAATTAACTGATGAGATTATCCAGGGTCACTGGTAATGCTGATGAGGATGTGGAAGAGGAACATAAGTGTTCCATATGCTGTTCCATATCCTATTCCATATGCTACATCATTGCAAAAGGTTAATGACCTGCTTGATTTGGTTGCTGTAACTGATGATGAGCTGGCAGACTTATCTACACCTAAATGGAATGAAAGATATTATAATGAAGCTCACGACAAAGAAAAACTAAGATTCAAAAGTTTTTGGTATGGTTTCACAGTAGGCCTACAGGACCAGCACCCGCCTTTTGAGGATGCCCAGGCAACTAGACCAGTACCTAGCACTACCCATAACTTACCTGGGAGTGCCAATTGAGCTGTACAGCACAGTTGTAATGACGTCAAATATACAAAGTGTAGCTTAAGTGATATACAGTACAGTAGAACCTCGAGTGACGACCGCCTCAAATAGCGAGCAATTTGGATAACGAGCGCCCCTATCGCTGACAATTCGTCTCGTTAGGCGACCGCTAGTTTGAATAATGTCAACCCCACATGGTGGGGTCGTGCTGCTTCCAGCACATTCCCAACCGCCGTCTCCGACGACAGTGCTGTTGTGGTGGCGCGCACGACCAGTATCCCTCTGAATCGTTCTGCATATAATTTTGATAATCGTTGGTTTTGTGTGGGTTTGTGACTACACTTCGTAACGCACGATGTCGACAAAGAAGCAGCTTGCTAAAGAATGTGTTGGCAAGGGGAAGAAAGAGCCAACCACTGTGGACATGAAGAAGGAAATCATAGCAAAGCACGAGCGTGGTGTTCGTGTGGATGATCTTGCCAGGGAGTACGGCAGGTCTTCCTCAACAATTAGCACCATTTTGAAGAGGAAGGAACAATTTAAGACTTGACGTGGCCAAAGGAGTTACCAAGACACGTCCAAACTCCTAGATGATGTTGAAAGGCTACTGCTGGTCTGGATGAATGAACGTCAATTACATGGCGATAGTGTGTCTGAAGCTATCGTTTGTGCAAAGGCAAGGGTGTTGTATGTTGACCTGTCAAAGATACCAGGTGCGTCGTCAGAAGACGAGTTATTTAAGGCAAGCCGTGGATGGTTCGATAACTTCAGGAAGATGAGCGGTATGCGACATGGGGAGGCTGCCAGCTCTGATAAAGCTGCTGCCGAGACTTTTGTGCCACAGTTCCACTAATTTGTTGATCGAGAGCAATTCCTGCCCCAACAGGTTTTCAATTGTGACGAGACTGGGCTGTTTTGGAAAAAAATAACGAAGAGGACCTACATCACAGACACACAATCGTTGCCTGGCCACAAACCAATGAAGGATCGGCTCACCCTCGAACTCTGCGCCAATGCAAGTGGCGATTGCAAGGTAAAGCCGCTGCTCG
The DNA here is from genome assembly GCA_020271785.1 of Procambarus virginalis. Lineage (NCBI taxonomy): Eukaryota > Metazoa > Arthropoda > Malacostraca > Decapoda > Cambaridae > Procambarus > Procambarus virginalis. Next base: position 66,245,949 of record WNGS01164437.1, on the reverse strand, counting down.
TCTACCACTCTGAAAATCCACTGTGTTCAAGGCGTGTAAGGTCCACAAGACAGCTTAATATGTCTAGGTCCAACAAGAAGTCCTGGGTCATGCGGATCTTCTTCAGTGAATGGGTAAATGATGTTTTCGGCCCCATAGTGAGGAATTATCTCGTCGAGAAGCAGTTACCACTCAAGGCCTTGCTTGTGCTCGGTTATGCACCTGCACATCCTACACAAATGCAAGATGATTTGTTCCCGGAGAATCAGTTCATCAAGTTTCTTCCTCCAAACACCACTCCACTCCTCCAACCCATGGACAAGCAAGTTTGCTAACTTTTAAGAAGCTGTACATGAAGGCTTTGTTGGAGAGGTGTGTTCATGTGATAGACACCACAGAGCTGACCCTCAAACAATTCTGGAAGGACCACTTCAATATCATGGGGGCCTTGTGTGTTGATAATTCCTGGCAAGGCGTGTCACGGAGGACCCTACACTCTGCATGGTGAAACCTATGGCCGGAGGGTGTCCCTGAGCGAGACTTCGAAGGTTTCGGTACTGTACCTGCATCCGCACCTGTGGATGATCCGGATGCGTTTAGTGGATGATATTGTTGCTCTGGGGGTAAACATTGGGTCTAGGATGCCACTGATGTGCAGGAGTTGGTGGAAGAGCAGTGATGAACTGATCACTGTTGAACTCCTGGAACTGCAGAAAGAGCTGGTGCAACAGAAGGTGAGGGAGCTCTCATCAGGGGAGGAGGAGGTAACGGAGTTCTCAGAGGAGGAGGAGGTATGGAAGCTCTCAGAGGAGGAGGAGGTATGGGAGGATGCTGTCCCATACAGTGAGATCAGGAACGTGTTGGGAATGTTCGAAAAGGTGATCGCATTCGCAGAAAAATATCACCCTGATAATGCGGTGACAACACGTTGCATGAACATGTTTAATGACTGTGCTGTCTCGGTTTAGGAACATCCTAAAACGCAGACAACACGAAGTGGCACTCAATACGGTCTGTTGAAAGAGTGAGAAAAGACACAGCAAGTGATAGGGAACCACAACCCGGTCCCAGTGGGGTTAAATTCCCAAAAACATAAAGCCCGCCTGACCCACAGGTGGAGTCTCCCTCCAAGCCGTAACCCCTCTCCTCCTTCCCACCTCCCAATCGTCTCCCTCAAGCCAGCAACGACTCTTCATAGGGTAAAGTGAATGTACAAATGGGAACAAACAGAACATTTATTTTACATGTACAGTATCATATTACCAGTGTATAATGCCATTGTTTTTGGGGCTGGAACGGATTATTTGTATTTACATTATTTTCAATGGGGAACTTCGTTTTGAATGACGTCCGTTTCACATGACCGCGGCGCCGGAACGGATTAAATTCGTTATTCGAGGTTCCACTGTATGTGTACTGCAGTAGTGTGATTCTAGTGGTCTGTACGTTTTGTACAGACTATAGTGTATAATGTATATTTGTTAGAGAGGTTAATGTTCTTTAAAGAATTTATATTCATATCATATCTGGAACTCTCAGGGTATTGAGAAAGTCTGCACTACATAACTCAACTGTTAAGTACAGTATTGCAAAACAATTTCATTGGAATACAAATTCATTTTTACTTAAATTGTTCAAGGCAAATGTGTACTGGCATAGGTATTAATGTGGTTGTAGGGGGTGACTTTTTTGGGGAAGGGAGAAGTGGGGTTGCTTGGGCCAGATGGTGGAACGAATTCCTCACTGAATCTAATTGGCTTCGCCCCAATAGTTTGCTCAAATGAAGACAATGTACGTGTCTAATCCTCGTTATTTTAATCAAATTGTCCCTCTTATGCTTTCATCCACATCCTGATAGTTTTATTATTTTCTTATTTAATTACTCTTCCACTATTTTTGAGCTCGTTTCCTCCGAAATAAGCATGAATTCATTCTACTTAAGACAGCACCCTCAATACTATCATCATCATCATACTTTCCAGTCAGTATTTTGGGAAGACAGTATTAAGATGTCAAATACTAACAATTTATTTCCACAGAACGTATAGAACTCTTCTCAGACGGGGCCATTTTTTGAAATCAGAAAAATTAATGATGTGCCTCATGCATTTGTTACCAGATTCAGAAAGGTATTAACATATGTATTAAAACTTTTTTAGTTCGATACAGTATCAATATTGTAAATTGAGAATTTATTAAAAATGTTCTCAAATCCAATGCCAACAACTTTCTTCATATGCCTCGATGGCAGGCTTAAAGTATAAGGCATTGCAAAAATAGGATTGCCACATATCCAGGTAGACTTGATTGCCTTTTTTATTGTTCACTGAAACCTTATTTTTCTCTTAGCTGTATCTTATAAGCAGTTAATTTTAATTTACAGTATATTTTATTTACAATGTGACATACCATGCATCAAACATTAATACACGGTTGTTAAACTTTTTATTCTATGTGAAACATTCTTGGTGCAAGGCAAATATATTGTATTGAGAAAAAAAATGAAGGCGAGAAAAAACAGATCTCAAAAATCAGAATCAATATTCGTCTGAAGCAGATGTTGAAACTGGTCCTTCCCTGGTACAATTTTTTGCTTCATCAAAACAAATGGTATTTAACTATGTAACATATAATGATTCTTTAAGTTTCTCAGCATTCTCCAGATCAATAACAAGATTCTGAATTTATAATAAATCACTTTCTCTTTGCAGGTGATGAGTCACAATAACGTGGCTGAAGTATGTTGACCAAATCACACACTAGAAAGTAAAGGGACGACGACGTTTTGGTCCGTCCTGGACCATTAAGTAGTTTGTGATGATTGAATAATGTTTAAGATTCGCTACTTGGAACGTATTGTTCCATGGGCTATGGTGAGCCCGTTGTGGACTTGCCTGGCAAAAGAGCAGGGCTGTAGTTAGACCTGATTGATAAGGATTAAGTCACCCAAGATATTCATGGGCATGAATAGCCTGTGTGATGATTGAAGTTGTTTTAGATTCAACTACTGGGAACAAAAAATCCAAGTAGCACGGGTTATGGTGAACCCGTAGTGGACTACTTGGCACAGGAGCGTTGCTGTAACTGGATGATTGAAGTTGTTGTTGTTATAGATTCAGCTACTCGGAACAAGTTCCAAGTAGCACGGGCTATGGTGAGCCCATAACTTACCTGGCACAGGAGCGGGGCAAGTAGCACGAGCTATGGTGAGCCCGTGGTGGACTTACCTGGCACCATGATTGAAGGCGGAGAAGGCAATAAATAGGCAGAAGAGAGGTGAGGAGAAGAAAATCTTAGAGAAGGCAAGGCAAAGGTAGGTAAGGAGTAATAAAGGAGATAGTGATAATGAGAAAACAAGAACACAAGAACAGAAATACCTGCAGGAGGCTCATTGACCCATATGAGGCAGCTCCTATTTATACCACCTGTGGGAAAAACCTGCTGTGATTGATATAAGAGGAGACTACCAGAGACTTGTACTGAACTAAATTAAAAAATTACTGTATGCAAATTAATTCAACTAAAATCTCTAGCTAGGGTCGTAAATCCTAGCTCCTCTTTTCCTAATGACAGATAATGGGCTGTAAGGGGCAGGTGGGGTGAGTGAATTAGTTGATAGGTTGATTGCAGTTCCACGTCCACCTGCCAACAGGTATCTCACATCAGCTTGTATTTTATACAAGGATAAGATTTATAAAATTCAGTTATATAACTGAACACTGGCTCTGTTTAAATCAGAGATTTAAACATACACAGTCTAGCCTAGCACCTTAGCAATTAACAGCCAATACACTTATACTTTAAACAACTTAAATTGTAAAGTATGATAAATGACCTAAATTTGGTCTGAGTACTGTTACTGAGTACTAAAAATATATTTAATTAAATGAAATTATATGATTACATAAAAAATAACTAAGCAAGCAATTGTTAACTTAATTTATATATTCAAGTATTTGCAATGTATATGATCAATGTATATGATTAAATACAGTCAGCTTGTTGAATCTCTTCCTACACTCTGGACACTCATGATTATTTGATTACGTATTGTGACAATCTTCTCTGACACTGGACACTCATGAGGTTCAGAGCTTGGATAAGATTCTGCTGTACCACAATATTAATAATAAACTCACAGAAATATGAGGCGTTGCCTCGCCTTTTTACCGACTATCAGTCTTATAGAATATTAATGTTATACTAGCTTTAATTGGCCAACTAATACGCTACAGTAATAACACTCAATAAACTTAGCTGAAGCCGGGTGCCTGTCTGACAAAGTGTGCCAGACTGAAGAACTCTCTTGGCGAGTTTAGGCACGATATTTTAGATTACAGCGTTGCTGTTTTGACGTACGAGTAGCGTTGCTGTTTTGACGTACGAGTAGCGTTGCTGTTTGACGTACGAGTAGCGTTGCTACGGATAATGGACTGCGTTGCAGAAGATAACAATGAAGATTAGGGATGAAGGTGGAGACCGCGTCACTAAATGCTCCACTCTACACTTATAGATATAAATGTTCTAGGATTTTCCTTGTTGATATATTGTCCAGGTACTCCCCCAGTTCTAGAGAGTGTTCACTGGTGATAAAGATATTAGATAAGGTGTCCTTGAGCTGAAAATGTTCGCTAAGGGACCGTCACGTGTACACTGTTGTGTAAACATACGTGTTCTGCCCGCGGGCAGTGGTGGGCGCTTCTCTCCCGAGATGCCCTCCCCCCATCCCCCTTGAAAAAGGGGTTAGCTTACAATGAATATCGATAGATTATTTTTACAGTCTAGACTTATGATTGAGATAAGATGTGATTATAATAAAATATGATATAGGATTTAAAGATTATAAGTAGTACTTGATAATACCACTGATTCTTAATAAGGATTCGATTTTATCTCTACCGGATACTACGTCATGTTCCAATAAATTTTTAATTAACAAATCCTTCTAGAAGCTTCTGGATCCTTGAGAGATCATGCACAAAGTCACGTAGGCATCTATAGGGCCCTATGGCGTACGTGATCATAGTGGCATCATCTAGGATCAAGCTATATATAATGAATCTATTGTGATTCTGATATGATATAGATTTGATATAGATATGATATAGATATGATTTGATATGATATTGATATGATATAGATATGATATAGAAATAATACATTTCTTAGATGATTATTAGATATGGTGGGTAAAAATTTCCCACACCACCCAATAAGAACGGAATAAGAAGGGTAAATAGTAGGAATAAGCAAGAGATCGTAAGAGAAAACAACGTTAAAAAAAGATGAAGAAAAAAAAAGATAAATGGAAGTGTAAGCTTATGTTAGGTCACATTTGTCAAAATGTCTCCGTGGTGTAGTGGTAAGACACTCGCCTGGCGTTCCGCGAGCACTATGTCATTGGTTCGTATCCTGGCCGGGGAGGATTTACTGGGCGCAATTCCTTAACTGTAGCCTCTGTTTAACGCAACAGTAAAATGTGTTCTTGGATGAAAAAACGATTCTTCGCGGCGGGGATCGTATTCCAGGGACCTGCCCGAAACGCTATGCGTACTAGTGGCTGTACAAGAATGTAACAACTCTTGTATATATCTCTCTCTCTCAAAAAAAAGTGAATGTACATGCCAATATGCATGGGTTTGCATAGACAAAGAGAACCCGGACACAGAGCTGTGAACGTCAAGAAAAGGAAGGAGGGAATTAGTTTCCCATTCAACTTTGAAATGGATAGAAGAAGCCAGATTGTTAAGAGAGGAGAGGAAAGGCTGGAAAAGATTAAGGTCATGAGGCCATAAAGCAAAAATGTCAACAACATAGCGAAGCCAGAGAGAGGGACGAGTATCAATAGAAGGAATAAGAACAGTTTCGAAGTATTCCATGTAGAAATTGGCAAGAACAGGGAAGAGAGGGGAACCCAAAGCGACACCAAAAGTTTGAGTGTAATATTTGCCGTTGAAAGAGAAAGTTCTTTTTTTTTTTAAGTGTTTAAAATTATCTTTCCTGCCACTACTCTACACAGACGCCGTCTCGTTGAATCGGCTCTAATACACAACGTACCCAACATGAACTTGAGTCCTGGCTTTGTTGCTGTTGACTTTTCCCTTTCACAGTATATACTTTGCTCTAAAATGCTCTAAACTTTCTAACAAACGTGACCTAACATAAGCTTACACTTTCATTTATCTTTTTTCTTTTCATTTTTCTTTCCATTGTTTTATCTTACGATCTCTTGCTTATTCCTACTATTACCCCTTCTTATTCCTTTCTTATTAGGTGGAATAAATAGGAGCTGCCTTGTATGGGCCAATGGGCCTCCTGCAGTTATCTTTGTTCTTGTGTTCTTGTTTTCTCATTCCCACTATCCCCTTTATTACACCTTACCTTCCCTACCTTTGCCTTGCCTTCTCTAAGATTTTCTTTTACTCACCTCTCTTCTGCCTATTTATTGCCTTCTCCTTCAATCATCTTTATGGGCTATTCATGCCCGTGCCACCTCTTGGGTGGCTTAATCTTTATCAATCATCTTCATTCATTACAATCGACTTGAGAATGGTCCATGATGGACCGAAACGCCATCGTCCCTTCACTTTCTAGTGTGTGGTCTGGTCATCACTTAATTTCTCTTTGATCAACTTTAACCTCTTATGTGCCGCTTTTATTGTGGCATTCTAGTGATGCACAAAAAAGAAATTGTTCCCAAATTTTTTTCTTTGTAAATTGTTAAAATCTTCTCCCTGAACATGTACATATAAAACAAAATTAACAGCAACTTACTTTGGCTGTATGGATGTGGAGAAAGGGTAATGGGACATCAGGGGCCGTGGGCCCGTGCTTGGAGCTCTCAGAGGCGGTCGCATGGGCAACTCAATACTCGCGAGTTGCCACAAATAAATTTTAATTTATTTGTTAAATTCATTTTCAATGCTTTCTAATTAGTTTTTTTTTATATCATGCATATTTGTGTCTTTTACAATATGAATACAGTAAAACGTTCAGAATGTTCCAAGGAACTGTGATGCGTCAATGTGTCCACAACAAATGTTCTGTGGGAACCGACCTGTGAGATTTATATTTAATTAATTTATATAGAATTTATATTTATGTTAATTTATATATTTCGATAGCAATTTGTATGATGTTAAGTGGACTGCATTTCTGCAATAATCTCAAATCGATCCCTACACATTAGGGGGGGGGGTTTATATTAAATTTATATATATGCAGCCAATCAATCTACAGTATTAACTACATATTAGTAAATAAATTAGAGGTGCCTTATCTTATTGTACAGCAGGCTTGGTCCACCAGATATAACTAGGATGTAGACACCAAATTATCCTCGTGTGAGGCTAGCTTCCATCACCCCCAAGTAACTGATATACCAAGTCTTCCTCCTCTTGTTCCTGTCAAAGGGTGCTAGCTGTAAAGCCAGAATCCTAATATATGACAGCTATATCAGAGAAAACACTGTATATTAGATAAGGACCAAGGCTTAATTACCTGGGTTGAGTCGATTGTTTGTGTTCTAACCAGTTCGCCCAATATCTACCTACACATTAACTGGTCAGAAATGATTAGATGAACGGGTTTCGGAAAGACACTTCCCTTCTGGTTGTTGACAGCATGTTGTTGATGGTGGAACACTTTGATCTCCATAACACTTCATCGAAGAGAAATTATTGGAGCCGAACTCGCTCCACCGACTCTGGTCTAACAAACAATGGCTGACCACTCCCTCACCACTGATGCCTTGGCTCTCCAATGTCAATAAGTGATAGAAGGGTCACATTTACTTTATTTTGATACTGATAATTAACTTATATGAGATGTTTTTATGATATTAAAGTCCAAAGACTAATGTATTTATAAATAATTCCCAACAGAATAGCTGGTGAATTTATAGTACTGTGTGGCAATGATATCTCTTTTTCTATTGGCAGAAAATTCCACTACAAACTACATTTTCTATGGGTAACTTGTGTATACAACAGCAGCAATATTATCTGCATATTACATGTAATATTATTAAATGGTGTCGGGTTTTCCGACATGTTCATTGGCACAATATTACCTGTTCAATACTCAATATATTTACAATATGTACACTTTCTTACTATTTATACAGTCACACTCACGGTACTGTATTAGCTCGCTAGTCCGGACTATATAAGAAGGACCACCCCGTCCAGATGGGCCTGTCATCTGGACTAAAGGACGTTTGATCGGGGAAGTCTAAAAGTGAACATTACCAAAATATTTTGTACCACAACCAACATACTTTGAATTTCTACACTATAATTAGTGTGTAGGGCTGGGGGGGTGGATAGCTGCCTGGCTAGTAGGTGGGCAGGCCAAGTGGGTTGGCTGGATGGATGGTAGGCAGACGAGCCTGGTGGTTGGCAGGTGGGTGGGCTGGATGGGTTGATGGCAGGCAAATGGCTTGGTGGTTGGCAGGTGAGTGGGCAGGCAGGATCAGGAGTTTTTTTTTGAGATGTATACAAGAGTTGTTACATTCTTGTACCGCCAATAGTACACTTAGCGTTTCGAGCAGGTCCCTGGAATACAACCCACGAAGAAATCGTTGTTACAACCAAGTACCCATTATACTGTTGAGTTAAGCAAAGGCTACAGTTAAGGTTGATACTGATACTGGCTGGGGAGTTGGTCGG
>WNGS01164437.1:66197303-66208725 GCA_020271785.1 Procambarus virginalis | reverse complement strand
CGAATAGAACGTTGTGTCAAAATTTCAAAGCAATCTGTGAAGAACTTTCAGAGATTACAACGTGTCTTGCTCTTACGTCCTACAGATGGTGCTGTTTTTCAAAAAAGCATGTTTTTTTCCTGTCACCGGTGAGGCATGTATATAGTAGGTATGTAAAAACACTCGCCTGTTCGAATGCAATGTTGTGTCAAAATTTCAAAGCTATCAATAAAAAGGGTTCGAAGATTTCCCTCACATGAAAAACACCCGAAGAATACAGCTTTTCAAAAAACGCATGTTTTTCCCGTTACAGACGTTACTTCTATATAGTATGTATATAAAAACCCGCTCGGTGTGAAAATTTCAAGAACTTTCGAGATTAGCAATTTTGAACAAACGAACATTTCCATTTTTATTTATATACTAGCAGTACCCGGCCACGCGTTGCAGTGGCTCAACAACGCATGTGCGTTGCTGAGCCACAGCGACCTTCCCAGTCTCTCAGTCCTCACTACCATTCCCCCATCACCCGTCTCCTCGGCCTCCCAACCATTCCCCACTCCACCTTCCTCTCGTCCTCCCCACCATTCCTCACTCCACCATCCCCTCTTCCTTCCCACAATGCCCCACTCCCCTGTCCCTTTGTCCTCCCCACCATTCTCCATTCCCCCATCCCCTCGTCCCCACCATCCCAAACTCCCCCGTCCCCTCCTCCTTCCTCCTCACCATTACACCCTCCTTTGTCCTCTTCTCCCCCCCCCCACCCACCATCTCTCACTTCCGTCCCCTCGTCAACCCCACCATTCCCCACTCCCTGGTCCGATGACTTCCCAAATGGTCTGATGTTCCCATTATAAAATTGGGAACATCAAGTGATCTGATGTTCCCATCACTGAAATATATGAAAAACAGTTAAAAACGAAATGAAAAATAAGTAAAAAATATAAAAATAAACTATACTAACAAAATGAACGATCTGGTAAACATCATAGCGCAATTCCAATGCAATTCACACAAAATAATTAAATCAAAATGAAAATAAATAAAAATCTATAAAAATTCCATTTATCAATGCAATCAGAAACACTGAAATGGAATTGTATATCTAGTATAGCATGTGTGTTGCTCTTACATGCAATAGATGGCGCTGTTATTCAAGAAAAGCATAGTTTTACCTGTCACAGGTGTGGCATCTATACCTATACTTACGAAATGAATGGTATGGTAAACAACACAACTCAATTCGAACACAATGTCACACAAAATAATTCACTAAAAAATATAACAAATCGAAATCTGTGAAAATAAAAGTCATCAATAGAATCGAAAACATTGAAATGGAATTTGTGACATAGTATAGCGTGCATGTTGCCATTATGTGCAACAGGTTGCGCTGTTTTTCAAAAACGCATGTTTTTACCTGTCACAGGGGTGGCATCTAAATAGTAGTATATTAGGAGACGCACCAATTCGAATGCACCGTTGTGCATGTTACCATTATGTGCAACAGGTTGTGCTGTCTTTCAAAAACGCATGTTTTTACCTGTCACAGGGGTCGCATCTATATAGTAGTGTATTAAAAGATGCACCTATTCGAATGCATCATTGTGTCAAGATTTCAAAGCAATCGGTAAAGAACTTTCGGAGATTACAGCTTTTGCTGCTCATACGTCCTAGAGATGGCCCTGTTTAAAAAAATAAAAGTTTTTTTCCGATCACAGATGAAGTATGTATATAGTAGATATATAAAAAGACGCTCCTATTCGAATGCAACGTTGGGTTAAAATTTGAAAGCAATCGGATAAGAGGTTTCGATGATTTCCTTTGCATGAAAAACACATAAAAACAGTTTTTTCAGAAAAAGCATGTTTTACTGTCACTGACATGACGTCTATATAGTATGTAAATAAAAACCCTGCTCGGATGCGAATGGAACATTGTGTGAAAATTTCAAAGCAATCGGTGAAGAACTTTCGGAGATTAGCGATTTTGTTTTTCAAAATGAACATTTCCATTTTTATTTATATAGATAGATAGATAGCATGTGTGTTCCTCATACATGCAATTGATGGCGCTGTTTTCAAGAAATGCATAATTTTCCTGTAACAGGTGTGGCATCTATACTTATACTTACGAAATGAACAGCATAGTAAACAACACAGCTCAATTCCAACTCAATGTCACAAAATAATTCAATAAAAAATAAAATAAATTGAAATCTATGAAAATCAAATTTATCAATGCAATCGAAAACATTCTAATGGAATTCGTGACATATTTAGTTTAGCGTGCATGTTGCCATTATGGGCAACAGATGGTGATGTTTTTCAAAAATGCATGTTTTTACCTGTCACAGTGGTGGCATCTGTATAGTGGGTATATAAAAAGAAATGCATGCGAATGGAACGTTGTGTCGGAATTTCAAAGCAATTGGTGAAGAACTTTGGGAGATTACAGCGTGTGTTAGGTTCGGTCATGTATCAACGTTAGTTTTAACTCAAATTAAATCAAATGAACTAATACATAATGAAATAGATTGGTCTATCATTTTATAAGAAAAAAAATTTAAAAATTTATAAATTCAGGAAAACTTGGCTTACTAGGCAAATTTGGCCTTGCATAGTAGGCCGAGTAAGTCTTTCTGGGTACTAGGTACAACATATATATATATATACATATATATATATATATATATATATATATATATATATATAATATGAAAACTCACACCCCAGAAGTGACTCGAACCCATACTCCCAGGAGCAACGCAACTGGTATGTACAAGACGCCTTAAACCACTTGACCATCACGACCGGACATAATGAGGTGATAGCCGAAGCTATTTGAACCACCTCACCGCCGGCACTCGGATGGTTATCTTGGGGGTGCCGGCGGTGAGGTGGTTCAAATAGCTTCGGCTATCACCTCATTATGTCCGGTCGTGATGGTCAAGTGGTTTAAGGCGTCTTGTACATACCAGTTGCGTTGCTCCTGGGAGTATGGGTTCGAGTCACTTCTGGGTGTGAGTTTTCATTCGCATATAGTCCTGGGGACCATTCAGGCTTGTTCGCATATATATATATATATATATATATATATATATATATATATATATATATATATATATATATATATATATATGCGAACAAGCCTGAATGGTCTCCAGGACTAGATACAACTGAAAACTCACACCCCAGAATTGACTCGAACCCATACTCCCAGGAGCAATGCAACTGGTATGTACAGGGACGCCTTAAACCACTTGACCATCACGACCGGACATAAGGAAGTGATAGCCGAGGCTATATGAACCACTTCCCCGCCGGCACTCGGATGGTAATCTTGGGCATAGCATTTTATCAAATCACCTCATTTTTTGGGGCAACACGTGAGGAACACAAATGCAAACAAGCCTGAATGGTCCCCAGGACAAGATACAACTGAAAACTCACACCCCAGAAGTGACTCGAACCCATACTCCCAGGAGCAACGCAACTGGTATGTACAGGGACGCCTTAAACCACTTGACCATCACGACCGGACATAAGGAAGTGATAGCCGAGGCTATATGAACCACTTCCCCGCCGGCACTCGGATGTTAATCTTGGGCATAGCATTTTATCAAATCACCTCATTTTTTGGGGTAACACGTGAGGAACACAAATGCAAACAAGCCTGAATGGTCCCCAGGACTAGATACAACTGAAAACTCACACCCCAGAAGTGACTCGAACCCATACTCCCAGGAGCAACGCAACTGGTATGTACAGGGACGCCTTAAACCAATTGACCATCACGACCGGACATAAGGAAGTGATAGCCGAGGCTATATGAACCACTTCCCTGCCGGCACTCGGATGGTAATCTTGGGCATAGCATTTTATCAAATCACCTCATTTTTTGGGGCAACACGTGAGGAACACAAATGCAAACAATCCTGAATGGTCCCCAGGACTAGATACAACTGAAAACTCACATCCCAGAAGTGACTCGAACCCATACTCCCAGGAGCAACGCAACTGGTATGTACAGGGACGCCTTAAACCACTTGACCATCACGACGGACATAAGGAAGTGATAGCCGAGGCTATATGAACCACTTCCCCGCCGGCATTATCAAATCACCTCATTTTGTTATCTATCAGGCTATCACAGGCTATCTATCAGGCTATTTGTTTCTTGTGCTAGCGCACAAGAAACAAATCCACGAATCTTCATTACATTCTGTAACACCTGCACATGATTCATGGTGCCAAATTTTGCAACGGTCACAGCATACCATCAGCTTCAAATCATTTGGCTTTCTGCAAATGCAGTACACTTCCATCGAGCATGACCGGATGATTCGTTTCTTCTCAGTGTCAGAGCTGCAGGGAATGAGGTGAGATACTTTCCATTGAAGCTCTCTTGTAGATGTTGTCTCATATTCTGCACATCATATACAAGGTTCACCGGATCTTCACCATTTGCAAGTGATGCAGCAAACGCCACAGTATACAACCCACTCATACTTGAGTCCCATCCTGGCAATTAGCAAGAGCACACAAGAAAACATCAGTAGATTTGGATGGTAATTTATGCCTGGTGTCGTATATGTTAATATTTCCAGTTTCTCCAGTGTTGGAAACGGTGACCAAGTGACAACCATCAACTTGAATTATTTGAATAAATTCACCTAATACAGCTGGCCAGGAGAGGTCCTGCTGCAACACTGGGTCATGAAGGCCTTCTACGCTTGGCATATTTTTTATTATTTATTTATTTATTTATTTATTTATTTTATTTATTTATTATTTTTATTTATTATTTATTTATTATTTATTTATTTATTTATTCATATACAAGAAGGTACATTGGTAATGTGAGAATATATAATATGGTAATTACAATCTTGTAAAGCCACTAGTACGCGCAGCGTTTCGGGCAGGATTTTGTTTGATGAGGTCACATGCAGCCTTTATATGAAGGTCAGAGAGCTGTTCATTTATTCCAATGTTTATGATCTCGTCATCTGCTAAATAATTTAACATTGTCGAATGTGAAGCACTGCTATCAATCTCCGTATTATTGCATTGGTGTGAGGAGTGGCAGTGATTGGTGCAGTTTATTCATCACCACCTGCCTCTAGCACATGATCACCAGTGACCTCTAGCACATCATCACCAGTGACCTCTAGCACATCATCACCAGTGACCTCTAGCACATCATCACCAGTGACCTCTAGCACATCATCACCAGTGACCTCTAGCACATCATCACCAGTGACCTCTAGCACATCATCACCAGTGACCTCTAGCACATCATCACCAGTGACCTCTAGCACATGATCACCAGTGACCTCTAGCACATCATCACCAGTGACCTCTAGCACATCATCACCAGTGACCTCTAGCACATCATCACCAGTGACCTCTAGCACATCATCACTAGCGACCTCTAGCACATCATCACCAGTGACCTCTAGCACATCATCACCAGTGACCTCTAGCACATCATCACCAGTGACCTCTAGCACATCATCACCAGTGACCTCTAGCACATCATCACCAGTGATCTCTAGCACATCATCACTAGCGACCTCTAGCACATCATCACCAGTGACCTCTAGCACATCATCACCAGTGACCTCTAGCACATCATCACAAGCGACCTTTAGCATATCATCACTAGCGACCTCTAGCACATCATCACCAGTGACCTCTAGCACATCATCACTAGCGACCTCTAGCACATCATCACTAGCGACCTCTAGCACATCATCACTAGCGACCTCTAGCACATCATCACTAGCGACCTTTAGCATATCATCACTAGCGACCTCTAGCACATCATCACCATCTGCCTCTAGCACATCATCACTAGCTGGACTGGAAGTGACAGCGTCTTCCAGTCAAATAAAAATGTATCCCCCCCCCCCTGATCAAAAAGACATTTCAGCATTAGGTTTACAAACTCTTTGCCATTGTCTGAATGGAAAATTCTCAAGAGTCCTAAATATGCTAAAACGCGCTTTTCCAGCATTAAAGCAACTTCCTTGGCAGTTTTAGATTTTAAATGAAACACAATATATTTGCTGAAATGATCTACCACATGGCAAATATAGTTATAGTCTCCGTCTGGAGAATTTCTCATGTATATCAGCTAGGTCTACTTGTATGCGATGCATAAACTCCGTTTCGACGATCGGTTTCAGAAAGGGGGGGGCAGCATGTCTGGGGCTGTGTCTTTTCACAAGTTGGGCAAGATTTACAAATTTCTTGCAAAAATTGCCTAAGAATACCATAAAATTCCCTTTTCAAAATTGTTACTGCTTTTTTGTAACCACAGTGTACAGTACCTTCTCTATAAACCCTAGCAACTGCATCATATAGCATGCTCTCTGAAAGTACATGCTTTACAGTTCCTAAGGTCCCATCAGCTTCCTCCCCTGAAAAATCAAAAGCTTGACCAAGTTTAATTAGCAAACTAAAACGCATTGGGATCATTACCATGTTTCTGAAATCATGCACATATATATTAAATAAATGATGTGAGAGATAAATATATGTGATATTACCAGAGTCAGACTAAATTTGTTTAAACACTCCATTCATATAAAAGGACCCAACATCTGCAACTCGCATCCAAATGAATACAATTAAAATGTAACCTATACTTTAATAAAAAGTAGAACATGAAATATCTAATTTCATCTCTGTAGTATCTTGCCTCGTGCTACTAAGTCTCACAATATCTTTTACATCTAATTTCTTGCTTCTGACCAGTGACATCTGACTGACATTAGTATGACATTTGTGAATTTGATAATATTTATGTCAGTCCAGGATTCTTCTCAGCTGGGGAGGTTGAGAGTATGGCAGTGTATAGTGGCCTTGATCGTCAGGCGCAGCTGGGGAGGAGGTGATTTTCCGTATCTGTATGGCTGTTTTGTCCTTACTCTGCACTCAAAATTTCACCCTTTATTACTGTTAACGCACAAAAAATCACCCCCACCCACCCCCATGAAGAACAATATGTATTATTCCCGAAAAAAATCTATTTTGAAGAAATGTTAATTAAAGATTAACACACTGGCAAAGCACACATTCAGTCTCACATCAGGAATTATCAGCCACCAATCCCTGTGGAAAGCTGATAATTGCACCAACTTACGAGATACGCTGCGAATGATGCCTAATCCCTGCCAACCTTAAATTTCCCTAACACTAAGATTGAATTAGTATACGAAAGAAAATATTTTATATAAGGTAACTAGGTCATTACTTTGCTACTCCACAAGGTTCTGTTACCCCTACATATCCTTAATTCTAAATGTCTGTCTACTTCTTGATAATATATCCTATATATATATATATATATATATATATATATATATATATATATATATATATATATATGTATATATATATATATATATATATATATATATATATATTATATATATATATATATACGTATATATATATATATATATATATATATATATATATATATATATATATATATATATATATATATGCGAACAAGCCTGAATGATCCCCAGGACTATATGCTTTCGCTCTATGCAGGACTATACTTTCATATAGCACAGACTATACTATACTATTCAGACTATACTATTCAGACTATACTTTCATATAGCACTTTCGCTATATGCAGGACTATATGGGTTCGAGTCACTTCTGGGGTGTGAGTTTTCATTTTCATATATATATATATATATATATATATATATATATATATATATATATATATATATATATATATATATATATATCCACATATAATGTAATGTGTGTAAACGACAGCCGCGTCAAACAGCCTGGTAAACCAAACAACCAACCGGAGGAGGCCTGTGATCCTCGGGGGTAATTAGCTTTGGGCAATTACACGGACCCCTTGGGAGACATGATGACTAAGGGGTGGACAGTAACCTAAGCCTGAGGATGAGTATAGGGTGCACAATAAAATAAGACTCACAGTATGAGTATGAGTATGCGGTTCAAAATACATGCTATGACCTCAGCTGCCCATACTTTCACGTGAAAGGCACGGAACGCTACATAAAGAGTGGCAAGCAGGATAATGATTTGGAGGAAATTCGATAAATTTTTTATACCAGACCGAAAGAGAATTCAAAAGGAGGAGCATGGAGAATGTATGGAACTGGATGCCAGACCCACTTGCATACCAGAATTACAGATACAACTACACACCGAAAGGGAACCACAACTACAACAGGCAACTGCCCTACAACAATCAGCACTGGTCAGAACAAACTCAATATGTCCACGCATAATGGGCTTGCCACAAAAGTCTCCCAGTCAAACTATCACTAACAGAGTAACCTCATTCATCTTTGCCAACATACAAGGACTGAAAACAAGAACAAACAATAAAGTACAGTTCATAAATGGCCTCCTCACGGAGTCAAATGCAGTATTTGGAGCTTTCACAGAAACCCATGCAGGGGATTTCTTGGACAGTGAGATCTGGATTCCAGGATATAACCTATACAGGTGTGACAGGAAAATTAGGTCACATGGAGGAGTGGGTCTGTATATTAGGGAAGACCTTGTGTGCTCGGAGCTCCTAAACGTTACAAATGAGGTGGTAGAGGTACTGGGATTAAAAATAGAGAAAATAAATTTAGTGATTATTCTAATATACAAACCGCCAGATGCAACGGCTGAGGATTTCACAGAACAGATAAACAAAATAGAGAATAGCCTTGATAATTTGGAGAACCCAATACCTGATATTATCTTCTTAGGTGACTTCAACTTGCCTAGTCTCAGGTGGAGAATAGCAAACAATAATATTATACCAGGGAATCTATCAGGACCTAACCAACCACAGATTAGAGAACTACTTAGATTCTGTGACAAATTTTCACTCACTCAGCAGATATCGGAGCCAACGAGAAATAAAAATATTCTCGATCTGGTCTTTACGAACAATGAAGACATTATCAGAGACATTACGATATCAGATACCACATATTCAGATCACAAGCTCATTGAAGTGCAAACTACCATCAATACTCAGAATAGACCTAAAACGTTGATAAAGCGAGAGGGGCTATTCAGTAAATTCAATTTTAATAATAAAAGGATAGACTGGGAGATAATAAACAGGGAACTTAAAAACATTCCATGGGAAACTGTTTTAAGTAATAAAAGTCCTACAGAAGGAATAGAAAAACTGACTTCGGAAGCGTATCAAGTCTGTCTGAAACATGTTCCTTTGAGGAAAGCCAGAAAGAGATCCAACGTAGAAAGAGAACGCAGAAGACACTATAAACGCAGGAAAAGAATAACGGAACTGCTTATGCAGACACGAATTTCCCGTCAAAGAAGGAATAATTTAAATAGGGAGATTGAAGAAATCGAGCGGAAATTGAAACACTCATATGAAACTGAAGAAAGGCAGTTAGAACAGAAAGCAATTCAGGAAATAAAGAAAAATCCAAAATACTTCTTCACATATGCGAAATCAAAAGCAAAAACTACTGCCAGTATTGGACCTATTCGTACAAGTGAAGGTTCATACACGGAGGATGACAAAGAAATTAGTGAAATCCTAAAAAAGCAGTATGAGGACATGTTTAGCACTCCAATAAACAACATGAAAGTAGAAGATCCAGACAATTTCTTTATGCGTGATATCCAAACCCCTGTAAATATAACTGATATCAACACGAGCGCACTAAATTTTGAAAGAGAAATTGAAAACATGCCCATGCACTCGGCCCCAGGTCCAGACTCATGGAATTCAATATTTATAAAGAAATGCAAAGTGCCGGTAGCACAGGCACTCAGTATAGTGTGGAGGAAGAGCTTGGACACGGGAGAGATACCAGATGCACTTAAAGTGGCAGACATAGCCCCTCTACACAAGGGAGGGAGCAAAGCATTGGCAAAGAATTATAGACCAGTTGCACTGACATCGCACATAATAAAAGTATTTGAGAGAGTGATTAGGAGTCAGGTCACCAATTTCATGGAGACCAATGACCTTCACAACCCAGGCCAACATGGATTTCGAGCGGGAAGATCGTGCCTCTCACAGCTACTTGAGCACTACGATAAAGTCACTGAGGCATTAGAAGAAAAACAGAATGCTGATGTGATATACACGGACTTCGCAAAGGCTTTCGATAAATGTGACCATGGCGTGATAGCACACAAAATGAAGTCAATGGGAATAACCGGTAAAGTAGGACGCTGGATACTCAGTTTTCTGTCAAACAGGACTCAGCGAGTAACGGTCAACCATATAAAATCTAGTCCAAGTGCAGTTAAAAGCTCTGTACCTCAGGGTACAGTCCTTGCACCGCTGCTTTTCCTTATTCTCATATCAGATATAGACAAAAATACAAGTCACAGCTTCGTATCATCCTTTGCAGATGACACAAAAATCAGTATGAAAATTACCTCGGCTGAAGACATTGAAAAACTTCAAGCTGATATTAATAAAGTTTTCGACTGGGCATCAGAAAATAACATGATGTTTAACAGTGATAAATTCCAGGTACTCAGGTACGGTAAAAATGAGGACCTTAAACATAATACAGAGTACAAAACACAATCAAATGTGCCCATAGTAGGAAAACAGCATGTAAAGGATTTGGGAATAATGATGTCTGACGACCTAACGTTTAGGGAGCATAACCAAGCAAATATTGCGACAGCCAGAAAAATGATAGGATGGATTACGAGAACTTTCAAATCCAGGGATCACATCACAATGCTTGTACTCTTCAAGTCACTTGTGCTGTCCCGTCTTGAGTACTGTTCAGTACTCACTTCCCCCTTCAGAGCAGGAGAGATTGCTGAAATAGAGGGAATACAGAGAACATATACAGCACGTATAGACGCGATAAAGCACCTAAATTATTGGGATCGTCTCAAAGCTCTCCAAATGTACTCACTAGAAAGAAGACGAGAGAGATATCAAATAATATACACCTGGAAGATACTGGAGGGCCAGGTCCCAAATCTACACAGTAAAATAACAACGTACTGGAGTGAACGATATGGAAGAAAATGCAGAATAGAACCAGTGAAGAGCAGGGGTGCCATAGGCACAATCAGAGAACACTGTATAAACATCAGAGGTCCACGGTTGTTCAACGTCCTCCAGCAAGCATAAGAAATATTGCCGGAACAACCGTGGACATCTTCAAGAGGAAACTAGATTTATTCCTCCAAGGAGTTCCGGACCAGCCGGGCTGTGGTGGGTATGTGGGCCTGCGGGCCGCTCCAAGCAACAGCCTAGTGGACCAAACTCTCACAAGTCAAGCCTGGCCTCGGGCCGGGCTTGGGAGTAGAAGAACTCCCAGAACCCCATCAACCAGGTATCAACAACACTGAGATCACATGATAAGTATGGACTCAGAATATACTACAAATGTACGAGAGTCTGTGGTATTCATGCTCTA
>WNGS01164437.1:66133066-66165566 GCA_020271785.1 Procambarus virginalis | reverse complement strand
CATCTTCACTCCTCCATGAGATTCTCTTCCCTGTAGACGTCTTCTTCGGTTCGTGGTTGGGCTCATCTACCTTCCTGTGGCTCACCTCACCACGGTGGTTCATCTCACACCTCCCACTATTCATCTGGCTGGCATAGGGTGCACTGCATCGTGGTTCTTCCACTCTGCCCCTCACCGCCGTTCGCTCATCCACTGAGTTCACCTTATTTACATTTCAAGGTGGAGGGTGTGCGACCTGCAGCCTCTTCACCGCCCCAAGCGTTTGTACAGCTGCTCCTCGCCACTCCTCCACACCCATCATCAGGCTTAGACGCAGGTCCTCGTCGGGGTCCTCTACGACCTCCGACGACACCTTTGCACTTTCGCCCTCGCTGTTGTCGGCTCTGGCGACGTTTTCACTGGTGCGGTCGGCTTCCTCACTATCACCTGGGGTCGACCGACACCTCACCTGGCAGGGTTGTACCGCTGCCTGAAACATAGGCTCTCCTGGCCCAATCGGGTTGTATCCTGCCTCCTCCGAGGTAGGATACAACCACCCAGCACCATCTGTACATGCTCTAGGGGTAACTGAGGGGCTACAGCTACGATAGCTTTCTCGACTCCACAGTCGGCAATCAGCTGTACTTCGTGAAGTGGCAACCTGTACTCCTTCTCCACACTACGTATTCTCACCACTCCCACAGGTGAATCATTAAATTCCTTGGGAAGAATACTCCTGGTTACCATACTTATGTCAGCACCCGTATCTCGAAGAACGGCAACTTCCACTGGGTCTGACTTCCCAAACTACACGTTGGCCCCGAAAACGAAGGGGTGTTCACCCAACTTCATTTCCCAACCATTCACGTTGGGTCCACTATAATATGGGGTGTGAACAAATACTCTCTCCTCTTCTAACATCAGTCCCATATTCCTCTGGAGCTCTTCACACTCGCGGGCATAATGTCCTCTCACACCACAGTTGTAGCATCGGCCGCCTCCCCTGGGCAACCACTCGCCAGTCCTCCTGGCAGTCCTCCAACTGCAGACGTTCCCTAGATCCTCCTTGGACTCCCTGTCGTCGGTTCCGGGGTAGTAGCTCCTGCTCCCGAGCTAGGTCCACTGCTCACAGCCTGGGCTTCCTCCCCGCGTCCCTTGATCTCTTGAACCGGGTCACTTCCCTGGGTACACTACTCTTAGGAGAGTCTCCGCCCGTCCTCGCTCCTCCTGAACTCCTAAAGTTGCCTCCCGATATGGGGTAAGGTGAGTGTCTGGGCAGCCCCTTCCTCCTGAGATGTAGTGCCTCCTCCATCATGTCGGCTCTGTCTGCAGCAGCCTTAATGTCCTTAATACCTGCTTCTCTCACTCGCAACTCAGGATGGAGCACTGACATAAACTTTTCCATCACTATCAGTCATTTGATCTCATCTGCCTTCAACCATCCTAGGAATTTCTGTTCCATATCCCTGGCGGTCTCAGCGTAAGATTTTACC
This sequence comes from Procambarus virginalis, assembly GCA_020271785.1. Classification (NCBI taxonomy): domain Eukaryota; kingdom Metazoa; phylum Arthropoda; class Malacostraca; order Decapoda; family Cambaridae; genus Procambarus; species Procambarus virginalis. The sequence goes on along the minus strand of WNGS01164437.1, from coordinate 66,164,094 downwards.
AACGCTCTCATACACTCTCTGAACCACTTTCGGTACATCTCTGGAGTCAGCCAGAACGAGTGGAGCACCGCACTCTTAATCGCGTTGTTACTAGCACATTCCTCTAGGTCCAGCATGTTGTAGGCTTCCCGGGCCTCACCGGTCAACCTGCCCTGGACCAGAGCAGCCAAATCATCTTCCGGCCACTCCTTTAGAGTCCCATATTAACAGGAGCTTAATGAAAGAACGTGAGTGACCTCTCACTTACTCTGATGCCCTTGGGAGGTGGTGGTGGTTTAGATTAGTTAAATACCCCAAAATTTCCATCTCGTTTAAGGGTCTGAGTGGTGTAGTGGATTAAAGACGTACCAGCTATGCCAGGTGTTGTGGCAACAGGCAACGGATCTGTGCTGGCTAGGGTTCAAGTCCCCTGGTTGGGGTTGTTGTCTAAAGTTGGTTTAACTTCAAACTTGTGTGTTTAAGCAAGTTAGTGCATAAAAGTATAGACACAGTGTTCTCCCATATTAACAGGAGCTTGATGAAAGAACGTGAGTGACCTCTCACTTACTCAGGTGCCCTTGGGAGGTGGTGGTTTGGAGTAGTTAAATACCCCAAAATTTCCATCTCTTGGATTGCTGGTGTTGACGTTTTGATGTGTAGGACCTCACTGATGTCGCGTCTCCTGCTGTAGCTGTATCTGTCAATAATTTCAGTGTTGTTTGTTAAGATTTCTCTAGTGATGGTCTGGTTGTGTGTGAGGAGATTATATACTCCTTGATGGACCCCTGTTGTTTGTGCACTGTTAATCGCCTAGAAAAAGACATTGTCTTGCCTATATACTGAGATTTTTGGACCTGACAGTCCCCAAGTGTGCATGTGAAAGGCATAGACAACGTTGGATTCTTTCAAGGCGTTCTGTTTGGTGTCTGGAGAGTTCTTCATGAGTAGGTTGGCCGTTTTTTTGTTTTTGTAGTAAACTGTCAATTGTATCTTCTGATTTTTGTCTGTGGGCATAATGTTCCAATTAATAATATCTTTCAGGACACTTTCCTCTTTTATGACCCGTCAAAAAGAAGTTCCTGTAAAATAGTCTAATAAGGGATACAAACGTTCTAATGAGTAACTTCCTCAGTATGCTCTCTGGTATGTCTAGAGAGGTGCAAGCCGGATCACGATACACTCTGTCCATCATCATCCTGATTTTTTCATCCACAGGCACGTTGGTGAACAATGACTCCACATCCAGAAAGGCTTTTATCCCGGTGACTCGTGCTCCCCCACAGTAAGTCATCGAATTCCTTTGGAGACTTCAAGCTAAAAGCACAAGGCACATAAGGAGTCGTCAGCAGGCAGTTGAGTTGCTTAGCCGTCTGTATGTGGGTGTGGATATCTGGCTGATGATTGGCCGAAGTGGGTTTCCAGGCTTGTGGGTCTTGACATTCCCATATGCATAACCAGGTTTGTATTTCCCGATAATCTTTGGCAGGTGGAGTCCGGATTTCATGGCGTTCACAGTTTCAATCAATCTGTTTACCTTCGTTTTCAATTCGGCTGTAGTGTCCCTCGTTACCTTTCGGAATTTAGTTTGGTCGGAGAGAATAAGGTTCGTTTTTGCCAGATATTTGTCTTTATAAGAATGATGTATATTGGCGACTTATCACTTCTCCTCACGACTATCTCCTTATTCTCACGAAGGCTTTTAGCTGCCACTTTGAGCTCGGGGGAGAGTATGATGCTTCTGTAGTTACCTCGAATCTGTTCACCAACGTGCCTGTAGATGAAACAATCAAGATGATGAAGGACAGAGTGTATCGTGATCCGGCTTGCACCCCTCAAGACATACCAGAGAGCATACTGAGGAAGTTACTCGAAGTCTGCACTAAAGAGTCACCCTTCTTGTGTCCTGATGAGCACATGTATAATCAAGTAGATGGGGTCGCCATGGGTTCTCCCTTATGTGTTCTGTTTGCGAACTTCTACATGGGTCCCATAGAGCAGAGGGTCTTAGTTGACATGTACATGAAACCTGCCATATACTGCAGGTACGTTGACGACATTTTTATACAGGTACCTGATGTCAGACGTCTGCAGCAGCTGAAGGAGCTATTCGAGCAAAATTCGGTGTTAAATTTCACTTACGAGATGGAGAGTGATGGGAAGCTGCCCTTTCTAAATGTAACAGTCATGGAAAGAAATGGTGGCTTCCACACTGCAGTCTACACTAAAGAAACGAACATAGGAATGTGCCTTAATGCCAATAGTGACTGCCCAGACAGGTACAAGAGGAATGTTGTCAATGCTTACGTCGACCGGGCTTTCACTCACAGCTGTGGTTGGAAGCAGGTCCACGAAGAACTCTGTAGGGTAAGGCAGGTCCTAGTCAACAATAGCTTCTCTAAAGGTTATGTTGAAGACGTCATTAAAAGAAAGGTGAAACGCCATGCAACCTCTGAAGAGTCAACTAGCACAACACATGTACCCCCTATTAGACTGTTTTACAGGAACTTCTTTTTGATGGCTCATAAAATAGAGGAAAGTGTCCTGAAAGATATTATTAATAGGAACGTTATCCCACAGACGAATCAGAAGATACAATTGACAACTCCGTGGTGTAGTGGTAAGACACTCGCCTGGCGCTTTGTCATGGGTTCGTATCCTGGCCGAAAAGGATTTACTGGGAGCAAATCCTTAACTGTAGCCTCTGTTTAACTCAACAGTAAAATGAGTACTTGGTTGTAACAACGATTCTTCGCGGCGGGGATCGTATTCCAGGGACCTGCCCGAAACGCTACGCGTACTAGTGGCTGTACAAGAATGTAACAACTCTTGTATATATTTAAAAAAAAAAAAAATACTACAGGAATAAGAAAACCGCCAACCTACTCATGAAGAACTCTCCAGACACCAAACAGAGCACTTTGAAAATACCACGTCGTCTATGCCTTTACATGCCCACTTCAGGACTGTCAGCAACAAAGATATCAGTATATAGGCAAGACAACAACATCTCCTTTCTAGGCAATAACAATGCACGAATAACAGGGCTCCTACACGAAACATATACTTTCCTTACACAACCAGATCATGACAGAGAAATTTTAACAAACAACACAGCAATTATCGATAGATATGGTGACAGCAGGAGACTCGACATCAGTGAGGCACTACACATCAAAAAGTCAACACCTGCAATCAACAGCCAATTAAACACNAACGTTGACGAGTCTCACCTGAGGTCCTTTTTATTAGGGGGGGAGGGGGAGGGAATTATCCGGAGAAAGCACCAAGCCATTGCGATTATATAGCACTGGGAAGGGTCAGGATAAGGACTTGGGATGGGACGGGGGGAAGGAATGGTGCCCAAGCACTTGGACGGTAGGGGATTGAACGCCGACCTGCATGAGGCAAGACCGTCGCTCTACCGTCCAGCCCAAGTGGTTGGACGTGGGTGGGGGAGATTCTCTCCCCCGGCGGGCGATCCTGTCCCCAAGATGGTGCGGGTCCTCGCCAGCGGACGGTGCAGGTCCTCGCCAGCGGACGGTGCAGGTCCTCGCCAGCGGACGGTACAGATCCGACGGTACATATGCTCCCCCGTACCGTGCCCGCCATATTGTTTCTCCCCCCCCCCTCCCCAGCCTCCTGTGTGTATAACTTGACCCAGCCTCCGGGGCGCTTGGCGTGAATATCAACGACCATTCATTCATTGAGAACGACGTTGTTTTAACGAACTATAACAGTTAAAATTTGAAGTATTGACGCAATCGCCGATGTTTTCGTTAATTATCAGTTTTTTTGGGCCGTTGGCACCGAGAGGAAAACTGTGAGTGCGTTTTCCCTCCTCGCTGATGGCAACGCTGAAGTGGTCAGGGAGGGAAAAAGGTTGCTCGCTCGGGCCAACGGTAAATAATGTCCTGGTGACAACTGCCAACTGTTTTATATTAACTCTGATGGTTGTGTTGTTGGGGGGGGGGGGGGGTTGTGGTGGAGATGGCGGGATGGGTTGGGATGGAAAGAGGGGGGGGATGGGTAGGGCTGGAGAGAGGGGGGAATGGGTAGGGATGGAGAGAGGGGGGGATGGGTAGGGATGGAAAAGAGGAATAGGTTAGGATTTGCAATCCAAGGGAAGTTGTTACATGGAAATATACATTTCTCGTGCAAACCCGTCCTCAAAGAATGTTCATTCCATGCAGCGGCCGACCCCCCAAAGACGCATCCATCAGTTTTTAACCTCCTGGCCATTCAAAACAGAAGGGAAGGAATGAATATTTAGCCTTTATTGATAATAACTGGCTATTCTGGTGCAAAACTACCCATCTATGATATCAAGTCCGATTCCTTGCTTAGACTCTTTGACAGTTCACCACCTCCAGTAACGTAGAATCAACTTCATAGACGTTTCATCGTTGAATTAAGTAGTTTGCTACTTTAATTCAACAGATTGCCATCGCCTGCTGATGGCAATCTGTTGGGCTTAATGGTAATGTGGACTCTAGATAGATGTATTGGTTTTCTCCTCCACTCACTCTTAACAGGACTTGGTAATATGGCGGACGTCGCCTCCTGTGCTCTCACACGTGTGGGTGTGGCGTCTAATGTGGCTTATCAGTCTCACTTGTATGAGAGGAGTGGGTTGACCTGGCGTCATGTAACCAAGGGAAACAAAAATTTATGAGAGATAACGATAATGTATGTATGGGAACTTGCTCTGCCGGGCGGCATCCATACCTTGAGTGTCAACTCATCCCACAATGCGGTTGCTACTAATGGACCTTTGAGCGACTATTTTCCATGATGTCAATAGTGCTTCTTGGGCTTACTTCGGGTTAAACTATGATTAGTCGATTTTTTAGCGGGTCGACGCGTGCAAGAGTCGCCACCAACTTCATTGGGGGCGACAAGGGAGTCGGCTACGGTTTAGTGGCAATGTTGGGGTCGATCCTAATCCGTCCATGCTGTGCACCTACCCCTCAGCAATCACTATGAAAAGTTGGGTGAGGCTGGTCTTCAGCATTGGCATCCAACTCTGAATGCCAGATGCTCAAGTACACACACACACACACACACACACACACCACACACACACACACACACACACACACACACACACCACACACACACACACACACACACACACGCCCAACACTGGGGGACGCGAACAAGGGGACACAGGTGGAAACTGAGTACCCACATGAGCCACAGAGACGTTAGAAGGAACTTTTTCAGTGTCAGAGTAGTTAACGGATGGAATGCTTTAGGCAGTGATGTGGTGGAGGCTGACTCCATACACAGTTTCAAGTGTAGATATGATAGAGCCCAGTAGGCTCGGGAATCTGTACACCAGTTGATTGACAGTTGAGAGGCGGGACCAAAGAGCCAAAGCTCAACCCCCGCAAGCACAAATAGGTGAGTACAAATAGGTGAGTACACACACACACACACCACACACACACACACACACACACACACACAAGAATTAACAAGAGTCTTGTCAAGAATTGACAAGAATTAAGCAAGAATGAGAAGGGTGGGCGGACTGCATTTTTTTGGACTGTCGGAAAGCCTTTGACACAGTACCCCATAAAAGGTTGATGCATAAGCTGGAGAAACAGGCAGGAGTAACAGGTAGGGCGCTCCAGTGGATAAGGGAGTACCTAAGCAATAGGAAACAGAGAGTTACAGTGAGGGGTGAGACCTCAGACTGGCGTGAAGTCACCAGTGGAGTCCCACAGGGCTCTGTACTTGGACCTATCCTGTTTCTGATATACGTAAATGATCTCCCAGAGGGTATAGACTCATTCCTCTCAATGTTTGCTGACGACGCCAAATTATGAGAAGGATTAAGACAGAGGAGGACAGCTTGAGACTTCAAGAAGACCTGGACAAGCTGCAGGAATGGTCGAACAAATGGCTGTTAGAGTTTAACCCAAGCAAATGTAATGTAATGAAGATAGGGGTAGGAAGCAGGAGACCAGATACAAGGTATCATTTGGGAGATGAAATACTTCAAGAGTCAGAGAGAGAGAAAGACCTGGGGGTTGATATCACGCCAGACCTGTCCCCTGAAGCTCATATCAAGAGGATAACATCAGCAGCATATGCCAGGTTGGCTAACATAAGAACGGCCTTTAGAAACTTGTGTAAGGAATCTTTCAGAACATTATATACCACATATGTCAGACCAATCCTGGAGTATGCGGCTCCAGCATGGAGTCCCTATCTAGTCAAGCATAAGACTAAACTGGAAAAGGTTCAAAGGTTTGCCACCAGACTAGTACCCGAGCTGAGAGGTATGAGCTACGAGGAGCGACTGCAGGAATTAAACCTCACTTCGTTGGAAGACAGAAGAGTTAGGGGGGACATGATCACCACATTCAAGATTCTCAGGGGAATCGACAGGGTTGATAAAGACAGGCTGTTTAACACAAGGGGCACACGCACTAGGGGACACAGGTGGAAGCTGAGTGCCCAAATGAGCCACAGAGATATTAGAAAGAACTTTTTTAGTGTCAGAGTGGTTGACAAATGGAATGCATTAGGAAGCGATGTGGTGGAGGCTGACTCCATACACAGTTTCAAATGTAGATATGATAGAGCCCATTAGGCTCAGGAAACTGTACACCTGTTGATTGACGGTTGAGAGGCGGGACCAAAGAGCCAGAGCTCAACCCCCGCAAGCACAACTAGGTGAGTACAACTAGGTGAGTACACACACACACACACACACACACACACACACACACACACACACACACACACACCACACACACACACACACACGCACGCACGCACGCACGCGCGCACACACACGCACACACACGCACACGCACACACGCGCCCGCACACGCACACACGCACACACCACTCCTGCAACGCAGACATAATGTGAAAATTAATAACAGGTTGAAAGGAATATCTTAATAATCCCATGATGAAAGGCAGTGAAGGTATGACCGTTGTAATTCCCTGTACATTGTGTCCTGGTGGAGGGAGTCTTCTCCACACCCTGTCATCTGTGTCCTGGTGGAGGGAGTCCTCTCCACACCCTGTCATCACCGTCCTGGTGGAGGGAGTCCTCTCCACACCCTGTCATCACCGTCCTGGTGGAGGGAGTCCTCTCCACACCCTGTCATCACCGTCCTGGTGGAGGGAGTCCTCTCCACACCCTGTCATCACCGCCCTGGTGGAGGGAGTCCTCTCCACCCCTGTCATCTGTGTCCTTGTGGAGGGAGTCCTCTCCACACCCTGTCATCACCGTCCTGGTGGAGGGAGTCCTCTCCACACCCTGTCATCACCGCCCTGGTGGAGGGAGTCCACACCCTGGTGTCCCTACCAGCCGCTCGATATAATCGGCTCAAGCTCTTTACTGTAATTATGCAATAATTCTACAGCATTTATTTCATATTACTCCTAACGGCTCATTAAACGCTGTAACATTCTCCCAACACACAACACCATATTCATGTAACACATCAGACAAGGTGTTGCGAAGAGTGTTGTTGTTGTGAACTTCCACTAAATTAACGCCTTTGAAACGGTATTTGGCTTTGTCAGAGCAGATGGGTGTTTCTTTGTGCTTAAGTATTGTTCTTAATTGGGTATCCCGAGAGATCTTAGTAATCTTCGGCTTAGACTCAGGTATATGTGTGTGTCTGGGAGTTTGCATTACCTGCTGATGTAGACCTGGCCAAATGTAAACTGTGTCGATAAAATCAGCAGTCAAGGAGGCAGCAACACTAAGACAAGGAGGCAGCAGCACTAAGACAAGGAGGCAGCAACACTACACGACTAAACTTACAAATAAAACAAACCTGTCAACGCTTGAAAGGTTCATCTAGACAATAAAGCTGTTCATTGTTTAAAACACCGGAAAGTCTCCCTCCCTCTCTGACTTTTGAGAGAAATCCATGACAAAAGGTGAAATTGACTGGTATTGGGAGTGTGGTGACGGGTCAGGAGACGCAGGGAGGGACTGAGTGAGATATTGTTAAATGCTGAATGGCTCGGAATTTTCATGGCTCGCAAGATCACGAACTGTGGCGCAGTTAAAGTTGCAATTGTCAGCGCTCAGAAGGTGAACTTTGCCGGAATAGTATAGCAGAGTAGTGCATGATTTAAAGTATATGCGAGCGTCATGGAGGTGAGGTAAATGAAAATAGGAGGCGAGACAATTATCAGGAGAGAGAATTATCAGGAGAGACAATTATCAGAGAGACAATTGTCAGGAGAGACAATTATCAAGAGAGACAATTATCAAGAGAGAGAATAATCAGGAGAGACAATTATCATACTAAACCAGTATGACTATGCAGTGACAATAGATATTTTTTAAGCCATTTTTACGTGATGAAGGGAAGGGAAGGGAACCATTAGGAGAAAGCGCCAAGCCATTACGACTATATAGCACTGGGAAGGGGTCAGGATAAGGATTTGGATGGGACGGGGGGAAAGGAATGGTGCCCAACCACTTAGGGACGGTCGGGGATTGAACGCCGACCTGCATGAGGCGAGACCGTCGCTCTACCATGTAAATGCTGAATGGAATAGAATAATTAGAGAGTGAAGTTTGAGTGATATTACCAATTGCGAAGGAAGTAAAGCGGATAGTGGCAGATTAATTCTGATTTAATAAATTTGTTATTTTAGCATTTTGTATGTGTGTGTGTGTTTTGCATGTCGATAATTGATTTATTGTGTCGTGTGGGGTGGAATGTCTCGCTGAAATTATGAGTCAGTCAGGCTTCATTTCTTTCCTGAATGCACTTTACAATACAAATTAGGGTATATAGTTAACTCTAGATTGATCACGGTTTATAGAAAAGATTTATCGCGGTTGTAACTACACGACGTATCGGAGGGATGTTTATGGAGCTCCTTGATGGTGGTAACAGTTGGGCTACAATCTTACCATTGTGGTGAGTGTAGCTGAAGATTGGGCTAGTAAGGACATTAGTATTGTTGTTGTTTTAGATTTAGCTACTCAAACGAAGTGTCCATGTAGCACGGGCTATGGTGAGCCCGTAAATATGAGTGGCGAGCCCCTTGCACAACTAATAGACATTAGTGATTGATTGATGAAGATTAAGCCACCCAAAAGGTGGCACGGGCATGAATAGCCCGTAAGTGGTGGCCCTTTTGAGCCATTACCAGTATCAAGAGCTGATACTGGAGATCTGTGGAGGTGCGACTGCACCCTACGTGACGGGAGATGTCTCCTGTCAGAGACATTAGTGTGGTTGTTATAGTTTCAGCTACTCGGAACAAGTTCCAAGTAGCACGGCTATGGTGAGACCGTAACTTACCTGGCACAGGAGCAGGGCAAGTAGCCGGGCTAGGTGAGCCGTAGTGGATGACCTGGCACAGGAGCAGGGAAGTAGCACGGGCTATGGTGAGCCCGTAGGGGACTTACCTGCCCAGGAGCGGGGCAAGTAGCACGGGCTATGGTGAGCCCGTAGTGGACTTACCTGGCACAGGAGCGGGGCAAGTAGCACGGTATGGTGAGCCCGTAGTGGACTTACCTAGCACAGGAGCGGTGCTGGACATTAGTGGTGCAGGTGCATTATTTGGTACAGTCAGCAGGTGAGGGGGGGATTTGGGGGGTAGCCCATTCACCCCCTCCCCCTCCCTCCCTCCTTCCTCGCCACCCCACAGTCTTAGTACAGGTGAGGAGGGAAGGGGGGGGGGAGAGGGGAGTGGGATTGTAACTCTTCCTAATCCGGGGTGAGAAATATGTGCACTGCTTTTAGACGCCTTCTTCTGGCGGGAGGATTGGAGGCAAATAATAGTGTTCCTTTGGCTAAGGATAAGTCCTGTTGACTGTTCAGCCACCAGACGCTGTTCCCTCTGGTTGTTGAGACTAAGGACCCCTTGTTACGGTAGCGGATTCCTATTACTCTACCACCAATCCCTTTTTTGCCTCGTTCCCCCCCCCCCCTCCCTTCGCTTCGGGGGAATTATATTAAAATATCTTTCTTTTCACTCATTATTCTTCCCTTTTCTTTTCTCTCTCCACTTCTCGCCCGCCCCCCCTCCCATTCTATTCCTTTATTCCATATTCCCCCCCCCAAGTCCTTCCTACTTCGCCCTCACTTTTCTACCTTTTCCTAATTAATGTTTGATTTCAGTTCTTCATTTCATTGTTGCCTCCTATCAGTCTCCCTTTCTCATTTTCTCACCTATCATCGACTACCCTCTCTCATTCCCGTGTCTCTATCCTCCCGTCCCTCTCTCACTCTTCCCTCCTGCTCTCCTTGCCAAACCACTTGGCTGGACGGTAGAGCAACTGTCTCGCTTCATGCAGGTCGGCGCTCAATCCCCGACCGTCCAAAGTGGTTGGGCACCATTCCATTCCCCTCCGTCCCATCCCAAATCCTTATCCTGACGATTGATTGGTGAAGATAAGCCACCCAAGAGGTGGCACGGGCATGAATAGCCCGTAACTTATCCTGACCCCCCCCCCTTTGCAAGTGCTATATAGTCGTAATGGCTTGGCGCTTTCCCATGATAATTCCTTCCCTCCCGCTCTCCTTTTCTCCTCTTCCCCGCCTCTCTCTCTCCCCCACTCTCATTCTCCTGCTCTTACTCTCTCCCCCCCCCCCCTTCACTGTCCATCAATGGTTACCCTCACAAAAGGTGAATTATTAAAATAATGGAGAACATTACTGGGTTAATAGCTTGACTAAGTACCGATAAAATGGCAAAGAGTTCACTAAGTACAGAAAATGGTGAATAGTTCGCTAAATTGACAATTTTAATTGTTCGCTAATTTTTTAAAAGTGAATTTCTGGCCAGGACGGACCTAAACCTCGTCGTTTCTCCATTTTCTGATGTGTGGTTTGGTAATCAAAGTGAATTGATCGCTAAATTAAAAAGGTGAAAAGTTCACAAAATTCAAAAAAAAAAAAGATAATAGATTTAGATAATAATCTAAATTGAGAAAACAGTAAATAGTTCGCTAAATTACAAAAATAACTGGACAGTTCACTAAATTAAAAAAATCATAATTTGCTAAATTAAAAATTTAATAATTTGCTAAATTGAAAAATTTAATAAATTGCTAAATTAAACAATTTAATAATTTGCTAAATTAAAAAAAAATAATTTGCTAAATAAAAACAAATAATAATTTGCTACATTAAAAAAAAATTGAAAATAAGAGCTGATTGTTTGTTGAGACCAGTACTCTAACTGTGTCCGAGACGGGCAGGTGAACGACTATTAGTGTATGATAATGAACCCCCGTCCAGCTGGTGTGTTCAACCAGACTGTCCGAACACATTTGTACCCGGAGGCATGCCCCAGTCTGTATTGATGCAGCAGTATACAATCTGGGCTGCATCTTCTCTATATACAGTCTGGACTGTATCGTCTCTATATACAGTCTGGGCTGTATCTTCTCTATATACAGTCTGGGCTGTATCTGCTCGTTATACAGTCTGGGCTGTATCTGCTCGTTATACAGTCTGGGCTGTATCTTCTCTATATACAGTCTGGGCTGTATCTGCTCGTTATACAGTCTGGGATGTATCCTGGTCCGTATATAGACTGTGATGTATCCTAGTCTGTATACAGTCTGGGAATACATCTTTCCGATCCACCTGTTGGAAAACTTTGATTTACAAAATAATTCTGACAGGCACAACAAAGTGTCGTCGTACACAGTCGTGCTGAAACTACATTTTACGTCGTCCCAACAAAGGAATGTCACCAGATCGAGAGATAAGAAAAGATTGTAACAGGGTTAAGTTCGGCTATTACATTACTATAAAAGAATATGGCCCAATTAATCTGTCACTAGATCTCTCCGCCCACACCATAATTCGGAGCTCAGTTTGAAATTGGCCTTCAGCCATCTAGTTCGGGCTTTTGTTAGATCAGTAACGAGCATTGTGCCCGCTGACACTTATCATTTAGATGTAACGAGGCTTCATCACTGTAAAACACCGTAAACTCTCGCTTTTGTGGGAACTACTCACAGTATTTCCCCTCACAGTACTGTCCGTGTCATCACCATACAGGACATGGGGCCAGATTCACGAAAGCACTTACGCAAGCACTTACGAACCTGAACATCTTTTCTCAATCTTTGGCGGCTTTGTTTCCAATTATTAAACAGCTAATGAGCTCCGAAGCACCAGGAGGCTGTTTATAACAATAACAACAGTTGATTGGCAAGTTTTCATGCTTGTAAACTGTTTAATAAATGTAACTAAAGCCGCCAAAGATTGAGGAAAGATGTACACGTTCGTAAGTGCTTGCGTAAGTTCTTTCGTGAATCTGGCCCTTGAATCACCGGCACTATATAAGGGATGGAAATGATCATTTCTAATAATTTGACGGGCTGAAGTTCTTGAGAGACACAAGTCCACTACGGGCTCACCATAGCCCGTGCTACTTGGAACGTTTTGTTCCGAGTAGCTGAATCTAACACAACAACAACACCTACTATATTCGATAATCTTATTAACTTCATTGAACCTATTTTGCAGGTGTTGGGATAGCATGTCAGATGTTTCCAACATATTTACAGTACGTGGAGGACCACGAAGCTGTCAATCACGTATGCTTCCTGTTTCCTTAAAATGTTTAAACACTTTTCCAACAATGGCATGTGTTACTGATTGTTTATCTGGATGTTTTATATTGAATTTGGCAGCGACTCCTCACTCCGACGCATCCTGCCCTGTGTAATGAGAATACCTTTAATGTGATCTTCAATTCAAAGCCATCTTGGATCTGATATACAAAGAACAAGAAAATTATCATGTAATGAAAAATGTCTTTGGTTCAAAACGTTTTGTGTATATATATATATATATATATATATATATATATATATATATATATATATATATGTGTATGTGTGTGTGTGTGTGTGTGTGTGTGTGTGTGTGTGTGTGGTGTGTGTGTGTGTGTGTGTGTGTGTGTGTGTGTGTGTGTCCGGTCGTGATGGTCAAGCGGATTAAGGCGTACCTGTACATACCAGTTGCGTTGCTCCTGGCAGTATGGGTTCGAGTCACTTCTGGGGTGTGAGTTTTCAGTTGCATATAGTCCTGGGGACCATTCAGGCTTGTTCGTATATATATATATATATATATATATATATATATATTATATATATATATATATATATATATAGTTCTTATGATTGCTTTACTGCCTGGTAAATAGTATCGATCTAATATAAATAGAAGCTGTTTCGTGTTGTAAATAGGTTTCCGACTAGTTTTTTCGTTATTTTTGAGTATGGTTGCATTAGGCTGGGCGTGGACTGGAGTGCATCAGAATGCTATCAGTGTCTCCTCAAAGTTGAGGAAAGTTAAGGTGGCAGTGATAGATGAGTGGTGGTGTTTAGAACTTGGTTCTTAAACTTATTAAGCTCGTCTGTCACCAGATGCATCACCTTCTTGTTCATTTCGTTCAAATTATCCAGTAAAGTCTTGTTCCTGCGAGAGTTTAGGGTTTAGTTAAGATGGTTAACAAGAAAAAGCGCTGAGCTAGTATAATTATATATTGATTGTTGTTAAGTCTCGCTGCTCTTCTTAAGTGACATTATATCATTCTTTTCTTTAATAGTGTTCTTGAAACTTTCTGGGTGTTTATTGAGCCTGTGCGTGTGATCCGGGAACTGAATAGAGTCGTGATTCGCGGAATATCTTTCCATTTCCATGATTAAGGTTTATTGTTCCGTTAATGTATATCGCTGAAGCCAAAGCTGCTAACTTTACATGAGTTAATCTATCATTGATTAATATTTGTTGTGATTCGTTGAACTTTAGTAAAGGATAAGCCGGAGAAGACACAGGTACGCAGTTGGCAAGCTCTCTTGTTCATACTGCTCTCAATGTTTTTTTGAAAGGGCTACAGTCAGTTCTTCTGATCGAGAATGAATTCTCTGTAATCTCTTAGGGTGTCACGCTAGACATCTAGCTGCCAGTTGACGATCAATTAAAGAGGATTTAAGTTTGTGTCTTTTCGCCTTCAGTATTTAATGAGATTATCGTCTTTTGCCGTCCTTGTATTGTCTCTCATGAGCGTGCATGATGCAACCCGTTCTCCCACTTGCTTATAGTCAATATTGGATTATTTAGTAAGTGCATATGTGATATACTAATTGATTGCGAATATTTTAGTTTACCTTAAAAAGCTTCATGGAAAACACCGACCTCACCTAACCTTCTTAGTATGTTAAGATAAGCATCTTATTGCTTCTTATTTACAATTATTACTTAACCTATCAACGGTATAGGTTGCATGATGCATCCTGCATGACCAGGTGATTCATAACCCTGGGTATTGTCTTGCTGGCACGCATTCACTTGACCTGAAGTCACAAGCAAGGAGTTTAGATGGTGGAGTGTGCAGCCCCTTGGACTGGACGGTAGAGCGACGGTCTAGCTTCATGCAGATCGGCGTTTAATCCCCGACCGTCCAAGTGGTTGGGCGCCATTCCTTTCCCCCGTCCCATCCCAAATCCTTATCCTGACCCCCTTCCCAGTGCCATATAGTTATAATGGATTGGCGCTATCCCTTGATAATTCCCTTCCCTTGGATGGTGGAGTGTGGTCGACGGGATCCATCTACCACAGTACCAGTTGGCGGCAGGCTCAACACTTCCTAGACAACAAGCTCCTCTGCGTGAAACAAGTGAAGGTCGTACAGTAGTGCAGCTTTGTGCTTCACTCGGTCATATTCACTCTGCTGTTATTCTCCCAGAATGTAGATTGGTGTGAATCATTGAGTTACATTTAAACAGTATCCGTGGTCCCGGGTTTGATTCCATAGTAGGGCGAAAGATAAGCCCAACAGCCTTCCCGTCTCCCACGATGGGGAAACTCTCTCTGTTGTAGAACATGTTTGTTCATTTCGAAACCATTTATTGATGAGTAATAAAATAATAATGAACAATAAGAGCTGCTGTTAAACGCTGCGCTACTCTGCGTAGAACATTTTATAATACTTGTCTGCGGGTGGCTTAGAGCGAGTGGCCTTTTTTTTCGCTACGCAGTGAAGTCACATTAACAAAAGCAGAACGGGGATCCAATCTGTGAAACAGTTACCTAACAAAGCTTGCAAGTCAATTCAGTTTCTTCATCTTGCTTCAGTTCCTGGGCTACGCCTCCCATTATTTCTTGTCCTATCTAGTTTTTTTAATATTGATGGAGGTTATCACTGTTTCTCCAGTTGGTTCTCATCCCTTCTACTCATCCACAACTTTTCTGTCTCTCTTTCATCGATTCATCTGAGTACTTGTATAGTTGTGCTTGCGGGGGTTGAGCTTCAGCTCTTTGGCCCCGAATGAGTGTTTCATGTCTGGCTCGTGTCACTGTTGCTTCTTTCAGTTTTGTAAAGTTATTCTTTTTCACTCATGGTAAGTGCTTTTGAGGTGAAGGGAAGGGAATTTTCAGGGGGAAAGCGCCAAGCCATTACGACTATATAGCACTGGGAAGGGGTCAGGATAAGGATTTGGGATGGGACGGGGGGGGGGGAAGGAATGGTGCCCAAGCACTTGGACGGTCGGGGATTGAACGCCAACCTTCATGAAGCGAGACTCGCTCTACCGTCCACTCCAAGTGGCTTTTGACGTGAGGGGCTCCACGCTGATACTACATACTCTACCACTGCTTGGACAACTGCTGCACTGGTCGGACATGCGCTGCATAAAGCATTTTGAACTCATTCATGTTACGTCTCCTGAAGGCTCTCGTGACGTTCGCCAGCGTAGCTACACGCTTCTGATGTGGCTGGATTACTGTGTCTCTCCAGAGAGAGATTTTGTGTAATATCTACTCCAGGATCATCTTCTCTCACTGACCTTGGTAGTTTCCTCCCTGTCAAGTTCAAGTATGTTTATTGAGACAAGAAAGAAATACATCTCAAAGGATAGAATAGCTTAGGCTATTTCTACCCCCCCCCCCTTCCTCCCTGTCATATGCATGGGAAAGGGGGGAGGGGGGGGGGGTCAGCTGAGTGCAGGCAACAGTTTGAAGAGGGGGAGGGGGGGGGGTCAGCTGAGTGCAGGCAGCAGTTTGAAGAGGGGAGGGGGGGGTCAGCTGAGTGCAGGCAGCAGTTGAAGAGGGGGAAGGGGGAGGGGGGTCAGCTGAGTGCAGGCAACAGTTTGAAGAGGGGGGAGGGGGGAGGGCGAGGGTCAGCTGAGTGCAGGCAGCAGTTTTGAAGAGGGGGGAGGGGGGAGGCGAGGGTCAGCTGAGTGCAGGCAGCAGTTTGATCATCGCGGAACTCGACTGCGAGGGCTCCCGGCGCAAGGCATCAAGGAACCTAAACCCAGAGTGCACATGAGTGCACATTGAGTGCACACGTGCACGCTCTCACAGGATGTTCCTGCTCGTTGCAAATTTGCAATACTTTTTATTACAGTAATGCAATTATAAATCGTTATGAAAAAAAACTATTCTCATAAAAAAAAAGTTTGTTCTGAAACTCTAATACTTTAATTCCGCTGAACATTTCCTGGTTAATTCCGTCCCTCCAATTTCATCAATTGCGCGGCCAGGAAAAAAACTCGAAACTACAAAAAAAAATCTGACGAAAGAGATGAAACATTTCACCCGCATCAGCTGGCTCCCATTGTCCGCGACTGTTCAATTCAACAGAACGGTCGCTTGCCAGATTTATCCCAATTTATATTATATATATATATATATATATATATAATATATATATATTATATATATATATATATATATATTATATATTTTGGTAGCAGTCTTTCAACACCAGCAATCAACAGCCAATTAACGCACTACTATATTCTACCCACTTCAAGACTCCGCTCCAATATAGAAACATCAAGAAATACGGGCCAATAGGCCTTCTGCAGTTACAGATCTATTCTTCCCTTATACCCATTGTTTCGTGTTCTGTGTTTGTTCTCACCTCACCCCAAACCATTGTAACATGTCACCTCACCCAAATGCAGGTATTAAACTCTGTTCAGTTATAGTTGTTCTGTGTGTGTGTAACTAAAGTCTTTGAAAATGTAATAAGTTTTACGAAACGCGCTCAAGTGTCGCGTCAGACTAAGAAATAAAGAATGAATTTTGGAGAATTGATTTTTATTTACCGTCATCAGTAAAAACAAACATAAGGAAAATTGAGAAAATTCGTGTTAGAATTATTAATCTTACTTTTTCGGTCATATTTAATAACATATATATATTATATATATATATATATATATATATATATATATATATATATATATATATAGGAGTATATAAATATGTCTGTATGTATATATGTGTATGTATGCCGATTACACCTGTTACAGCAGCAGGAGTCATGAGTTTCTGGACGATATTACCTTGATCTTCCCTAAGCCTCTGAGCCGACGGAGAGCACGGGGAAAAATTGGGTGGTTTACATTACAGTTTAGTAAATTTAGGTCGTAAATTTGCATGAGTTGCTCCAACAGTCTGATTAATTTCTTCATGAATATTGAACGTGCATTGTGCCTTGCTGGGAGGGGTGAGTGAGGCTAGTGAGAGGAGAGGATGGGAGGGGCATGAGAGAAGATGTAGTTGTGAGGGAGGGAGTAAAAGATGAGGGTCGAAGTGAGGGGGAGGGGAATGAGGAAGGAGACTGTTGAAAGGAGTAGAGAGTAGAGAGGGAACCCCTCACAGAGAGGGTCTCTATCCCGTCTTTCCCAGCGATGTATAATCCCCACTCCAGGAGATGTATTCCCCCGACATCAGGGTATGTATACCCTCCACGCCGGGTATACATATACACCCTCCACGTCGATTTTTTTTTATTATGGGCTATTCATGCCCGTGCCACCTCTTGGGTGGCTTAATCTTTATCAATCAATCATCGTCGATATTTTGAGACACATAATTGAGCTATACAGCTCAATGTGTCACCTATACAGCTCAACAAAGATAAGTTACNGACGAGGGAGTGGGGAATGGTGGGGAGGACGGAGGGGACGGAGGTGTGGGAAAGGTGGGGACGAGGGGGGACAGGGGAATGTAGAATGGTGGGTGGAGGACAAGGGGACCGGGAAGTGGGGGATGGTGGGGAGGATGAGGGGACGGAAGGAGGGGGGAATGGTAGAAGGAGAGGGGAAGGGGGAGTGAGAGATGGGGGGATGATGAGGGGATGGTGGTGTGGGGAAATTTTTGGAGGACGAGGGGATGGTGGAGTGAGGGATGGTTGGGAGGATGAGGGACAGGAGAATGGAGAATGGTGAGGAGGACGAGGGGACGGAGGAGGGGGGAATAGGCTTTCTTTAATCTTCCATCCGTATTTTCTGATCGCTTAATCCTATTATTCTAAGCTAATCTATACCTGCTTCTGGGTTATTCTTTCTCGGGGGATAGGTGGTCATATTCCGCTGTTGGCCTGTTCCCTCCTTGTGTTTCCTCTAGTCAGTCTGGTGTTGACAACGGCTTTAAACAGCCGAAACGTTCATCTTCCTTTCCCATTTGTTTGTGGATTTTCCGCATACAAATGATCAGTGTTTCGTGATCGTCAATTGCATCAATGGATACCACGTGCCAGTTTCTCTCCTCCTCTCTCTACCTTTCCCTTAAACCTTTTATTACTAATCTTCGTTCTGCTTTAGTGAAATCTCATTCTTTAAAACTTCGCCTCCGTTTTCTTCGAAAATGTCTCCGTGAACAAGTGCTACCCCCGTTCATTATTACCCAACAGCGTTCTTAAATTGTCAGATCGTCCGTTTGGTGAGATACCCCGCATTGTGCTTATGAAAAACATTGATTAACTTAAAATTAGAAGTTCGTAAATGCTTTAAAGTGGTGGATAACTGTAAGTACGCTTTTCTCCAAGCCATTCCTCTTGAATGGAACCGTTGTTTGATGTATTAGTGTTATACTAGTTTGAGGTCTGTCTACAGAAAGGTGAGTATTAAACTTGACTTCAAATTAAAGAGACTTATTTAACAAAGTAACTGGAGTAAACACTCCATGCGGGATTTTGTTATAAACCTCTCGGATAGACAGCTTGATAATGACACGATTACTGCATTAGGATATGGCCTGATCTTTACCACATCTAACGGAACAGTCAATTATGTACATATTGCCAAAGGTTTCAGCAATCTCGAAAAGTATATTGATGTCTCAGTAGAAGATATTTGTGCGTGCAAGGGTTTGATGTATGTATGTTCGCATTTGTGTTCCTCACGTGTGCCCCAAAGAATGAGGTGATTTGATAAAATACCATGCCCAAGATTACCAACCGGGTGCCGGTGGGGGTATGGAAATAGCCTCGGCTACCATCCTCTTTTGTCCGGTCGTGTTGGTTGAGCGGTTAAGGGATCCTGTACGCCAGCAGAGTGCTCCTGGCAGTATGGGTTTGAGTCACTTCTGGGGTGTGAGTTTTCAGTTGCATATAGTCCTGGAGACCATTCAGGCTTGTTTGCATATATATATATATATATATATATATATATATATATATATATATATATATATATATATATATATATATATGTATATATGTATATATAATTCGATACATTAATAGACAACAGTAGGCAGGTAAGATTAAAAACTTAGGAAATTCTTTGGAGTTATGGAAAAAATATTGTGAGGAGTCAGAAGACGATTCTTATGTTTTAAGTCGGCTTCGGGCTGTTTTTAATGAGGTCTGAAGTCTTCTTTTGTTTTATAGTTTATGATAATGTCTATGTTTTAGTTAGGGGTTATGCTTTTTACTTTTTTATGAATTCTTTCATTATTCTAATGAATAATGAAATAATGAGAACTCATTACAGCAGTCGAACGTGTTGTACATGTACACTTGCCCCCATGAAGGATGTAACCTTCAATCTAAGTACATAGGTATGACGTCGACCAAGCTGACGAGGCGTTTGATCTGTCATCTTCAATCAGGTTATCTTGAGGTTATCTTGAGATGATTTCGGGGCTTTTTAGTGTCCCCGCGGCCCAGTCCTCGAACAGGCCTCCACCCCCAGGAAGCAGCCCGTGACAGCTGACTAACACCCAGGTACCTATTTTACTGCTAGGTAACAGGGGCATAGGGTGAAAGAAACTCTGCCCATTGTTTCTCGCCGGCGCCTGGGATCGAACCCAGGACCACAGAATCACAAGTCCAGCGTGCTGTCCGCTCGGCCGACCGGCTCAGGTGCTCCCCAAAAAATCACGTGAGACAAGCCAATGACATCACCCTAACAAGAGAAATGTAGAATAAAAATACTTGCATATTAGACAAATCCCAGGATGTAAAACGATTACAAATCCTTGAAATTCACATAAAAGTGGACCAACCAGGCATAAATACTCAAATAACGACACTCTTCGCTCTACCCACCACGAGAATGAGAACAAGACCAGAACGTGAAGAGGCCAACAATGATGTCTCTGCCCAATCCGCCATGCCTTACTACACCTGACTGATCTTTGCGTGTATATGTTATTGATCCTGGAATAAATCCATGTATTGTTTATTGATCAATACTTCTAACCTTTACTCCTTACTCCTAACCTAATTGTATGTATTGGTTATTGACCAATGCCTTTTACATCTCACCTATTTGTATGTACCTGACCTCCCAGTGGTATAAATCCAATGCAAACTGTCCTGTCTGGTCAAGATTCTGGAGAAAGTGGACTTGAAGTGGAACATTAAAAACAAAGGAGAAGATAGACCATATCAACATTTTCGACAGCCTCCTCCATGGGAAGAATCGCGTCTAAAGATAATCATTAAAGGATTACCAGTTAAAAAATCCGCATGTGACTCGCAGAAGCTCAAATCAGTCATAGAACAATAAATGGAAACCATCTCAAGACCTACAACGACTCACATCTTCACAGACAGATCAGTTGATCAAGAAGTAGGTTCTGCTGGGGCAGCAGTTTACACTACCAACCATGAAGCTTACTGGAGCATGAATAGTGGGTGCTCAACATTGCAAACAGAATTATATGCCATGAAAGAGGCAATAAACTATACAATTGAGAATAATTTACATGATGTCATCATTCATAACGACTCTAAATCTTCGCTCAAGGCATTGTTATCCAGTCAACACAGAGATAATATAAATTCCTCACAGAAATCCCACATATAGGAAAAGAAGCCCATAATCTAAGGCTGTCAGTCACCCTAAATTAGATACCAAGTCACACTGGCATAGCTGGTAATGAAAAGGCAGACTCACTAGCAAAAACTGCCACTGCTCTACCTGTTGTACAGGTTCAAATACCTCCAAGTTTTTCACAGATTAAGGAGCAAATCAAGAAGAAAATGCTCCCAACTATCAAAAGTCGCCACAGAGCCAAAGTAGCGGAAGGAAGATCCACTGCGATATGGTACGAACAAGCCACTGGGTACTACTCTTTCAAACCTGACAAAAAGATATCCAGAGACATTGCAGTAGCCATACACAGACTCAGACTTGGTTACAAGTGCTGCTGGGAGGTAATAAACCCAATAGTTAAAGAGTGTCATATCTATGAAACAGAAGCAGAGGCGCCACTATTGCACTACTTACTGGAATGTGAAGCTACTGAAGCCCTGCGCATCAAACTCAACATTAACCCAACGACAGCAGCTGCATTAGATGCACATGCTACAGCGACTACAGTCATTAGAAAAGCCGTTGAGGAATGGGACTCACTAGTGAGCATTCTGCATCTACATCCACCACCAAGATAATGTTATTAAAACGAGACTAAAACCAGTGCACTAAAACAGAAGCGAAAAGAAACAGGGAAAAAGGAGGAAGCCCCACCTCCATTTAAAAACTTTGACCCAAATATCACAGTAACAAGGTTATCGCAAATAACGGAACTCAATTACGGGCTCACCATAGCCCGTGCTACATGGACATTTCGTTCTGAGTAGCTAAATCTAAAACAACAACAATAACGTCTTGTTTCCAAGTTATAGCCCCGCTCCTCTGCCAGGTAAGTCCACTACGGGCTCACCATAGCCCGTGCTACTTGGAACTTTTTGTTCCCAGTAGCTGAATCTTAAAACAACAAAAAAAGGTCCTGTCTCATTCCGGGCTATTCATACCCGTGCCGCTTCTTGGGTGGCTTAATCTTCATCAATCATCAATCCTGTCCCATACACACTGCTACCCGTTGAGGGTGTGGACTCAATGCGACCCAAACGTCTAAAGGTTTGGGTTAAACGTCTAAAGATTTGTTACTTCCCCCCCCCCCCCTTTGACGGTTATGCGTTCAGGAAAAGCAATATTCTGTAGGTCTGAAGGACGTTACCGGCATCACACCCACTGACATTAGTCAGGAAGGTGATGATATCGTGCTCTTCTTTTCATGTGAGGAAGAGCTAGAAAAACACTTGACCAACGATGCTATACTTCGCAAGGAGCACCACCTACATCCTTCCATCGCACGTCAGTTCCTGGCCGGAAGAACTGTTTTTACCAGCAGGACCAGCCAGTGGAGCGCTGACCGACCGCAACATAATAGTATGGACAATATCGAGGACGAAAATCCGAACCTGGGTGTATTTAACCTAGAGTTCTGCAGCACCGATAAATCATCAATGAATATTACTTTCACCACCATAGCTGCGGCCACCCAGGCTGCCACACAAGGTTTCTACTGCTTCAGCTTACAAATACAACCCCACCAAGCAAAAAAGGAACGATACCATGAGATCCAGCAGTGCTTCAAATGCTACGAGCTCTCCCACCCCACCAACAAGTGTCAGCACCCTGTCCAGAGGTGCAGCCTGTGCGCACTGGACCATCACTACTCCATATGCAAGGTAACAGTCCATCGCTGCTTGCTCTGTGATGGCAATCACCCCGCAATTTCCTACCGCTGCCGCCGCAGACAGGAAAACATAAAGGTCCAGGTTGAAGCAAAGAGAAACAACCCTTCTACCTCCTCGACCAGTGCCCAATCCACCACCTTAGCTCATACCAACCGACCAGAAGACTTTCCAGTCTTACTAAAGAGTGACTTCTCTCACCAGGCGACCCAGCCTTCACAATGGGGAACCCAAGGCCCCACAGGCTCCTTCGAAGCCTTCTGCATCACGTGCAAGCATTATCCTTGGTCTTATTAGACTAGTGGAGAGGCTTGCCGGACCAGACAACCACCGTTTTGTCAGTGAACTGAACATATTATACCTAACTAATGGCCTGGACCCCATCATAGCCCCTGGCGCAAGTCTCACTGCCTCCACCACCACTCCAGAGACTACCATCAGGACGACCACGAGGCCGATTTCATCAACACAGACTTCAAAACCACCCAAGACCCGGGCAGCACATATAGAGGTATTTCCCTCTCCAGCTCCCAACACTCCTACCATCACCATCTCAGCAGCCGCACTAGCTGACGTGCTCTCTACAAATACTAACCTCATCAACAACGCTCATGAAATACCACCAATCCATGACACCTAAGCCTACCTCAGACTGCGAGGCGAAAGACGAAAACACCAACCACGAAGGTTACGGACTCCTCAGATGAGAAAAACTTAGTAAGAGCTCTACCACTGCACCACAAACACAACATCTACTCGGTACAAGACCTCCTCATGGAGGCCACCTCACCAAACTCCAACGAGCGCACGGCTCAGCCAAAGTCTCAGTCAAAGGAAAAAAACGGAAGACCTAGAGGCTTACACTAACTCCACCAGCTCCATAACTAGTACAGCCAGCCCTCCAGGCTGAAAACCACCTTGAAAGCCCCATCCATCCCCAGAGCTCCAGTATCAGCTATTGATACTGGAGCTCTGGCTCCAAATGGCCATTAATGGCTCCAATAATGGCTCCACTTACGGGCTCACCATAGCTCGTGCTATGTCCCTTATGTGTAGTGGGAGCGTGTTGAACAGTCTCGGGCCTCTGATGTTGATAGTTCTCTCTTGAACACTGTGAGGGGTCGGCCAGTTATGTCTCTTATGTGTAGTGGGAGCGTGTTGAACAGTCTCGGGCCTCTGATGTTGATAGTTCTCTCTTGAACACTGTGAGGGGTCGGCCAGTTATGTCCCTTATGTGTAGTGGGAGCGTGTTGAACAGTCTCGGGCCTCTGATGTTGATAGTTCTCTCTTGAACACTGTGAGGGGTCGGCCAGTTATGTCTCTTATGTGTAGTGGAAGCGTGTTGAACAGTCTCGGGCCTCTGATGTTGATAGTTCTCTCTTGAACACTGTGAGGGGTCGGCCAGTTATGTCCCTTATGTGTAGTGGAAGCGTATTGAACAGTCTCGGGCCTCTGATGTTGACAGTTCTCTCTTGAACACTGTGAGGGGTCGGCCAGTTATGTCCCTTATGTGTAGTGGAAGCATGTTGAACAGTCTCCGGCCTCTGATGTTGATAGTTCTCTCTTGAACACTGCGAGGGGTCGGCCAGTTATGTCCCTTATGTGTAGTGGAAGCGTGTTGAACAGTCTCGGGCCTCTGATGTTGACAGTTCTCTCTTGAACACTGTGAGGGGTCGGCCAGTTATGTCCCTTATGTGTAGTGGAAGCGTGTTGAACAGTCTCGGGCCTCTGATGTTGATAGAGTTCTCTCTCAGAGTACCTGTTGCACCTTTGCTCTTCAACGGGGGTATTCTGCACATCCTGCCATGCTTTCTGGTCTCATGTGGTGTTACTGGTGGATGCAGGTTTGGGACCAGCCGCTCTACTATTTTTCATGTGTAAATTATTATGTATCTCTCCCGCCTGCGCTCAAGAAAATGCAGATTTGGGCTCTTTAGTCGGTCCCAATAGTTTAGATGTTTTACTGAGTGGATTCTAGCAGTAAAGGACCTCTGCACGCTCTCCAGGTCAGCAATTTCTCCAGCTTTGAAAGGGGCTGTCATTGTGCAGCAGTACTCCACTCTAGAGAGCACAAGCGTTTTGAAAAGTATCATCATCGGTATAGCATCTCTAGTTTGAAAGGTTCTTGTTATGCAACCTGTCATTTTTCTTGCAGTTGTGACGGCTACTTTATTGTGTTCATTAAAGGTAAGGTCTTCCGACATGAGTACACCCAAATCCTTTACATTGACTTTGTGTTCTATGTTATGATTTGCCTGAGTTTTGTACGTGGTTTCCGTTTTTATATTTTCATTTATTTCGAAGCGCATGAGCTGGAACTTATCTTCGTTAAACACCATATTATTTTATGTAGCCAATAGAAAGACCTGATTTACGTCTGACTGGAGGTTTGCCGTGTCCTCTATGTTGCCTACTCTCATGAAGATCCTAGTGTCATCTGCAATGGATGATACAGTGCTATAGGTTGTGTCCTTGTCTATGTCCGATATGAGGATGAGAAAAAGTACTGGAGCAAGCACAGTTCCCTGGGGGACTGAGCTCTTCACGGTTGATGGTCCGATTTTATTTTGTTGACTATTACACATTGGGTTCTGTTAGTCAGGAAATTGTAGATCCATCTGCCTATTTGTCCGGTAATTCCTTCTGAACGCATTTTACGTGCAATAACACCATGGTCACATTTATCAAAAGCTTTTGCGAAATCTGTGTAAATTGCATCAACGTTTTGTTTGTCTAAATTTCGGAGGCTTGAGGCAAAGTGAAATTCACACCAGTTACTCCATCTATCATCATTCTATTATGCATGAAGAACCGCACGTCTATGGGTCATCCAATAATGTTAGCAGACTTCTAGATGTTACCACAGCTAGGCTTAGGCTCGGCTACAAGTACCTCTGGGAGTTTGTAACATCTGCTGATGTAGATTTGACTAAATGCAAACTCTGTCAGCAGAACTATTCGCATACTTTGCGTCATTATATAATGGAATGTGAAAAAATTGCGGAATTTAGAGATAACACCATCAATAGTGTCCAAGAAATGTGTAAGTACTTCATTCACAATGATGTGCTGCCCGAAATTTTAGCGAAGTATCCAAAATTTGCTTACTGTCGGTAATGCATGCACATGACTGTAAAGCTGCCACCCAGTTGGGTGGGTGTGCAGCAAGACTAGTAACTGTGTGACTCACTATAGATGTAAAGTGCCTTGTATAGTGACTGTTGTGAGCCTCTTGTAATGTCACTTGTGACACCTCTTTGTGTCACTTGTGGCACAAAGATTCTTGATGTGTGTATTTGTGTGGGTGATTAGATATGTATGTGTATGTATATGTGTATACGTATATATATATGTACATGTATGTATGAGGGTGTGTACATGTGTATACAACATTGATAATTTTGTAACTAGCGTCAAACATTGTTATTTGCTTAGCTAAACGAACTAGAGGGTTCAGTTCCTGAACCGATTATGTGCCTCTGTATCCTTTACACCACCGCCCACGGGATGGGTATGGGGTGCATAATAAAGAAAGAAATTGAAATTGATTTGTTTTGTTTGTCTTCCATGGCATCTAATGCCATATCATAATGGTCCAGCAACTGTGATAAGCAGGTTCCAAAAATTGCGTAAATCTATATAAATAAAAATGGAAATGTTCGTTTGTTCAAAATCGCTAATCTCCGAAAGTTCTTCACCGATTGCTTTGAAATTTTCTCACAATGTTCCATTCGCATCTGAGCGGGTTTTTATATACATACTATATTGATGTCACGTCTGTAACGGGAAAAAAACATTCTCTTTTTAAAAACTGTGTTTTTCATGTGTTTTTCAAGTTAGAGAAATCTTCGAACCCTCTTTACCGATTGCTTTGAAATTTTGACACAACGTTGCATTCGAATAAGCACGTGTTTTTATATACCTACTATATACATGCCTCACCTGTGACAGGATAAAACATGCTTTTTTTTAAAACAATGCCATCTGTTGGACGATAGAGCAACACACGCTGTAATCTCCAAAAGTTCTTCACCGATTGCTTTGAAATTCTGACACAACGTTCCATTCGAATATGCGCGTGTTTTTATATACCTGTTATATAGATGCCACAGCTCTGACAGGTAAAAAATTTTTTTTTTAAACAGCCCATCTGTTGCACATAATAGCAATACGCCCACTATACTATATATGTTACGAATTCCATTTCAATGTTTTCGATTGCATTGACAAATTAAATTTCATACATTTTGATTTATTTTCCTTTTGACTTAATTATTTTGTGGGACATTGCATTGGAACTGACCTATGTTATTTACCATACAGTTCATTTCGTGAGTATAAGTACAGATGTCACACTTGTGACAGGTAAAAACACGAGTTAAAAAAAAAAACAGCGCCATCTGTTGCACGTAAGAGCAACTTGCGCTATACTAAATATGTTGCGATTCCATTTCAATGTTTCTGATTTCATTAATAAATATAATTTTCATATATTTCGCATTATTTTCATTTTGTTTTAATAATTTTGTGTGACATTGTATTGGAATTGATCTTTGTTGTTTATCATACTGTTCATTTTGTGAGTATAGTTTATTTTTGTATTTTTTCATTGTTTTTCATTTCGTTTTTTAATTGTTTTTCTTATATTTCAGTGATGGGAACATCAGATCATTTGATGTT
Source organism: Procambarus virginalis (assembly GCA_020271785.1). Taxonomy (NCBI): domain Eukaryota; kingdom Metazoa; phylum Arthropoda; class Malacostraca; order Decapoda; family Cambaridae; genus Procambarus; species Procambarus virginalis. Next base: position 66,136,686 of record WNGS01164437.1, on the reverse strand, counting down.
TCCAATTTTTCTATGGGAACATCAGATCATTTGGGACGCCATCGGACGAGGGAGTGGGGAATGGTGGGGAGGACGAGGGGACGGGGAGTTGGGGATGGTGGGGAAGAGGGACAGGGGAATGGGGGAAGACGAGGGGACGGTGGAGTGGGGAATGGTTAGGAGGGCGAGGGGATGGGGGAGTGGGGAATGGTGGGAGGACGAATGAACTAAAGAGGGGGGGAAGCATGGGGAGGACTGGGAGACACTGGGAGGGTTGCTGTTGCTCAGCAACGTACATGCGTTGCTGAGCCACAGCAACACGTGGCCGGGTACAGCTAGTTTATAATAAGTTTAATACATTCTACAGTTAACTTTTCTTTTAGTCAGCCTAGAACATATACGACATTTGGAGAACTCCTCTTCTAATTAAACCAAGATGCAGGAGCACTAGTCAGAGGGACAGAAGCCCTAAACAAGAAAATAATCAATACAGAATATGCAGTTACGCTCAATGGAACATTCTATATATATTATATAATTATTAATTCATTGTTTCGGGGGACAGGAAGCCAGAGTGTATTTATATACGTTTTGGCTTTTTATCAAGTTCCCACTCCCCCCAAGGTCGAATTACTGACCCCAGCCAGGATGCAATCCCCCACAACAAGCTGTCTAACTCCTGAGTCTCTACTTACTGTTAGGTGAACAGAGGCATTAGGTGAAAAAAATGTGTCCAACCATTTCTGTCTGACCCGGGATTCGAACCCGGAATTCTCGATTGTGCGTCGAGAACGAATCGGGAGGGAGGGAACTGTGAGGAGGAAGCACCAAGTCATTACGACTATATAGCACTGGGAAGGGGTCAGGATAAGGATTTGGGATGGGACGGGGGGGGGGGGAGGCATGGTGCCTAAACACTTGTGGACGGTCGGGGATTGAACGCCGACCTGCATGAAGCGAGACCGTCGCTCTACCGTCCAGTCTGCACTGGACGGTATTTTCAGACTGTACTGTCGGAAAAACTGACACCATTTTCTAACATTTAATACAATAGGCAGATAATATTGCTGCTGTTTGTATATACAAATTAACCCTAGAAACAGTCCTTTAATTGCAGGCGAGGAGTCACAGTAACGTGGCTGAAGTATGTTGACCAGATCACACACTAGAAAATTAAGGGACGACGACGTTTCGGTCCGTCCTGGACCATTCTCAAGTCGATTGTGTCGTCGAAACGTCGTCGTCGTCCCTTCACTTTCTAGTGTGTGGTCTGATCAACAAAGTCCTTTAATTTTGTATAGAAAAAGACGTTCCAGTGGAATTTCCCCGGAAGAAAACTGGGATATCATTGCCAAGTCACCATTAAATTCAGCAGCTAATAATATTGGGAATTCTTTTTAACACATCAGTCTCTGGACTGTAAACATCATAAACCATTTCCCTTGAACCAATTTAATTATCAGTACTAAAATAGATTAAATATAAACCCTCTTTGCACTTCTTGATAAAACGCATCTGGAGAAACTGGGGCCCAGATTCACGAAAGCACTTACGAACGTGTACATCTTTCCTCAATCTTTGACGGCTTTGGTTACATTTATTAAACAGTTTACAAGCATGAAAATTTCCCATTCTACTGTTGTTATTCTTATAAACAGCCTCCTGGTGCTTCGGAGCTCATTAACTGTTTAATAATTGGAAACAAAGCCGCCAAAGATTGAAAAAAGATGAAAACGTTCGTAAGTGTTTGCGTAACTGCTTCGTGAATCTGGCCCCTGGTGGATGCGTGAGGGAGAGAGGAGTTGCCATTTTAACCCTGGACAGTTGACTCTTGTTGTGTTGTCATCTCAATTATTTGTACCAAAGTTATTATCGAAGAGTCAGACACCATCGTATCAAAGCATTATAACCGAAATGATTTGTAAAACTCTTATGTCTTTGTGTATATTTACTGTTATGGTTATGGCGTATATAAACAACAAAGCCAAGGGTGAGCAATAATTCAACCCTTTACTGTTGACCAGACCACACACTAGAAAGTGAAGGGACGACGATGTTTCGGTCCGTCCTGGATCATTCTCAAGTCGATTGTGATTCGACTTGAGGGGGTTGTGATTCAACCCTTTATTTCAGAATATTAGTAACATACATGTCAACAGAATAATTGATGTGCAGCAAATATTAGTGTACAATCTCGCTGGCTGCTGAACTGAGAAGTGAAGTTATTAATGAGTTACCACTCAAGATCACGTGACAACTTGGCTACTCACTTGATACAATAACAAAATGCTGAAGCCTTCTTAGCAGACAAGGCTTCACCATATATTCCCCATTGTAGTTGTAGTTTAACACCTAGTGGCAGTGTAGTGAATGTCTACCAATCGATAATTTCGATTGATAGACAATATACTTATAATATAAAACACCCAGTTTGCGTAGGAAACAACTTGTGGGAATAAACTCGTACAGTCCAGTTTAAATTCATACAGTCCGCTATCGAAATAAATAAATTATTATAAGAAATAAATTACTATAAATATAAATAACTATTTAAATTAATATAAATTAATAAATTGGAAATAAATTAATAAATTGTAAATCAATAAATAAATTGTAAATAAATTAATAGATTGTAAATAAATTAATAAATTGTAAATAAATTAATAAATTGTAAATAAATTAATAAATCCCATGAGTAAATTTTCCCCACATGTACTACGTGAACCCCAAAATATATCTCTGCTGCAATTATTGGGCGATCAGGGGCCTCGCTCGGGGATCGTAGTCCTAATGGCCCGGGTTCGATTCCGGCGGAGGCGGAAATGGGCAGAGTTTCTGTCACCCTGGTGGGACTGTTCACCTAGCAGTAAATAGGTACTGGGAGTTAGACAACTGCCTCTTGGTGTGTGTGTATATGTGCGTGTGTTAGAGATATATGTAGTAGATATAACAGTGATAAATAGAGTGGTTAGAAAGGCGGGGTCGAAGAGCTAATAGCTCGATTTTGCAGACACAAATAGTAAATATTGGGAATAAATAGCATTCAGAGAAAAACTTGTCGTTTGATTCTAAATACATCTATTTGCATCTACCACGACCCATTTTTTGTCATTATATACTTTATTATGCAAAGTTACAGAACTAAATGGCTACATAATGTGAACATTAACAGAAAAAAAAGGTAGTTTGTTCCCTAGAGACTGTAGATTTCTTCAAACTCCTTCGTCGCCGGGCAGGAACCAAGAATGCAATGGGCATTCCCCCTCTGGATCGCCACGCTAAGTCGCTGGAAAAAGAACCTCGCCGCTCTAGTGAATCTTGTTGTTTTAATGAGCCTGGAACCTAGAAGCCCTTACACTTTTTCCCCAATAGACCAAGGGTTTCTGATCCTATAGGAATAGAATTGAACCGGTTGTCCATTTCCCTGTACTTGTTTGCGTTCTCTCCTTCTGTGTGTGTGGCAGCGGCTCCTGCCGATAGGAAGAGTAGTAAATGGGCGCCAAAATGGCTACACAAGAGTAGTTCCAGGTTACCTGCCTGCTACTTCTCACGGGCCCACTTACTCCACGCCAAAACACACTTTGTGAAACCATACCACACACGTTCATACATCAAAGTAAAGAAAAAGGTAAAAATAATAA
>WNGS01164437.1:66104684-66126203 GCA_020271785.1 Procambarus virginalis | reverse complement strand
CTACTGTTTTTTCTTCACTTCCTTGTGGTTTTGAGTGAGCTTACTAATGATTCATCACTCATAAACACTCATATACGCATATACACTGATTTTCCCCCCCAATTCACTAGCTACGCAGCTGTGGGCTCAGGCAGCAGCTGTGGGTAGCTGTGGGCTCAGGCAGCAGCTGTGGGTAGCTGTGGGCTCAGACAGCAGCTGTGGGTAGCTGTGGGCTCAGGCAGCAGCTGTGGGTAGCTGTGGGCTCAAGGATCAGCTGTTTGTAGCTCAACTTAATTTTTCAACTTCCCCAAACAGTGAAGAAAAACAAAAGAAATCTTGAAAAGATTCGTGTTAAAATCATTAATCTTACCCTTCCCGTCATATTCAACAATGTATATATATATATATATATATATATATATATATATATATATATATATATATATATATATATATATATATATATATATATATATATATATATATATATATATGGCTGTGAAGCATGGCCTTCACAGCCCCATGGCTGTGAAGCAGCAGCTCATGCAGCACGAGCCTATATCAAGGACCTCCCAGTAAATAAGGCATTAATTAAATTAGACTTTAAAAATGCCTTCAACCAGGTAAAAAGGGATGTGGTACTGGAAGCAGTTCGAACCAGCTTTCCTTGTCTACTTCCTTTCGTTTCAGCAGGGTACAGTAGGGAATCGACACTGTTGTTTGGGGAACATGAAGTTGTTTCCGCAGAAGGTGTCCAGCAGGGAGACCCACTTGCCCCTTTTCTTTTCTGCATGGCAGCTAAGGAGGTCACAAGTAGGTTGTCCAGCGAATTCAACATCTGGTTCCTGGACGATGGCACCCTGGCAGGGACACAGGAATCCCTACTAGGAGATCTTCAGCTAGTGAAATCTAGGGGAGAGGAGTTAGGCCTTACATTAAATCCATCAAAGTGTGAAATCATCTCGTCCAACCAATCAATCATAAATGCAGTACAAATCTTATTGCCAGGAGCCCAAGTGATCGCTCCCACCGACAGTGTGCTGCTAGGGGCACCTCTGGGCTCGAACGCCATTGAGGTAGTCCTCGAAGAAAAGCTTAAAGACCTGAGGAGGATGGAGGCGCGAATAGGGGCTTTGGATGCTCATGATGCGTTGTACCTTCTTACAAGGTGCCTGGCCTTGCCCAGACTTACCTATTTCCTCAGGTGTGCTCCTTCTTTTGACAGCCCAAAATTAACGGAATACGATTCACTCCTAAAGACAATAACTATGAAAGTGTTAAACCTCTCCCTGCAAGATGACCAATGGGACCAAGCAACGCTCCCAGTTAGACTCGGGGGTATAGGTATTCGCAAGGCGACACAGTTAGCATTGCCGGCATTCTTATCCTCGACCAGTGCTACAAGTGAATTAGTGAAGGAAATACTACCAGAATACCTAAGGAACTCCATTGGGATTCGTGATCCCAAATTTGTGGAAGGAGCTGGTCGGTGGGACACACTCGCCAATTCACACACCCGACCAACTTGTCCAAACGACGGTAAACAGGCCAAATGGGATAGCCCTATAGTGGAGAACATCGCCAAAGCATTGCTGGACGTAGCTTCTCAGAAGGACAGAGCGCGTCTCCTAGCTGTGCAAGCCCCCCATGCTGGGGACTTCCTGTTGGCAGTCCCTAATTCCGCCTTGGGCACCCGCCTGGATCATCGGGCCCTAAGTATTGGTGTTGCTCTGCGCCTTGCCGCCCCTATCTCCACCGAGCACCGGTGTATTTGCGGCCAGGCACGGGCAGACCAATACGGCAGCCATGGTCTCATCTGTCGTAAGACACAGGGAAAGATTGCCAGACACGAGGCAGTCAATGACATCATCAAGAGAAGTTTGGCTACAGCTGGGTGTCCAGCACAAAGGGAACCCCAGCTGTGCAGACCTGACAACAGCCAAAAACGCCCAGATGGAGTCACCCTGCAGCCATGGAGGGAAGGTAAACAGGTCGTATGGGATTACACCTGTGCATCTACATTGGCTGATACCTATTTACGTTACAGCTCAGCGGAGGGAGGTGGGGCAGCCACCTTCAGGGAGACCCAGAAAATCCACAAGTACAGAAACCTAGAACGTTGTTACAGGTTCGTGCCGATAGGCTCAGAGACTCTGGGCGCCTGGGGTAAATGTGCACTCAAGTTTTTAAAGGAGGTTGGTGAGGAACTCATTGGGAAAACTAGAGACCCACGAGCAGCCAGTTTCCTATTCCAGCGCCTCAGTGTCGCAGTGCAGAGGGGAAATGCGTGCTGTATCCTGGGTACGCACCCAACCTCCGAGGAGCTGGACGAGGTCTTCGAACGCTGATTGTTTAATTGTTATATATTTGTGTGTGTGTGTGTGTGTGTTCTCTGTAAACTGTAGCATTGCAATAAAATAAAACAAAACATACAAAAAAATAATAGGGGTGGTAGGAGAAGAAAAGAATTAAGTATTCAGTGAGAATCCACAAGATCTTCTCTGAATGCTCTTTGTTTTCTTCTTCGAGGATGTGGGTCCCTGCAATTGCACCAGAGGTGGTACCCCTAATATATATATATATATATATATATATATATATATATATATATATATATATATATATATATATATATATATATATAACTGAAAACTCACACCCCAGAAGTGACTCGAACCCATACTCCCAGGAGCAACGCAACTGGTATGTACAGGGATGCCTTAAACCACTTGACCATCACGACCGGACATAAGGAAGTGATAGCGGAGCTATATGAACCACTTCCCCGCCGGCACCTGGATGGTTATCTTGGGCATAGCATTTTATCAAATCACCTCATTTTTTTGGGGCAACACGTGAGGAACACAAATGCAAACAAGCCTGAATGGTCCCCAGGACTAGATACAACTGAAAACTCACACCCCAGAAGTGACTCGAACCCATACTCCCAGGAGCAACGCAACTGGTATGTACAGGGATGCCTTAAACCACTTGACCATCACGACCGGACATAAGGAAGTGATAGCCGGAGCTATATGAACCACTTCCCCGCCGGCACCTGGATGGTTATCTTGGGCATAGCATTTTATCAAATCACCTCATTTTTTGGGGCAACACGTGAGGAACACAAATGCAAACAAGCCTGAATGGTCCCCAGGACTAGATACAACTGAAAACTCACACCCCAGAAGTGACTCGAACCCATACTCCCAGGAGCAACGCAACTGGTATGTACAGGGATGCCTTAAACCACTTGACCATCACGACCGGACATAAGGAAGTGATAGCCGGAGCTATATGAACCACTTCCCCGCCGGCAGCTGGATGGTTATCTTAGATGTAACAGTCATGGAAAGGAGCGGAGGTTTCCACACTGCAGTCTACACTAAGGACACAAACATAGGAATGTGCCTCAATGCCAACAGTGACTGCCCAGACAGGTACAAGAGGAGTGTTGTTAACGCTTATGTCGACCGTGCTCTCAGTCACAGCTCAGGATGGAAGCAAATCGATGAAGAACTCCGTAGGATAAGGCAGGTCTTAGTCAACAACGGCTTCTCCAATGGTTTCGTTGAAGACATCATAAGAAGGAAGGTGAAACGCCATGCAACCTCTGAAGAGACAACTAACACAACACCTATACCCCCTATTAGACTATTTTACAGGAACTTCTTTTCCACAGCTCATAAAACGGAGGAAAGGGTCCTGAAAGATATTGTTAATAGAAACGTTATACCTACAAACAAAAATCAGAAGATACAATTGACGATTTACTATAAAACCAAGAAAACTGCCAACCTACTTGTGAGAAACTCTCCAGACACAAAGCAGAACGCTTTGAAAGAGACCAATGTCTTCTATGCCTTCAAATGCCCTCTTGGGGACTGTAAGCCTCAAAGAACTCAGTATATAGGCAAGACAACAACATTTCTTTCCAGGCGATTAACGATGCATAAGCAACAGGGCTCTATCAAGAAACATATAATCTCTTCCCACAACCAGACCATCACCAGAGAAATCTTAACAAAAAACACGGAAATCATCGATAGATACAGCGATAGCAGGCGGCTAGATATCTAACGGCACTACACATTAAGAAGTCAACACCAGCAATCAACAGCCAATTAACACACAATTATATTCTACCCACTTCAAGACTTCGCTCCAATATAGAAGCATCAAGAAATATGGGCCAATAGGCCGTCTGCAGTTACTTCCATTCTTCCCTTTAGCTTATACCCATTGTTTCGTGTTGTGTTGTATTGAAAGTTTGTTTTCACCTCATCCAAAACTATTGTAACATGTCACCTCACCCAAATGCAGGTATAAAAAAGTCAAAGCTGTTTAAACTCTGTTCAGTTATAGTTGTGTGTGTGTAAACTAAAGTCTTTGAAAATGTAATAAGTTTTACGAAACGCGCTCAAGTGTCGCGTCAGACTAGAAATAAAAATGAACTTTGGAGAATTGATTTTTCAGTTACCATCAACAGTGAAAAAGAATATAAGAAACATTGAGAAAATTCGTGTTAGAATTATTAATCTTACTTTTTCGGTCATATTTAATTATATATATATATATATATATATATATATATATATATATATATATATATATATATATATATATATATATATATATGTGTGTGTGTGTGTGTGTGTGTGTGAGAAAGCTGCATGGCGCGCAAGCCATAGATCACTAAGAACTCTTTGACCCGGCCAGGATTCGAACCCATTCCGTCCAGGATCACCCCTAAACGTACACAGTACCGTGATCACCGCACCAATGATCGTCTATAAGGATTGGTCAGTCCTGGTACTTATTAACTAAGCTCCCTGACTGATCAACCCCCGACGACACTCATGGATCCATTTGCGTACAGTTTTTCATCAAATTCTGGCGCATGCGCGGGCCGCACTGAGTTTAACATCTTAGTTCTTAGTGATCTATGGCTTGCGCATTCATGCAGCTTTCTCACACATGTTGAACTCAGTGCGGCCCGTGCATGCGCCAGAATTTGATGAAAAACTGTACTTCTTTATGAACTGGCGTTACTCGTGCTTTGTAAGGATATCAGGGAAGGTTTGACACTAGAGATTTGTTGAACATCAGAGCTATGGGTGGCACAAGGGCATGGGAGGCACTCTCGTATACCATAGATGGTATTTCACTAATGTTCCCAGCTTACGTTTTTAGTGAGTGAATGATAGACATGACATCTGCCGAACTGACTGGTAAAAAGAGAAGAGTGTTAGGTTATCTTGAGATGATTTGATTTGAGATGATTTCGGGGCTTTAGTGTCCCCGCGGCCCGGTCCTCGACCAGGCCTCCACCCCCAGGAAGCAGCCCGTGACAGCTGACTAACACCCAGGTACCTATTTTACTGCTAGGTAACAGGGGCATAGGGTGAAAGAAACTCTGCCCATGGTTTCTCGCCGGCGCCTGGGATCGATCCCAGGACCACAGGATCACAAGTCCCGCGTGCTGTCCGCTCGGCCGACCGGCTCCCTGCCGGTATGATATATAGTAATATGGCGTCTGGGTCTGTTTGATATTTCTGGCAAGGTGATGAAAACCAACCGACCAACTGATGGTTTTCTACCAACTGATGAAAAGAAGGTATTAAATTCAGTTGTCGTTTCTAAATGTGTTGCAGGTGTATAACCATCCCTTTAGAGTTTTTATCTGCTTGTTATGTGATTGCTGTTTAGATCCTAGGATGCTAGGGATGGCTTTCCATGTGCTTTTCATATTTCCTTTTGCTTCTTTGAATCTACTATCATGAAAGGAAAGTTTCCCCCTCTTTTTATTATACTGGTAAGCATTGATGAGTATCTCTTAACTACATCATTTGTAACTAGGCCAATCCTATGTTTTTGTTCATATTCATGTTTCTTGTTGATTGCTTTGAGTATGCCACTAGTGAGCCAGGGGTTGTTTCATCTTTTGGCAGTTACTTGCCTGGTTAGGAGAAGACAGTGAGTGTTGTAGAGGCTTAGAGTTTCGGAAAGAAAAATGTTGGCTTATGAATTTATATCCTGTGTATTATTGAATTCAGATTCCCAGTTTATATTGTAAAGTTCACTTGTAAGATTGCCTATTGCTGCTTTGCTGTGTAGCTTGAAGGCAAGTTTCTTGGTGTTTGATATTATGTCCATGTTTGCTAAGAGGAAGGTAGGATAGTGGTCATTTGTTCTGTGAGTGATTATACCAGATGTAAGGGGAGCTGTTATGTTAGTCCATAAGTGATCGAATGTAGTGGCAGATGTTTGAGTGACTCGGGTGGCTTGGTGAATGTGGAGATCAGCATACAGGAGTTTATGCTGTTACGGAAATAGTCGACTTGTGGGCTATTTTGTTGACATAAATCAATATTGAAGTCACCTAGAATGATGTGATATTTCTTGAGCTTGTTGTTTATGATAAGATTCCTTAAGTTATCTATGAATGCAGTTGTATTAGTATTGGGAAATCTATAAATAGTTCCAATAGACAAGGAGGATTTAAGGGATTTAATCGAGAATAGAACAAAGGTATATTCACAGTAGTCGTCTCTATCACTAATGACACTAGTGCAAATGAAGGTATTTTGGTAATAGATAGCTGAACCACCTTCTTTCTTATTAGGCCTACAGTTGTGAATGGCTAAGTTGGAAAGTTGGGTATGATCTTTACTTAGCCAGGTTTCTGTTAAAATAATGAACGATAGTTTAGTAACTAGTGCTGTGAGTAGTGATTTTATATCATCAAAAGGTTTCCAAGTGATCAGACATTTTGGTTGAATACTGATAGACAAGTTTTATTTTGGAGTCTTTCCTTTCATGATAGTAGATTCAAAGAAGCAAAAGGAAACATGAAAAGCACATGGAAAGTTTTGTTTTTGCAAGGTTTGCTGTGTAATACCTGCAGTGGTTATGATCAGTGTGTTTGTTATTATAGATTTGTGACAGCAGATTTAGTTCAGGGTCACTATCAGCTTCCATGTAGATACAACGGAGTCAATATACAGTAAAGGACGCGATTACAGGACAGTAAAATACTAAATCTGCTGTAAATATACTTGCTATAATTTTTACAAATGACATTACAATTTAGATTGATAAAAAACAATACTAATTAAAATTATGTAAATGGAATAAAAGTAATAGCAAATAATAGTACTGAAAATGACAAACGAAGAAATGAACAAGATAAAATGGTGGAATAAACAAGAACAAAAAATGTAAAATTAAAAACCTTTTGAATGGAAAGGAAGAGCTATAGTACACTTTGGTGTCTAGATGAGGTTGTGAGCGTTCTAACACTCCCTGGGTGTTGGATGGTACCCTAGGAAAAGGCTTCACTTGGTATCTGGTCAGCCGTTAACCCACAGTCGATGAGGAAAGATATTGAGAACTATGCCTCTTCAATGCAAGCGGAGCTAACTGCCATTGTTATGCCGTTAAGATTCCTTGAACGAAACACTAATGGTGCAGTGATCTGCACTGATTCAAAAGCAGCTCTTCAAAGCCTTAGTAAAAATCGGGCAGAAAGTCTTGCGATAGTTTCTGAAATCATGAGAGCTGTGAGGGTACTAACCAATCAGGGAAGAGTCATCAAGTTTCTGTGGATCCCCTCCCATGTTGGAATCTGTGCAAATGAACGAGCAGATGTGCTGGCTGTCGAAGGCACTGAAGGAGACCATATTGAATACTTCATACCCAAGACTCTTCTATAAATTAGAGGTATTGTCAGGCAACATCACAGTGACAAGGTAACTGAGGAAAGGAGGATAGAAGAACAAATCAGTAAATCTGTACGCTGGTACAACATGGTTGCAGCAGGAAATCCCAATCATTATGGATGAAGAAGAGGTGGCCGCGGGAGAGAATCAGTAATAGCAAGAATCCGTCTTGGATACAAATATCCATGGAGATTCGGAATGGAAACAACAGTTGATCAGCGGAGTTGCAGAATCTGTGATGAGAGTGATGGACACCGCCTTGACCACTACCTGAGAGAGTGTGGACACCTGAGAGACATTAGAAATATGTGTAGAATAATAAACCCCACATTGAGTTAGGAAAACACTATTTGTCAAATATAGATACTGTTCTTAAAAGATTCCCCCATTTTGCAAACGCAAGAAAACGTAAGATTTTAAGGGCTGACAAATGTTAATCTTCTTGTTTGAGGAGCTGTTCATTTAAGACAGTTAAGCAGGTCCCAGTTATGTCTGGGTACAAGTGAGAGAATGAACAACCCAGCGGGTTTTCTTCTTATTGGGAAATGTTGTATATGCTGCTATGGTGGTGTGTCCACTCACAGGATAAGTGGCGCTGCCCAGTAAACTCGCCCCTCGGGAGGGCGAGTTCACTCGGCAGCTGCATTAAAATTAAATCTGAAGTGTGCCACAGTGGTTATTTCATAGGTTTTCCTAGTGTCAGACTTCTTAGCTAGTATTTTACAACCTCTTACAAAACAATGCTTAACAGACCCATTGGAATTTTTACAGACTTGACGCAGTTTAAAGAAACAATTTTCTGTTCTTGGTCAAACATTCATTCACATAAAGAGAGGTTTTTCCAGACACTGTAACTCGGATAAAGTCTGATTTGTGGGAACAACTATCTAGTTTCACACGAATTCTTATTTAAACCAGGTGATTTGTACCCACTCTATATGCTGCTGTGATGTCTCTTGCTTGAATTTCGTACTTCATCTTATCACGTATTTCCCGAATCACGATGATAACACAAGCCACTCCGTCAGTTTCTTGCAGAAAATTGTGTGAGGTGATAATAACAGAATCAATGAGCTTTTGTCAGATTCTATGGCGGCAGGCTCCGATGGCATTCATTATGAGATGCTTGACATCTCCCTCCGTGCTCGTCTCGGTATTTACTGAGTCTGTTTAATCGGGTCTGAGAGTCGTCGTCAGTCCCTGAGGACTGGCTCGATGCCGTTGTCCTCCCTGTTCGGAAACCAGGGTCTCTCGGGTCTTCCCCCAAGAACTTTCGCCCAATTGCCCTCACAAGTTGTGTCTGCAAACTCTTTGAACGAATGGTTAACGTTCGAATGATGTGGTTCTTAGAGCACTATCACCTCCTTTCCCCTTCTCAATTTGGTTTCCGCAAGTGCCGCAGCACGACTGATGTCCTGGTGAACTTGGAGGTCTATATTCGTACTGCTTTTGCTGCGAGGACCTCCGTTGTTGCCGTTCATTTTGACCTGGACAGGCTTACGACACTACCTGGTGGTATCATATTCTGTCCCAACTTCATTCTTTTGGCCTTCGTGGGCATCTCCCTCTCTTTCTCCAAAGTTTCCCCTCTCGTCGTTCCTTTCGAGTGAGGCTTGGTACCACTCTCTCTGCCCCTTTTCGGCAATATGAGGGTGTGCCCCAAGGTAGTGTTCTGAGCACTACTCTTTTTCTTGTTGCTCTCAATGGTCTTCTTTCCTCCCTTCCTTCTGGCTTCTTCTCCACTCTCTATATAGACGATCTTACTCTTTGCTGTTGGGGTGATGATTCGCCTCTCCTTCAGCGCCGGCTTCAACTTGCGATTGATGTCGTGTCGTCTTGCGACACCGATCATGGCTTCAAGTTCTCTGCGTCTAAGACTTGTGCCATAACTTTTACTCGGAAACGTGTCATTCTTCGTCCCTCTTTGTCACTTTGTAGACATCCCATTGTGTACAAGGATTCCGCTAAGCTTCTGGGGTTAATCTTTGACACTTGTTTGTCTTGGTCAGCCCATATCTCTTACCTTCGCACTGAATGCTCTAAATTCCTTTCCCTCCTTCGAGTATTGTCCCATACTTCTTGGGGAGCGGATAGGTGCGCACTCCTTGCTTTGCATTCCTCTCTCGTCCTGTCTAAGCTCGATTATGGTTGCCATGCTTACTCGTCCGCTTCTCCTTCAACTCTTCGCCGTCTTGATGCTTTGCACCATACTGGGTTGCGCCTCAGGTCTGGCGCCTTTCGTTCGACTCCCATTCTCAGCTTGTATGTTGACACTGGTTTCCTATCTCTCCAGGACCGCCGTGATCGCTACTGTCTTCGCTATCTTGCGCGGTCCTTGCAGCATCCTCCCTCTCCCCTCTGTCGTGCTTTGACTTTTACCCCTCCTGTAGTACCCGTTCCTCTTCACCACCTCCCTCTTTCTGTCCGGCTCTCTCGCTTACAAGACTCTCTCTCCAGTCGTCTTTCTCTTATTTCTCCTTGTATTGTTCTTCCCTTGCCCCCGTGGAGGGTCCCCCTTCCGAAGTTTTGTACATCCTTGACCTACATTACTAAAGCTTTTACTCCTCCTACGGTTCTGAAACGCCTTTTTCTTGAGCACTTTTCTTCGCCCTCCCGCTCCGTTTCCATCTTCACCGATGGGTCGAAGTCTGTGAACGGTGTGGGCTACTCCATTGTTTTTCCTGACCACACTTATATGTGTCGCCTGCCTTTGGAGACTAGCATCTTCACAGCGGAACTTAATGCTAGAGCATTAACAGGAGACAGGGAGCATGGCATCCATGCTCCCTGTCTCCTGCTTTCTCGTTGTCAATCCTCCTTTATGATTGTAGTTGACTCTCGTAGTGCATTCATGGCTCTCTGGTCCTTTAATCCTGTCCATCTGGTGGTCGTCGAGATTCAACATTGGCTGTTTCTTATCTCTAGTAAATTTAAATCCTTAGAGTTTTGCTGGGTTCCCAGCCATATTGGTGTTTCTTTAAATGAGCGTGCAGATGCTGCTGCTAGAGAGGCTATCTGCTCTTGCCCTATTTCCCGTAAAGGTATTCCTCTTTCCGACCTTTACCCGGTTATTCATTCCTCCATCCTTGCCTGTTGGCAGGGTTGCTGGCCTTCTGTTGTTGATAACAAACTGCGTACTCTTAAGCGTTGTGTGTCCCCGTGGCCTTCCTCCTGCCACTGTAACCGGCGGTGGGAAACGACTCTGGCAAGGTTGCATCTTGGCCATACTCGCTTAACTCACAGTCACTTAATGGAGCACCACCCTTCTCCTTATTGTCCAAATTACATTGTCCCTCTCACCATCGTGCATATCATCGTTGAATGTCCTGACTTCCGGGACGAGCGTGTGTCTTGCTTTCCGACCCCCCCTCGCGGCCACTTGTCCCTCGATAGAATTCTTGGTGAATCGGATACTTTTGATATCGCTCGCCTTATGCGTTTCTGTTCTCGTGTTGGCATCCTTGGTGATATTTAGCGCCCTCTGATTATCCCGCGCATTTGATGGTGCTATATAGCCTTCCCGGTTTGGTGCCTATTTTGATAATTACTTACTTGTTGGTCAGATTTGTCTTGAGAAACAGTGTGTTGCTGCTGCAAGGTGTTGAACTGATTCTCCAACTTCTCCAACACTTCTACCTGTTTTCTGATTGTTTCTACAGGATCTAATTGATTAACTGTGTCCCTAGGAGAGATTATTTCCTGTTCAAGGAGGCTAACTCTGAAAGACAGTTCTTGAGTTTCCTTAAGCCTAGCTATAGCTTCCGTTTGCAGGCTCGTTATTAGCTCTTTGATTACTGTCATTTGGCCTTCAAGTATCTGGGCTAATAACCTGAACTATGGGTTCTCAGTGAAGTGCCTAAGTCGGGACAAGGGCCAGCAGCCCGTTTAAGGTGTCCCAAGTGTTGATTGTATTGTGGCATGGCCCGAGTCGGACACGCCGATGACGTCATGAGAGTCAGCTGGGGTGGTGTGTTGTTGTTGTTGTTGTTGTTGAGGGGGAGAGTCTTACCCCTCCCCTCTAGGGGCCCCGAGGGGGAGACGGCAGCACTGGTGGTAGCTCGGCTGGCTTGGTTAGTCCTGACAGGTGTGTTGACATTCTTATTGACCTTCACAAACTTCATTTTGCAACCCGTCCTCGCAAATTCGTATAGTCAATATTGACTTATTAAATACGTGCATAGGTGACATACTAAACATAATAGATACCCTTAAAAAGATTTATAGAAAACACCGACCTTACCTAACCTTGTTAGTATGTTAAGATAAGCATCTTATAGCTTCGTAATTACAATTGTTACTTAACCTATTATAGGTATAGGTTAAGTAATAATTGTAATTACGAAGCAATAAGATGCTTATCTTAACATACTAACAAGGTTAGGTAAGGTCGGTGTTTTCTATGAATCTTTTTAAGGGTATCTATTATGTTTAGTATATCACCTATGCACGTATTTAACAAGTCAATATTGACTATACAAATTTGCGAGGACGGGTTGCATTTTGGTGTGCATGGTAGTAGAAGAAATGTGTAAACTAACTCGTCGAGGTGGCAATAGTCAACGTCGAGCAGCAGACTTCAACACTTCCACACGACTGGGTGGAAAGAGTGCATAGAGTGCTGGGAAGACGGGACACCACGAGCGTAGCTCTCATCCTGTAACTACACTTAGCTAATTACACTTAGGTAATTACGGCGCCTGATGGCTGATTCGTGGTGCCAGGGACAGGGGATCGATCCCCGGCAATGGCGCCTGGCGCCTGACCGCTGAGTGGACAGCGCTTCGGATTCGTAGTCCTGAGGTTCCGGGTTCGATCCCCGGTTGAGGCGGAGACAAATGGCTAAAAAGATTCTTTCACCCTGATGCCCTATTACCTAGCAGTAAATAGGTACCTGGGAGTTAGACAGCTGCTACGAGTTGCTTTCTGTGTGTGTGTGTGTGTGTGTGTGTGTGTGTGTGTGTGTGTGTGTGTGTGTGTGTGTGTGTGTGTGTGTGTGTGTGTGTAAAATTAAAAAGAAATCCGTTGATTGATTGACAGTTACGCGGCGGGCCCAAAGAGCTAGAGCTCAACCCCTGCAGGTACTACTCGGTGAGTACAATTAGGTGAGTACTCCCTCCTGGGAGCCACACACTAATAAGGTGTAAATGGGATATTATGAGTGGGACTGGTCGTGAGGTTCAATCTCATTTGGGTCACTGTGCACTTAGCTGCCTTCTGGGAGTTGTTACATCAGCTGTGGGTAGCTGTGGGCTCAGGCAGCAGCTGTGGGTTCAGGCAGCAGCTGTGGGTAGCTGTGGGCTCAGGCAGCAGCTGTGGGTAGCTGTGGGCTCAGGCAGCAGCTAGTAGTATAAAGTATGCCAAGTCATGACCGTTTTGCTTTTTCCGACGGTCACGACTTGGCATACCCGTTTTTAGTTGCCCCAGTGAGATTTGACGGTCACGACTTGGCATACCCGTTTTTAGTTGCCCCAGTGAGATTTGACGGTCACGACTTGGCATACCCGTTTTTAGTTGCCCCAGTGAGATTTGACGGCCGCGATTTTGCAAACTGTTTTTTCGTTACCACGGTGAGATTTGACTGCACCGAGTTGGCATACTCGTTTTGAGTTGCCCTGGTAACCCATGCACAGGCATCAGTAATGGACAAATGACGTCATCGGGTCGCTAGCCTTCAATTTGCCTAGGGGTAGGATTAAAAGGCCGGCTCCTGGCATACCAAAATTTCGTTACCCCAGTAACCCATGCACAGGCATTGCTAATAGATATGAGGTCACCAGCTAGCCGCTCAGCGTTCCTACACAGGCACGTTCAAGGGGATTAAAAAGCCGGTCTATGAGTTATGTGTTTTTCGTTACAACAGTGACCCTGAAACCTAGTCTATTTTAAATTTCATATTTACTTCCAACCATTGCCCATTACATGTATCAAAGGGGGAGCAACACAGAGCATAAACTACCATGTATCTCAGCATTCATCCCTGTAACTGAACCAGTATTTACCCAGGTCTTTTCCCTAAATCTAAAACTTATTCCAATTTATGCCCATTGTTTCATATTCTGTCTAGTGTTGATAATTTTAATAGCCTATGAATATCCCCCTTTATCATGTCCATTCATTCGCAGCTCTATCATGTCACATCTATTTCTTCACCTTTCTGGAGAATGTAATTTAAGCTTTGTCTTGAAGGATCGTTTATTTCTCATAGGACAAATAAATATGAAAACCCACTATCATCCATTTGTATGAAAACAGTCCCCTGCCAGGCATGGTGACTTCAATGCGATTTCAGTACTAATCCAATATTGCTTCATAACGCATAAATATATATATGTACGTATATAAATATATATGCATATCTCATATTCACTCAAAACATGCCTCCCCCACACCTTGCTGTAGAATTTAACAAATAAAAATTCTCATTCAGTAAAAGCAAGCCTTCTGCAGTCACCTACTTTTCTGACGTCATCATCCCTAATGCGCTGTAAGCCGCCAATGAGCTTCCAGCCAAAGTGCTAATGCTGGTCCTATAGGAGGTTCACACATAAGTGAGAACTCTTAATCACTACCAATACCTTAACTGTACTCTGTAACATCATAGGCGATATTCAGCTGCAATGGCTCATATTTTCGCTCATTGCTCATATTATCTGTTATTCATAAACCCGATCAAACCATCCTAACCTAACCTAACCTAACCTATTATATATAACAAAGAATACATTCTACAGACCAGTTGTTGATATTTAGTGACGTCACAAAAAGCGACCTCAGGTATGTGGATGAGGTATTACTGGCCATTAACATATAAGTGTCAAAGTATCACAGCACCTGACTTTTCAAACTATGTGTGACGTCATCAGATGACCAATGCGACTTTAGCGTCCTACGTGTATGTGTACTGTATTTGATGTTATTTTTTAAAAATGGCTAGACTAACCATCCCCACCTAACCTAATCAGAGGTTTAAGAATATACATTTTAATCATCCACAACTGTAATTATTATCTGGTAATAAGTGCAAAAGTATATCAGCAACCAAAATGTCGTACTGCAATTTAAGCAGAATCGTACATCTGGCAGCATAGCAGGTAAGATGAACATTAGAATAAAGGCAACTGCAGAAGTCCTATTGGCCCATACGAGGCAGCTCCTATATATTTTCACCCAATCTCATTCATATTCATGTCCACCTTATGCTTAAAACAACCAAGGGCTCCCACTTAAAGTAATAGTTTACAATAATAGTTGTAATAAATAGCTCTCATTCTTGTTTAATACACAACAGCAATTAAGAAACCCTATAGCTAGATATCGTACTATAATCCACAAGTAGTTACCACACATCTAGCAGCACAGCGGATTAGTAGCTGTGTTCATAGGCTAGTCAACTGTCCTCACATCCATCAAATAGCAATCCAAATGTCGCACCTCAATTCATCCATCTAGCAACTCAGCTGGATGCTAGCCACTATATTCATAGGCTAATCATTTCTACGCCTCAAAAAAAATCCTAGTCTTGATACGCAAATCGGCTAACTTGTTTCTAAACCAACACTCGCAAATACAAGCATACATACCTACACATACTCCACAACCCATAAATTCATAGAGAACAGCCTAGTTTTTTCCACCATTTCCCCATTAATCAGATGCAATTTATGCCATACACAGAAAATACAGCATTTACACACCAAATATGCCATTTATGCACATAATATATTATTTACACTCAAAATACATCATCACACAAAAATATATCATTTATAGACAAAAATATGACATTTACATACAAAATATGTCAGTTGCACAAAAATATACCATTTGCACAAATATTGCATTTGCACTCAGAGTATGACATTTACACAAAGTATGGTATTAGCACAAATATAGCAAATTGCTTATACATTTAGAAAATATAAAATGCGCTTTCACTAAAATTACACAATTTCACAAACATAATTTTCACAAAATACCCACACATTAGCTCATAAACCAAATTACACACCATAAAGATCTATTTTTTCATATTACAGTGCTTACACAAAATACACAATTTGCACACAAAAATACAGTTGCACCAGTTCCACTTCAACAAATTAAAAAACACAACTTGCATAAATGCACTATTAGCACAAAAATTATTATAAAACATGGACAATTATTTCACAATTTTTGTAATTATTTTACATCTTTGCACAATTAATACAAGCAAACTTGCTATATAATTACTCAACTTGCACAATGACAATCAATACACAAAGGTAAAAATAAACATTCGTCCATATGCAATTACACAACATGCGCAATTAATACACAACTTTCACAAATATTACACATCTTTCATAATTAGTACACAACTTGCACAAAATACATATCTAGCACAAATACGTACAATACATAACTACCCCAAATATGAAAATACACAACCAGCACAAATACACGATTTACACACAAATACAATTACGACATTTACACAATTAATACACAACTTGCTAAAAAATATAATCAATACACAACTTAACAAAATATGAACAATACATAACTAGCACATATTCATTAAATACACAATTTCCACAAATACACATACAAAAAAATATATACAATTAATACACAACTTGCACAAAACAATACACAATTTATTTAAATATAATCAATACATAATTGCAATAATCATACAACTTATGCAAAATACATAATCTGCACAATTAATACACAAGTATACTAATTGTGCTATATATGTACAAATACAAACACAACCAACTAGGTCAAACAATACACAATTTGCATTATATTTTCTAGGTATATTTAGGACATTAATTATAATATGCTGAGTGTAACCAACTCCCCAAAAGTCAGAATTTTACATATAAAAATGGTACATATGACTTCCTATGAGCACAATACAAAACACATTCATTTGCCATTAATATTTCAACTTTATTAGTGCTAAACTATTCATCAACATATGTCCATTGTTTGTAATGTCTTATTAATACCTTCCTTGTTACATCCTCTCCAATCAGACCACCCCAATTTATTTATGCCAACCATCTAACAGACTTATTTGTTCTAGCCTTAGTTATGTTAGGGCAGGTGGGGTTAGGCAAAGTCAGTATTTTCTATGATAATTTTTAAGCAAATTTGCTATATCTTATCAAAATGCATCCTATTAAAACCTAAATTCAGCTAAATCTGTCAAAAATATACTTATTCTACACAAATTTGCCTAAATTCAACCTATCAAAAGCTGAACTAACTAAATATGAGCATCCCATATCCTCACATACAAGCCTATGTCGCCTCTGTCCATACATTACATGAGTTGGCCATATAGCTCAAACCTCAAATAGGAAAATTTACACTATTTTATAAACATGCTAGTTCATTATCCCTAAGATATTATATATCCTTCCCTACGCGACCTCACCTAACATGACCTAGCATATCCAAACCTAGATTTAGTTCATTTTGGTAAAATTTAAGCTATTTCACCTAAATTCAACCTAATTTAAGATAATTCCCACCAAATATACCCAAATGTTGTGTATCACAGCACTGCCAAAGCCCATTTTTTACCTACATTTTCTCCTATTCCATCCTACCCTATGCAACCTTACCTAACCTAACCTAGCATATCCAAACCTAGATTTGGTTAAAGTTGATGAAATTTAAGCTATTCCCACCTAAATTTACCTAATTTAAGACAATTTCCACCAAATATATCCAAATGTTGTGTATCATAGCACTGTCAAAGCCTATTTTTTCTCCTATTTCCATCCTACCCTACACAACCTCACCTAACCTAACCTAGCATATCCAAACCTAGATTTAGTTCAAGTTGGTAAAATTTAAGCTATGCCACCTAAATTTGACCTAATTTAAGACAATTGCCACCAAATATATCCAATGTTGTGTATCATAGCACTGTCAAAGCCCATTTTTTTTCTCATATTTCCATCCTACCCTACACAACCGTACCTAACCTAACGTAGCATATCCAAACCAAGATTTGGTTAAAGTTGATGAAATTTAAGCTATTCCCACCTAAATTTGACCTAATTTAAGACAATTTCCACCAAATATACTCAAATGTTGTGTATCATAGCACTGCCAAGCCCATTTTTTCTCCTATTTCCATCCTACCCTACACAACCTTACCTAACCTAACCTAGCATATCCAAACCTAGAATTGTTAAAGTTTGGCGAAATTTAAGCTATTCCCATCTAAATTTCACATAATTTAAGACAATTTCCACCAAATANCACTGCCTAATGCATTCTACCTGTTAACTTCTCTGACGCTGAAAAAGTTCTTTCTGACGTCCCTGTGGCTCATTTAGGTGTCAATGGCTTTCTGGCAATCCATAAATATGCAGTCTGCCCACCCCTCTCTTTCTTGCCTGGTCGTAGAATTCAATAATCCTGTGAGGCAGAACTTGCCATCCCTGAACCCATGCTCATACTTTGTTACAAAGTTCTTTCGCTCCAGATGTTCCACTAGCTTCTTCGCACAATCTTCTCCATCAGCTTGCATGGTATGCAGGTTAGGGACACTGGCCTGTAGTTCAGTGCCTCCTGTCTATCCCCTTTCTTGTATATCGGGACTACGTTAGCCGTCTTAAAATTTTTGTCAGTTCCCTGTTGCCAGTGACTTGATATATACTATAGAGAGTGGCAGGCACAGTGCTTCTGCTCCTTCCTTTAGTATCCAAGGGGAGATTCCATCTGGGCGTATAGCCTTTGACACATCCAACTGTAGCAAAAGCTTCCTTACAACTCCACTAGTAATCTCAAACTTTTCTAGTGGTTCCTGGTTAACTATTCCCTCTCTTATCTCTGGAATTTCTCCTTGCTCTAATGTGAAGACCTCCTAGAATTTCTTATTCAGTTACTCGCACAACCTCCTTGTTATTTGTAGTGAATCTGTCTGCCCCTATTCTCAATTTCATTACCGGTTCCCTTAATGTTGTTTTTCTCCTGACGTGGCTGTGCGGCAATTTAGATTGAATCTTTGCCTTGCTTGCGATGCCATTTTCTTATTGCCCTTCTGTCTCTCTTCTCAATCTTACATATTCATTCCTGGTGCTCTGGTATATTTCTCTGCTCTCAAGTGTCCTGTTATTCCTATAGTTTCTCCATGCCCTTTTACTTTGCTGCTTATCTAGCCTACATCTCTGACTAAATCATGGGTTTCTCATCTACATTTCACCGTTTTCCGTGGCAGCAGAGGCTGCCCACACACTGTGTGAGTACTCACCTATTTGTACTCACCTATTTGTGCTTGCGAGGGTTGAGCTTTGGCTCTTTGGTCCCGCCTCTCAACTGTCAATCAACTGGTGTACAGATTCCTGAGCCTATTGGGCTCTATCATATCTACACTTGAAACTGTGTATGGAGTCAGACTCCACCACATCACTGCCTAATGCATTCCATCTGTTAACTACTCTGACACTGAAAAAGTTCCTTATAACGTGTCTGTGGCTCATGTGGGTACTCAGTTTCCACCTGTGTCCTCTTGTTCGCGTCCCACCAGTGTCGAATAGTTTATCCTTGTTTACTAGGTCGATTCCTCTGAGGATTTTGTAGGTTGTGATCATGTCTCCCCTTATTCTTCTGTCTTCTAGTGTCGTAAGGTGCATTTCCCGCAGCCTTTCCTCGTAACTCATGCCTCTTAGTTCTGGGACTAGTCTAGGGGGCATACCTTTGGACTTTTTCCAGCTTTGTCTTGTGCTTGACAAGGTACGGGCTCCATGCTGGGGCCGCATAATCCAGGATTGGGCTTACATATGTGGTGTACAAGATTCTGAATAATTCCTTACACAGGTTCCTGAAGGCTCTTCTGATGTTAGCCAGCCTCGCATATGCCGCAGACGTTATTCTTATTATGTGGGCTTCAGGAGACAGGTTTGGTGTGATATCAACTCCTAGATCTTTCTCTCTGTCCGTTTCATAAAGTACTTCATCTCCTATTCTGTTTTCTGTGTCTGGCCTCCTGTTTCCACTGCCAAGTTTCATTACTTTGCATTTACTCGGGTTGACCTTCAACAGCCATTTGTTGGACCATTCACTCAGTCTGTCTAGGTCATCTTGTAGCCTCCTACTATCGTACTCAGTTTCAATCCTCCTCATAATTTTTGCATCTTCGGCAAACATTGAGAGAAACGATTCTATACCCTCTGGGAGATCATTTACATATATCAGAATGTGTACTCACCTAGTTGTGTTTGCGGGGGTTGAGCTCTGGCTCTTTGGTCCCGACTCTCAACCGTCAATCAACAGGTGTACAGATTCCTGAGCCTGTTGGGCTCTATCATATCTACACCTGAAACTGTGTATGGAGTCAGCCTCCACCACATGACTTCCTAATGCATTCCATTTGTCAACCACTCTGACACTAAAAAAAGTTCTTATTAATATCTCTGTGGCTCATTTGGGCGCTCAGTTTCCACCTGTGTCCCCTTGTGCGTGTGCCCCTTGTGTTAAATAGCCTGTCTTTATCTACCCTATCAATTCCCTTCAGAATCTTGAATGTGGTGATCATATCCCCCCTAACTCTTCTGTCTTCTAGCGAAGTGAGGTTTAATTCCCGTAGTCTCTCCTCGCAGCTCATACCTCTCAGCTCGGGTACTAGTCTGGTGGCAAACCTTTGAATCTTTTCCAGTTTAGTCTTATCCTTGACTAGATATGGACTCCATGCTGGGACTGCATACCCCAGGATTGGCCTGACATATGTGGTATACAAAGATCTGAATGATTCTTTACACAAGTTTCTGAATGCCGTTCGTATGTTGGCCAGCCTGGCATATGCCGCTGATGTTATCTTCTTGATATGGGCTGCAGGAGACAGGTCTGGCGTGATATCAAATCCCAAGTCTTTTTCTTTCTCTGACTCCTGAAGAATTTCCTCTCCCAGATGATACCTTGTATCTGGCCTCCTGCTCTCTACACCTATTTTCATTACATTACATTTGGTTGGGTTAAACTCTTAACAACCATTTGTTCGACCATTCCTTCAGTTTGTCTAGGTCTTCTTGAAGCCTCAAACAGTCCTCTTCTGTCTTAATCCTTCCCATAATTTTGGCATAGTCCGCAATCATTGAGAGAAATGAATCTATACCCTCCGGGAGATCATTTACGTATATCAGAAACAAGATAGGACCGAGTACAGGGCCCTGTGGGACTCCACTGATGACTTCACGCCAATCTAAGGTCTCACCCCTCACCGTAACTCTCTGCTTCCTATTGCTTAGGTACTCCCTTATCCACTGGAGCACCTTACCAGCTACACCTGCCTGTCTCTCCAGTTTATGTACCAGCCTCTTTATTAAGCCAGCCAGGCAAGATTTATCCTCCCTGAACCCATGTTGGCGATTTGTCACGAAGTCCCTTCTCTCCAGATGTATTACCAGGTTTTTTCTCACGATCTTCTCCATCACCTTGCATGGTATACAAGTCAAGGACACCGGCCTGTAGTTCAGTGCCTCTTGCCTGTCGCCCTTTTTGTATATTGGGACCACATTCGCCGTCTTCCATACTTCTGGTAGGTCTCCCGTCTCCAGTGACCTACTATACACTATGGAGAGTGGCAAGCAAAGTGCCTCTGCACACTCTTTCAGTACCCATGGCTAGATCCCGTCTGGACCAACAGCCTTTCTAACATGTGTGTGTGTGCGTGTGGGTGTGCATGTACGTGTGTGTGTGTGCGCATGTGCGTGTGCGCGCGCGTATGTGTGTGTGGGTGTGGGTGTGTGTGTGTATGTATAAGAAATATATGTAGTAGACATAAGAAATGAAAAATAGACATAAAAGAAAGATA
>WNGS01164437.1:66064239-66087324 GCA_020271785.1 Procambarus virginalis | reverse complement strand
CTGCCAACTTGTTTCTGCCTCGATCGGGAATCGAAGTGACTATGCCCAAATCTCCAGCACCTGCTACAGAGGCAACAAGAGGGAATGTACTCTTGAAGGAAGCACCTGGCACCAGCAAGAATTACGGAAGAGGGAGGAGACCTATCAAAGGTGACCATCACAACGCGAAGAGGCTGACGACGACGATCACGAGAGGGTCGAGTAAACCTATCAATCTGGAGGATAGATTGACCCTAGGCCTCAAGAGTATATTTAATATCCTTGTGGCAGTCTTTCCGTTCCCAATCATCAGTCGCAACATGGTTCAGGAGAAGAACTGTGTCAATGCTGGCATTTAACCGGGCATTTTTGGAGATCCGAGCAGAGGTCTTCCCAATACTGGACAACGAAGCCAAACGGTCAGCCACTTCCTGAGAAAGGGCTGCAACGACACATGTACTTGTATGAGTGGAGTTAAAAGTCATAAATGTATCCTCCGAATCAACGAGGTGTTTATGGAGGAATAAAACATCAGGACGAGTAGTGTGGGGGTTTTCTATTTGGCTTTCCCGACTGCAATGCACGTCGCCAATGTACATGTGGCAGATGCTTCACGAAGCTGTCTGAATCAGCAGAGAAAATACGAGAGAAACCGTACAGGGCCTGTCAGCAAGGTCGAGTTAGAGTCCTTGAGGGTCTCTTCTCAGACTAGCCTCACCTTGTCCACGTTGATCGTTGGAATCTCCTCAATGCTTGAAACACTAAGGGAATCCTAGGGTTCTCATCACATTTATAGTTTAGTGAATTAGGCAACTAAGTTGGAGACACCTGGAGCTGAAGGCTTCAGTAAATAATTGGCAGTATTCAGAAGTGGTTCAACGGAAACACCGCATAAAGCTTAACAGTAGTTTATTTACTAACTTAACCACTAATACAAAAGGTGCTTGATTTACTTTAGATTGGCGTCAGAAAGGCTATGGTTGTATTAGCGAGACTACGTCTGGCTAATCGATTCGGATCCACTCCTGGCAAAACACCTAACACAGTTGACAGCCAATCATTAACACGGCAACCTAACTGCCGGTATGCAAATGGATCACAAGAGTTCCAACCGTATACTCTGGTAATAATGATATGCAATAACTCAACAATGGCACTGTCAATGGGACAGGCAATAACATGCAGAATAATAATATCAAACAATACTAAATGTGTGGTGTATGTGACATTCACAGACGAGTGTAATGTCGTGATACCACACAGATAAACACGCATACACCGTCGGGGTGTCTTCACCTATACCTGTGTCAGGTATGAGGTGAGAACTGTGGTTGATCCCTCAGATCAACACACAATAAAACAATGACAAGATCTTGTACTTACAGGTAGGCTCCCTCTCTTATTCACTCACTCACTCAGGCACATTTATGCAAGAACTCGTAGGTGGCCCGACAGCTGGTTCCGTTCGTCGACAGGCTTTCCCACAAACCGTACTTGACACAGAGGGTACTTGCAGGAGGGCGCGCTGTATGTCATACAGACACGCATGCACGCACACACTTTATGGCACTGGCGGCGAGTAAGGGTGGTGACGTCACGTAGTACCGTGAGGGCGGCGGCTGATGGGCTACACGCTCGGGACAGAGTGGCGGCTGGCGGCGGCCGACTATATGGCACAATGCGGTAAACTGGTAAAGTCACACTTAGGTTACTTAAGTGGCGGCACTGCCTTAATTCACTCTAAGTCACTCACAGACGATTTATTTGTCACCAGGGGTTACCTGATACCAGTCCGTTTCGCTCAGGTGATGTGTCACTAGACTTCTGAACAATATAGTCACGATCACGATTCCGTGCAAGCGTTGGTATATCGAAAAGACGCCGAGTTCAACTTGATGGTGAGGAATAGACAATGTTCTTCTGTCTATTGGCCAATAGACAGAACAGGACATGTCCTCTCTGCATGGGCTCCCTCACGTGAATACTCTTGCCAGCGGCTGTAGGGCATCTCGTGGGACACACAAGGGATTACAATTGATCAATGGCATTGCAGCAAAAGAGCGGGAGCCAATCATATTGATCGTTCCCTGATCAGTAGCAGAGGTGACGTCATGAACATGTCGCGACCACGTCATAGTTGGTATTCTCCATCGCGCCGGTTGAGGCTGACCCCAGAGGTCAGTCTGTCGCCTCGCTGGCGTCCTCTGTCTCTCACGCTGGCACCTCCTGTGTACTCTCTGACCCGGGCCTGCCTGGACATACGGCGGCCTCTGTATTATAAACGTATTCCTGGTTAAGTGGGCATCCTAGATACACCCAACATGCCAGTTTACTATCCAAGGTATAGAGATACGGCTTGTGCACGAAATCGGTGCACTGTGCACTGCAATGAGCCATTCAAGTCGGCTGTAGGATAATCTTGAGACCATACTCTCACAAGTAGGATCAATATGACCGAGATCAAAATACTTAGTCCAGATAGCAGGACCAAACAAAGCTTGGAATGTATAGATTGAGAAGGAATAATGCGGGTGTGGAGGTGACTGTGCTGAGCACCCTCAGTAAGAGAAGGGATAAATGGCGCAATTATCACAATGAGAGATGGAGCCACTCCAGGTGATGAGGTGGTCAATCCTTGGGGCTGTACCCTGCCACAGAGGTGGGAAGGGAACAGAGGCAAGTTGGGAGAATCAGAGCAGCAGCTTTGTCTGGGCCCAATGTAGCATGTACTACAGATCCCGGGCTTCCATCACAGTTCGACTTTGCTGTCTGCTCGCCCACCCCTCGAGTGTTAATGAGGGTCAGAAATTGGCATAGAAAACTAACATGAATATAACTTCTTCCACGAATAGCCCCCATACCCACTATTATCAGGGCCTCCTGAACCAACTCTCAGGTGTCACCCAATTTTACCATGGACTTTCACCTCGTCAGGGAGCCGCCGAAAAACTCTTTCACTGCTCGTTCTACCAACACCAGCGGAGCACATATTGGAGAATCACCTGGTAATGAACTTAAATATGGAAAGGGGGCTCAACGTCATACTATTGGGGATTCGGCTCAGAACTGACCCATTGTCATGATGACACCCTAATTGAGCCACTATGACTCCCTCTGTCTCCTAGTCTTGGGGTGACCTAGTTCCCCTCTGTGTTCTGTATGCTGTCGTCTGGTCTGCAATTATTTATCTCTCTCCTCTTAGAAATCCTCACCAGGGCAAGGGTAAACACTCTTGTCTATCAGACAAACATTTATTACAAAGAATAACATGATAATATCAGATAATTGTTCTATATAAATAGCATCACTGCCCTATGAACAATACAACACGTGATTGTGTCTGCTAGGCTGCTGCTCTTCAGCAGCCCACTGTGCTTCAGTCACCTCGCCGTCTGGGCTCTGTCGAGTACATGTAATTTAACATTACCATAAAATATCAACACTCGCCTTGCATTGTGTCAGGCATACTACATGACCCCATCCACCTCTCAAACATATATTGTTATACTATACTGCCTGAAACGCTGCGCGTACTAGTGGCTTTACAAGATTGTAATTACCATTTTATGTATCCTCACAATCCCAATGTACCTTCTTGTATATACATAAATAAATGTTGCCCCCCCTCAACTATCTCATACGGAAGGAAGATCAGCTACTCTCGCTACACAAGTCTTCTCTATGGTGATTGGTCTTCCTGGGAATTACTACCGGGACCATCCATCAGTGGGTCCTCAAATTAAGTAGATCCTCTTGCAACTTTTCCTATATCGCTGCTACATCAACTAATGACGAATCACATGCACCATGTACAACTGCTACATCAACTCTGGTCGCATTAAGTCCATCGTACATGAACCGCAAGTAAGTAATTATCAAAAGAAGGCACCAAACTGGGAAATCTATGTAGCACCATCAAATGTGCAGAATAATCAGAGGGCGCTAAATATCACCAAGGATGCCAATGCGAGAACAAAAACGCCTAAGGCGAAGGATATCAAAAGAATCCGAGTCACCAAGAATACTATCGAGTGACAAGCGACCGTGGGGAACGGCCGGAAAACAAGACACACACTCGTCCCGGAAGTCAGGACATTCAACAAGGATATACACGACCGTAAGAGGGACAATGCAATTAGGACAATAAGGAAAATAAGGAAAATAAGGAATAGGGCTGCGCTCCATCCGGTGACCACGCGTTAAGCAAGTATGGCCAATACGCAACCTCGCCAGAGCCGTTTCCCATCGCCGGTTACGGTGGTAGGAGGACGGCCACGAGGACACACAACTGTTAAGAGTACTGATGTATAAGATACTGATGTTAAGAGTACTCAATAAGCATCAGTACGGGAAGGAATCTTGCGAGTGTGGCCGTGGCGTGGACGGCGTTGAGAACCCCCAGAGAGGGGTTAACAGGCGCAGTAGTCACAACGAGAGTGAGCCATGCCAGGGGACGAGGTTGTCACCACTGGGGGCTTGTGGCTCGACTCTAGCACAGAGGGAGGGAGAGGAGCCAAGGGGTGTAGACAGGAGGGTCAAAGGAGGAGCAAGGTCGGGGCCCAATGCAGCGGGGGCTACAGAGCCTGGTCTTCCAATACAGCCCCACTCTGGGGCTCGGTCGCCCACCCAACGAGCCTGAGAGTGTACAAGAGGAACATTCATAGATATGAATACAAAAAGAAACTCATTCCACGAATGTGCCCCTACACCCACTATGGAGCCACAATTAGAGGCAGGACACCCAACAAAGCTATCGCCGATCATGCCGGGACCCACTAGAGTGCGTCGTGAGTATACGCCCCACAAACGCCACCTTAAGAACCATCAGTTCGTCGAGATCAGGTTCAGTGACGAAAGGGGGATTGACAATAAAAGGTTCCCCCTCACTTGAGACATTGGGTACTACAGTTCTACGGGTGCAAGAGTATGCCGCCTCAAACACCCGGGCGTCAAAACAAAAAGCCAAAAGAATGATCAAAACAGGCACAAGGTCAGCAGGAAATGACAACGAGAAAGGAAAAGAGGGGGGGAGAAAGACAAAAGAAAAGGATAAGGAAAATGCGTCCAGCAAAATTTGAGGGACAGCAGCAGGAGCACAAGGTTACAAAAGGACAGGGGATCGCCCCAAGGAGCATCACACTCTGGCAGCTGCCCACCAAGCCCCCTCACGGCAGCAACGAGCTGGACAGGGAGGGGGGTTCTAGCGATAAAGCCGACTTATATAAAGTAAATCTTTCTCAACAAACTCTTTGATCAAGTAATAATAATTAACAAGGAGTTATATAAAATCTTCATAAATGTAAATGGTTTTATTATCTCCAATAGACGTTTATTCATTTGACATAGCAATAATATAATTAACCACATTATTACATTTGTTAGTAACATTAACAATATGAAATTGTTGTGAATAACAATAACAGCAATATTATGATTATATAACTTATTGCAATGTTATATTATGGGATGTTAAGTTACCATATGTTTTTGTTTTAGCATGTCAAAATGGTAATAACATCGCATATTATTGTATATTATCTTGTCATGGTATTGTTAAAATAACATGACAAGTGTTAGTTGTTACAGTTATAAATATATAGCCATAAATAACACCATAACCTAATCATTACACAAATGTAAAAAAAAAATATATGAATATACGAGTAAAATTGTTAAAACTTTTTGTGTGATTGGTTATTGTAATGCGTTATTATTCGCGTTATATTATTGCCATTGTTTTTAACACAACACCATAAAGTTTAGTATTTTTATGTCTAGGTGAATTTGGGCAAGATGCTGAAAAAAATCATTTTTTTTCATTTTCTTAAAGTGCAATTTAAAACTTTAGATGCATACAAATTGATTACACTTTTGTCTACCAATAAACCGTATTAAAATATTTTAAATATTCACCTATTTTTTTAAAAGGTTAGTATGGGTAAAATTCTAGAAATCTTCATTTTCACTTATGAAACTACTATTTGCAACTACAATTACATTTAATTGTTTTCAATTTTGCTTAGTAGTAACAGAGGATCTACATTTTCAATATGCGTCTTATTTAACTAGAAATAAATTTACCAAGGAAAAAAAAAAAGGAAATTTACCAACGGAAGAATAATGTTCTCCCTTGGTTGCAAACAGCAAATGTTAAGCAAGTAATTATCAAAAAGAAGGCACCAAAAAGAGACTTGTGTACCACCATCAAATGCGAGGGATAATCAGAGGGCGCTAAATATCACCAAGGATGCCAATACAAGAACAGAAACGCACAAGACGAACGATATCAAAAGTATCCGAGTCGCCAAGAATACTATAGAGAAACAAGCGACCACGGGGGATGGTCGGAAAACATGACACGCTCGTCCTGGAAGTCGAGACATTCAACAAGGACATGCACGACCGTAAGAGGGACAATGCAATTAGGACAATAAGGAGCTGGGCGGCGCTCCATCAAGTGACCACGAGCTAAGCGGGTATGGCCAATACATAACCTCGCTAGAGCCGTTTTCAATCGCCGGTTACGGTGGTAGGAGGACGGCCACGAGGACACAACCTTTAAGAGAACGTAGTTTGTTACCAGTAACAGACGACCAACAAGCCTGCCAACGGGTAAGGATGGAGGAATGGATAACCGGGTAAAAGTTGGATTATGGAATACCTTTATGCGAGATGGGACAAGAGCAGACGGCTTCCCTGGTGGCAGCATCCGCACGCTCATTTAAAGTGACACCAATATGGCTGGGAACCCAACAAAACTCAACCAACTTAAATTTACTGTTAACAAGAAACGGCCAATGCTGGATCTCTACAACCACTGGATGAACCGGATTAAAAGACCTAAGAGCCATGAGGGCACTACGAGAGTCAACAACAAAGAAAGATTGACAACGAGAATGCAGGAGACGAAGAGCATAGAGAATAGCATAAAGGTCCACTGTAAAGATGCTAGTCTCCGGAAGCAAGCGACACAAGTGTGATCAGGAAAAAACAACAGAGCAGCCAACACCATCCACAGACTTACACCCATCAGTGAAGACGGAAACGGAGCGAGAGCGAGAAGAAAAGTGCTAAAGGAAAAGGCATTTTAGAACCGTAGGAGGGGTAAAAGCTTTAGGGATGCGCGTCAAGGACGTACAAAACTGCGGAAGGGGGACTTTCCAAGGGGGCAAAGAAGGAACTACACGATGAGAAATATTAGAAATATAAATGGAAAGAATCCTGTAAGCAAGTAAGTAATTATCAAAAGAAGGCACCAAACCGGGAAGGCTATGTAGCACCATTAAATGTGCGGAATAATCAGAGGGCGCTAAATATCACTAAGGATGCCAATACGAGAACAAAAACGCATAAGGCGAACGATATCAAAAGTATCCGAGTCACCAAGAATTCTATTTCGAGACAGGTGACCGCGAGGGGCGGTCAGAAAGCAAGACACGCTCGTCCTGGAAGTCAGGACATTCAAGAAGGACATGCACGACTGTAACAGGGACAATGCAATTAGGACAATAAGGAGCAGGGCGACGCTCCAAGCGACCATGGGTTAAGCGAGTATGGCCAATACGCAACCTCGCCAGAGCCGTTTCCCAACGCCGGTTACGGTGGTAGGAGGACGGCCACGAGGAAACAACCTTTAAGAGTACGTAGTTTGTTACCAGTAACAGACGACCAAGAAGCCTGCTAACGGGTAAGGATGGAGGAATGGATAACCGGGTAAAAGTCGGAATATGGAATACCTTTACGAGAGATGGGACAAGAGCGGACAGCTTCCTTGGCGGCAGCATCCGCACGCTCATTTAAAGTGACACCAATATGGCTGGATACCAACAAAACTCTACCGACTTTAATTTACTGTGAACAAGAAACAGCCAATGCTGGATCTCGACAACTACTGGATGAACCGGATTAAAGGACCCCGAGAGCCATGAGGGCACTACGAGAGTCAACAACAACTATAAAGGAAGACTGACAACGACAAAAGCAGGAGACGAAGAGTAGAGAGAATAGCATAAAGCTCCGCTGTAAAGATGCTAGTCACCGGAGGCAAGTGACATTAGTATGATCAGGAAAAACAACAGTAGCCAACACTGTCCGCAGACTTATACCCATCGGTGAAGACAGAAACGGAGCGAGAAGAAAAGTGCTCAAGGAAAAGGCATTTTAGAACCGTAGGAGGGGTAAAAGCTTCAGTGATTCGGGTCAAGGATGTACAAAACTGTGGAAGGGGGGGGGGACTCCACGGGAGCAAAGAAGCAACACGAGGAGAAACATTAGAAACGCGAATTGAAAGAATCTTGCAAGCGAGATAACTGGACAGAAAGAGGGAGGTGGTGGAGAGGAACAGGAACCGCAGGAGGGGTAAAAGTTAAAGCACGACAGAGGCGAGAGGAAGGATGTTGTAAGGACCGCGCAAGATAGCAAAGACAGTAGCGATCACGGCGGTCCTGGAGAGATAGGAAACCAGTGTCAACATACAATCTGAGAGTGGGAGTCGAACGAAAGGCACCGGAGCTGAAGCGCAACCCAGTATGGTGCAAAGCATCAAGACGGCGAAGAGTAGAAGAAGCAGACGAGTAAGCAGGGCACCCATAATCGAGCTTAGACAGGACGAGAGAGGAATCTAAAGCAAGGAGTGCGCGCCTATCCACTCCGAGAAGTATGGGACAATACCCCAAGGAGGGCAAGGGCCTTAAAGCATTCAACACGGTGATAAGAGATATGGGGAGACCAAGACAAACGAGTGTCGAGGAATAACCCCAAAAGCTTCGTGGAATCTTTGTACTCAAGGGGATGACCATAACGGAGGGACGAAGAACGACCCGTTTCTGAGTAAAAGACATGGCACAAGTCTTAGAAGTAGAGAACTAAGCCATGATTGGTGGCCCAAGACGACACGGCATCAATCGCAAGTTGAAGCCGGCGCTGAAGGAGAGGCGAATCACCACCCTGACAGCAAAGGGTAAGATCATCGACAGAGTGGAGAAGACACCTTAAGTTAGAGAGGAAAGAAGACCATTGAGGGCAACCAGAAAGTAGTGCACAGAACACTACCCTGGGGCACACCTTTGTATTGCTGAAAAAGAGTCAGAGCGGTACCAAGGCACACCCGAAAGGAACGAAGAGAGGGGAAGCTGCGGAGAAAGAGGGAGATGACCATGAAGGCCAAAAGAATGAAGCTGGGATAGAACATGATAGCACCAAGTGGTGTCGTAAGCCTTTTCCAGGTCAAAAAGGACGGCAACAATGGAGGTCCTCGCAGCAAAAGCAGTACGAATATAGACCTCCAAGTTCACCAGAACATCTGTCGTGCTGCAGCACTTCCGGAAACCAAATTGAAAAGGGGAGAGGAGGTGACGGTGTTCCAGGAACCACATCAGACGAACGTTAACAATACGTTCAAAGAGTTTGCAGACAACTTGTGAGGGCAATAGGGCGAAAGTCCTTAGGGGAAGTTCCCAGAGACCCTGGTTTGCGAACAGGGAGGACAACGGCATCGAGCCAGTCCTCAGGGACTGACGACGACCCCCAGATCCGATTATACAGACTCAGTAAATACCGAGACGTGCACGGAGGGAGATGGCGAAGCATTTCATAATGAATACCATCGGAGCCCGCCGCCGTAGAACCACAGAGGGCCAGGGCAGAACGAAGTTCAGAGAGAGAAGGGATCGTTATAGGAAAGTCGAAGACGAGTGCAGAAATCTAAAGGACGAGACTCTAGGACAGGTTTACGAAGAAGGAAAGATTGGGGAAGATGAAAACCAGAGCTAACAGAAGAAAAGTGGGAACCCAGTTCGGTAGCGACCTGCAACGGGTCCACCACAAGAGTACCATGGAGGTGAAGGACCGGCGAAACATCGGGAACGATCTTACCCCTGATTTTACGGATACGCTTCCAGATCTGTGGCAGGGGAGTTTCAGATGTAATTGTGGAGACATAAGATGTCCAACATTCACGTTTAGCCATACGGATAGCCCTACAGGCCACCGCACTCGCTTTCCGGAAGAAAAGAATCAGTCGTCTGCCGACGGCGGTGCCTCTTACAGGCTGCACGCTTACAGCGGACAGCCCGAGCACAGTCTGCATTCCACCAGGGAACGCACTTCTGTGGACCCCAAGAGGAATAGAGCGGAGGGCAGCGTCGATGACAGTGTCATGAAAAAGGAGGAGAGCGCGAGGGAGAGGCAGAAGAGAGGTCAGCACTGAGGGTAAAGAGGGTCTAGTCTGCTTTAACAAACTGCCACCTAGGGAGGAGAGGGAAGGACGAAAAGAGAAAAAGGAAAAAGGATGGGGAAATGGTCACTGCCATGGAGATCAAGAACCTGCCACGTGAAATCTAAGTAACGAGGAGAAGAGCAAAGAGAAAGATAAAGACATGAAAGGGGGGGGGGGGGCACCGAGTCCAAGAGTCTAAATGAGTGGGGTCACCAGAATTCAGAAGAGACAGGGAAGAAGAAGAGGAGAAATGGCTCAAGAAGGCGACCCCGGGTATTCGTCAGAACATCGCCCAAAGAGAATGATAATTAAAATCACCCAGCAGGAGCACAGGCGGGACACTCGGGGGGGGGGGGGGGAGATAAATGGAACAAACTGTGTACCATTTCCCCACAAAGATACGAGCAGCAGAACAATGGAGAGGCGAAGGAAAATGTAAGGGGACAAAGGAACATTAGAGCGAATCAAGAGAGCAGAAGAATTAGGAGCCCCAACAATGGCTGGGGGGGGGGGGAGAGAAAGGAATAGCCACGAAAACGACCAGGACGAGCACCAAGCATCGTCTCCTCGAGACAGACACAAAGGGGCGAGAACCGCGAAATCAGAAGTTAGAGTTTGAGGAAATTGGCGTAATAACCTCAAACGTTCTATTTAAGAATAAACATCGACGAGAATAGAAATGACAACAGAGAATAAGGAAGAAACAAAGGCGAAAGAGCAACATAGCACGTTAAAGAATATCAGGGTCAGCAAAGTCAGGGTTAGGGGGCATGGGTAAACTGAGCAAAGATGGAGGGAAGGAAGCGGGGGAACAGACCAGAGGTGGACGGGCGGGGTCCGGAGGAAGAAGACGAGACAACGGAGAGGAGCAGTCAAGGACAGCAGCAGGAAGAGGGGGAGTAGAAAGAGGGGAGCGCACCTCAGCAAGGGCAGCAACCGAGAGGGAAGCAGGGGCCAAAGAAACCTCCATAGCAGGAACAGGGGGCGCAACCACTGAAATGGGAGGGGAAGGAGTGAGAGGCAGAAGTAGGGGCCGAGGAAGAAAGCAAAACCTTCTTACCCGCCAGGGAGGAGGAAGGAGAGGAGCCAGGCTTACGCTTCTGACAGAGACAGGTGTCCCAGCAACTACATACTGGGCAACCAATTCTAGCGTCTCAACAGAAGCTGAACGAGAGCACACACGACGGCCGTTTGAAGAGCGATGGACATCAGCCCGCACCGACAGGTGACGGGGCGAGTCAAGGGACGGAGGAGAAAGATGGGAAGGAGGAACGGAGGGAGACGAGGAAGAAGACACAGGAGACAAGACAGACCGGGCAGAAAGAAGGGGAACCCCAGACAGAGGACCAGGAGGGGGACCCTTCGGGACAGAACTCAAAGGAACAAAGGGGGCAGTGGGCGTATCAGGGTCCAAGGCCCGGAAATGGTTGCGAGTCTGAGGAAGGTGGGAAAGACGAGGAGAGGAAGAGCGCAACACGCGAGCATAAGAGACGTTAGCACAAGGCGGGAGCCGACGAACCTTGCGCCTCGCCTCAGGAAAAGATAAACGCTCCCGGTGCTTCAAGATGAGGACGGCTGCCTCAAGCTTGTAATGGATACAGACACGGGAGAAGGTATGATGGGCCTACCTGCAGGTGAGGCCGCGAGCCTGGGGAGAAGTGTACTCCGACTTAAGAGTGACCTTCGCCCCCACATAACGGACAGAGTCCCAGAGCAGCGGAAGGCACCATGCCCAAACCTCCAGCACTTTTTACAAAGCCGAGGAGAAGGAATGTACTCCTAGACGGAGCACCTGGCAGCAGCAAGAATGACAGAGGGCAGAAGGGTCCTACCATCAAAAGTAATCTTCACAACCCGAAGGGGTTGACGGCGACGATCACGAGGGGGACGAGGAAACTTGTATCTGGAGGACAGAATGGCCCTGGGCCTCAAGGATATGCCGAATGTCATCGTGGCAGTCCTGCAGATTCCGAACACCGGTTGCAACATGGGGTGGGAGGAGAATAGTGCCAACACTGGCATTCAACCGAGCGTTCTTAGAGACCTAAACAGGGGTCTTCCCAAGGCAGGATAAAGCAGCCAAGCGTGAGCCGCATCCCGAGAAGGAGCAGCTACGACATTGTACCGAGACGGGTGGGGTCGAGGGTGACAGAGGCATCAACGGAATCAACACGGTGCCCCTGAAGGGAGAAATCGTCAGGAGGCGCAGAATCAAGAGGGAGGAGATCAAAGTATTTGGCCCACGAAGCGGGACCAAACAAGGCTTGATAGGCATCAGAATGGGAAGGAATCTAGCGAGGTGCGGCCGTGTCGAGGACGGCGTTGAGAACCCCCAGGGAGGGGTTAAAAGGCGCAATAGTCACAACTAGGGACTGAGCCGTGCTAGGGGACGAGGTAGTCACCACTCGGGGCTTGGGGCTCGACCCAACCACAGAGGGAGGGGAGCCAAGGGGAGTTGTCAGAGAGGCCAAAGGAGGAGCAAGGTCGGGGCCCAACACAGCAGGGGCTACAGAGCCTGGTCTTCCAATACAGTCCAACTCGAGGGCTTGGTCGCCCACCCCACGAGCCTGAGAGGGTACAAGGCATTCAACAACAGACACGAAAAGAAACTACTTTCACTCACGAATGTGCCCCCCCCCCCACCCACCATGGAGCCACAATTAGAGGTAGGACACCCAACAAGAAGCTATGCCCCACAAACGCCACCTTAAGAACCGTCAGTCCGTCGAGATCGGGTTCAGTGATTAAAGGGGGATTGACAAAAGGTTCCCCTCGCTAGAGACGTTGGGTACTACAGTTCTACGGGTGCAAGAGTATGCCTCCTCAAGCACCCGGGCGTCAAAGTAGAAGAGGTCCAAAGGAATAACCAAAACAAGCAAAAGGTCGGCAGGAAACGACAAGCAGATAGGAGAAGAGGGGGAGAAAAACGAAACAGAAGGAAAAGGAAAAGTTGTTCAGCACAATTAGAGAGGACAGCAGCAGGAGCACAAGGCTACAAAAGGGCAGAGGACTGTCCCAAGGAGCATCACACTCCGGCAGCCGCCCACTAAGCCCCCCTCACGGCAACAACGGGCTGAACAATGAGGGGGGAACTAACCCATAAAACATTACACAAAAAAAATTAAAAAATTAATCTGCCATCTGGAGATTAGTCACGTATTTACCACAAATTTGCATCTTTCCGGTAACATTTTATAGTTTTCTGTTAATACATACTTAGGCGAGCACCGTCCTTGTCACCTGAATTTATAAACTTTTTGCTTTCCTACTGTACTGAGGCTTGTACAATATCACTAAACGTAGATTAAAAAATTAAAATCGCCAACGAAAGTGTCAAAGGACTTTAGCTGCAAGTTCCGCAGTTACGGCGAGCGTCTTGTGTCATTATCACTCAAGTAATAATCAATTACAATTTTGCCATTGCATAACGTCTGACCAGAGAACCCCGTGCCTTGGTACGTTACTGACACGACATTATTGGCGCCTGTTGAAGACATCGCGTCGCGCAGAGTCAGTGATATCGTGTATGCCTTCGTTGGCAGTAGTCTGACTGGTCGTCTGAAGGTACAGGACGTCCCCTGCCAAGTTCCTTTACCAACAACCTCGTTTGTCGAGTCCCAAACATTCACTGCACCTTCTTGTAAACTTACTGTGCATATCGCAGAGATTTTGACTAACGAGACTGCTCTAGTAATCATAAAATTCCTTAGCAAATTGACAGTCACTTGATTATGGAACGTGAATTGAGTGCTGGAGCCGTAAGCCGAATTTAGAGAAGACAGAACGACCGTCTTCATTGTATTCTCCCTCTTACCGACTGTTGCCTGAGAGACAAAATAGGGCAGGGCAGTGCGCTTCCCCTTTATATGCAAGACAAGGGCGACGCTCTCGTCTCCTGTGAGGATGCCTGAAGGGAAAACGCAGGTCACTATCTCGTGTAAGGTCATGTTTAGGAACCGCACCAGCGGTAGAAACTCTTCCACAGTCTGCCGCAGTCTCCCGTTGTATAGTTTCAGCGCAAAACCCTCTGCACCGCTTGCAACACCTGACCCCAGCTGCTCTCTATCCTGGCCAGGGTTGGCAAGTTCCAAATAATTACCGGGCTCTTGTACGTCTTGCGAGACTGGCGATACATATGATTCTGTGCCCATGTTCTCCGTTCCCCTGAAAATTGGAACAATTTATGTACACAAGATGAACATTAATTAGTGCCGAAATAACTACTTTAAACTCAGTGTTGCATAGCTATTCGAGATCAGTCATTCAGGACCAACTCAACTAAAGCAGAGCAGCTATTCACAGTCATTAGGCAAGCGCATCGTCACAGTACAAGTCTTACCTCCCTTCACTCCCACCCTCTCCAAACCAGATCTTCCTAGCACCCCTCAACCCAGGTCCCCTCCCCATCCTGGATCCTCCATGTTTACCTACAGCAGTAAAATCTACAAACCGAGGATGGACAGAAAAAGTCCGCTTCAAGTCAATGTACTCTACCATAAATGGGATTACATGCAAGGCAACTGAACTTATGGAAGGAACACCAGAAGTAAACCCGGATGTAATTGGACTCGCAAGAACAAAACTCTCGGGAATCATAACGAAAGTTGTGCTTCCCCAGGACTGTAATAAGGAAAGAGGGAGGGTAAGGGAGGAGGAGGAGGAGTGGCCCAACTCTTGAGAAAGCATTGGAGTTAACGAGATTGTTATCCCAGGCTGCTTGAGGTTCAGAGACTACATAACAGGCACCATGGCGATGGGAGGACCAAGAGTAGTAGCAGCAGTGATATATAACTGCTCCGCCAAACTACAAAAGACCCAGGCAAGAGTATGACAAAATGGCAGTTAATGTAATTGAGAAGGCAGCCTCTACTGCCTGTAGAATTAGATCCCATCTGCTCATCATGGGGGGGGGGACTTCAATCACGGAAGGATAGACTGGAAGAACAAGGAACCGTATGGAGGAGAGGATACATGGAGAGCCAAACTAGTGGATGTGGCAACAAAATACTTAATCCAGAATGTCAAGGAATCTAAGAATGAAGGGATAATGATGAACCAGCGAGAGATTAACTAGTCCCCACTATGAATGACTCCGACATAAGGGAAATTTACTTCGAGAACCCAATAGGAATGAGCAATCGCAGTGTACCGACATTTGAGTATCTGGTCGAAGAAGGGTTAAAGTACTCTAAGAAAGGTATGGGAAAACAAAAGGCTAGCATTCCATAAGGGAAATTGACGAGATAAGAAAATTCCTAATGGATATAACAAGGGAAACAAGAGCTCAGGAGAAAGACGGCCCAAGACATGATGGATTACATCACGCAAAAGCGTAAGGAGGCAGACAAGTTTACACCCCCCCCCCCCAAAATGAATGCAGACGAGAAACCCATCGTTTAATCAGATTTAAGCTAGCTAAGCAAGTAAAAAGCTTGGAGAAACTATAGAAATAACAGGACACTTTAAAGCAGAGAAGGATACCAGAGCCAGAAATGAATATACCAGGGCGAGAAGAAAGGCACAAGGGCAATATGTAACGACATAGCAAGCAAGGGAAAGATCCAACCCAAATTGCTGCAGAGCTACATCAGAAGAAAGACAACAGTGAAGGAACAGATAATGAAACAGGATAGGGGCAAACAGATTCACTACAAACGGCAGTGTGTGAGGAACTTTATAAGAAATTCCAGGAAGTCAAAGTAGAGCAAGGAGAAGTTTGCGATAAGAGAAGGAATAGTTAACCAGGCACCACTAGGAGTGAGATTACCAGTGGGGATGTAAGGAAGCTTTTGTTAGAGTTTGATGTGAAAAGCTATAGGCCAGGATGGAATATCGCCATGGACACTAAAGGAAGGAGCAAAAGCACCGTTCCTGCTACTCCATGGTGTATAACAAATCACTGGAAACAGGTGAACTGCCAATAATTTGGAAGGCGGAAACTTAATCCCGATATACATGAAAAAAGGATAGACAGGAGGCACTGAACTACAGGTCAGTGTCCCTAACTTGCATACCATGCAAGTTATGAGAAAATTGCGCGAAAAAAGCTAGTGGAACACCTGGAACGAAGGAACTTTGACAACCCCAACATGGTTTCAGGGATGGCAAGTCCCGGCTCACAGGATTAGTTGAATTCTATGACCAGGCAAATATTAGACAAGAAAGAGGGGGTGGGCAGACTGCATATTTTGGATTGCCATAAAGCCTTTGACAGTACCACACAAGAGGCTAGCGCACAAGCTGGAGATGCAGGCAGGAGTGAAGGGGAAGGTACTCTATTGGATATGGGAGTATCTAGGAAAAAGAAAACGAGTCACTGAGGGGTAAGGCCCGAGATTGGCGAGGCGTCACCAGTGGAGTCGCGAAGGGTTCAGTCCTTTGACCTATACCGTTTCTGATACATGTAAATGATCTATCACAGGCCATAGAATCATTTTTCTCATTGTTTGCTTCTGATGCAAAAATTATGAGGATTAAGACTGAACAAGATAGTATGAAGCTACAAGATAACCTACACAGACAATGAGTGGTCCGACAAATGGCTACTAATGTTCAACCCGAG
Source organism: Procambarus virginalis (assembly GCA_020271785.1). Lineage (NCBI taxonomy): Eukaryota > Metazoa > Arthropoda > Malacostraca > Decapoda > Cambaridae > Procambarus > Procambarus virginalis. Next base: position 66,070,567 of record WNGS01164437.1, on the reverse strand, counting down.
TGAATGTAAGGTAATGAAACTAGGCAATGGAAACAGGAGGCCAGACAAGATACAGAATGGGAGATAAAGTCCATCATGAAACGGACAAAGATCTAGGAGTTTATATCACACCAAACTTGTCTTCGGAAGCCCACATCAAAAGAACAACATCGGCGGCATATGCAAGGCTGTCTAACATCAGAACTGCCTTCGGGAACCTGTGTAAGGAATCATTCGGATCCTTGTATACCACTTATGTGGGACCAATCCTGGAGTATGCGGCCCCAGCATGGAGCCCGTACCTTGTCAAGCATAAGACGAAGCTGGAAAAAGTTCAGAGGTATGCCACTAGGCTAGTCCAAGAACGAAGAGGCATGAGTTACGAGGACAGGTTGCGTGAAATGCACCTGACGACACGAAGACAAGATTGAGGAGAGACATGATCACTACCTAGAAAATTCTCAGGAATTGACACTGTAGATAAACTCAAGACGGGTGGTACGCGAACAAGGGCACAGGTGAAAACTTTAGTACCCAAATGAGTCACAGTGCTCAAATGAGCCACAGGGACGTTAGAAAGAACTTTCAGTGTTAGTAGTTAACAGTTGGAATACATTAGGCAGTGATGTAGTGGAGGCTGACTCCATACACAGTTTCAAATGTAGATATGATAGAGCCCAGTAGGCTCAGCAATCTGTTCACCAATTCATTGTCAGTCGAGGCCGGACCAAAGAGCCAGAGCTCATCCCCTGAAAGCACACCTAGGTGCATTGAGCAACCCGTCCTCGCAAATTCGTATAGTCAATATTGACTTATTAAATACGTGCATAGGTGACATACTAAACATAATAGTTTACCTTGAAAAGCTTAATAGAAAACACCGACCTTACCTAACCTTGTTAGTATGTTAAGATAAGCATCTTATTGCTTCGTAATTACAATTATTACTTAACCTATTATAGGTATAGGTTAAGTAACAATTGTAATTACGAAGTTATAAGATGCTTATCTTAACATACTAACAAGGTTAGGTAAGGTTGGTGTTTTCTATGATGCTTTTCAAGGTAAACTAATGTTTAGTATGTCACCTATGCACGTATTAAATAAGTCGATATTGACTATACGAATTTGCGAGGACGGGTTGCATTGAGAGGGGCACTTTTATATTGGGTGTGCTAGGGTTAAGGGAAGAAAGGTGTACAGGTGTCGAGGAACAGTTAACTATGGGCAACAGTTAACGCCAGGCTAGCAAGACGCTCGCCTGGCGTTTCGCGAGCCCTTTGGCCAGGGTTCGTATCCTGGATGGCGAGGATTTACTCGGGCGCAAGTAATTAACTGTAGCCTCTGTTCATCCAACAGTAAAATAGGTACCTGGTTAACTATTTGGCGGGGACGTATTCCCAAGACCTAGGAAGTTAAGGACCTATGCGTGCTAGTGGCTGTACAAGAATTTAAGAACTTTTTTATACGAGTAAAAAATAAATGAATACAATCTTAGGGCAGCATCCAGTATGGCGAGATAAATGCCGAGTGAAGGATGCTATCAGACAAGGGAGAATCAACCTTCCCTATCAAACCTACCGAAAAAAATTGGTTATCTTATATAGTGAATAATAAAAAGTTTGTGCCAATGGAAATTTACAATATATAGATTTTGTGCGTTTAAAAAAGTATTTATAGGTAGATATAAAGGATATGGTTGGGTACCATATAAATGTATGGTTAAGCTATACAACATTAGATCGACTCACCAGTTTACAATGGCGTTGAAGATTATAGTCTCCGAGAAGACGCAGAGCCTCGGGTGGGTCAAGATGTGCCACAAGGACGGCCTTCCAAGGCTAGACACGTTTGGAGACTGTAGCACCCTCTCCGGGAACACCACAAGCAGCTGCCACAACATCAGTTATATTTAATTGCCTCTGAATCCAACACCGAGTGAACCTATGTTCAGCGGGACAAATGAGAGTTCACATTTTCATGAAGTTACTCTGGATAATCCAAATATTGGCCCTTCAAGCTACAACAGTTATAAGGGCCTAAATGTAACTCGCACCTATGTCTAAATATTGCTAATAGATATAGTTAAGGTCGACTAATAAACAGAGGGAATTCCAATAAATTTTCAAGTAAAGCTTTCAAACAAAATTTGGACCTTTAAACCCATTTCATTGCACGATGTGATAGGAGCAATATAACAGATTACTGATAATAGATTACGAACTACTTTAATTAGAGCGGGAATATAAAAAAAAATGAAAATCAAAAATGAAAATGAAAAAACCGGTCCTCGACCAGGCCTCCACCCCCAGGAAGCAGCCCGTGACAGCTGACTAACACCCAGGTACCTATTTTACTACTAGGTAACAGGGGCATAGGGTGAAAGAAACTCTGCCCATTGTTTCTCGCCGGCGCCCGGAATCGAACCCAGGACCACAGGATCACAAGTACAGCGTGCTGTCCGCTCGGCCGACCAGCTCCAAAACACCTGCTCCTAACACCTGCTAGTTAACACTAGCATAGTGACAGTTGTGTAATTAAATAAACTATTTCTGCAAGAATTGGCATTAATCAAATAAATGTTTTCCTGAAAAGTCAATAGATTTCATAGAAATTGACGTTACGTATCTATTCAGTTTCTCAATAACATTATGTGGAACATCCAAGCCTTTTTTGCATCTATTTAAATTTCAAAAGTTATTTGCCGACAAAACTCTGGGAAGTTTTCAAACTAATTTTACCCCCTTTCACCATTTATGAAGAAACTAAATATTTTAACAAGTGCTGCTGTAGCAGTTTATAACCAACTGAACTTATTAAATTACGAGTCACGTCGTAAACTACCCTAAGTTTTGTAATCATTAAGGGTTACCTTGTATCATGAGGAATATAAAGGTTAAAGTTGTCAGATTCTCAAAAGTCTTTATTTCATCACCTTCCAGACTAATTCATACCGATCCCACGAGCCTCAACAGCAAGTCTAAGGGCTGACAAATTGTGGGATGATCTGGTCAGTGATCCAGTACATTCAAAATGTTAATCATCACTCAAGATACCAATACTGGAGCACAAATGGCTAGATTAGCAGCATTAAAGGAATCCGAGAATCCAAAGTCACCATTTCAGTCCATTTGTCGACATTCATTAAAATTATAAACTTTCAAATTCTGCTCAACTACCGCCCGAAATCAGAATTTTTAGGATTAAAAAGTTTGTGCAAGACTATGGCAATTCATTTTTGATAAGTGAAAATGTATGAAAAATATTAGTCTGGTATTGTAATTGGTAAGCAAATAAAAACACTGCCAGATAGGATATTTAGATCAATATGGTTGCATTGTGCAATATTTGTTGTCGGGAAGATTAAGATGGCAGCGTTTACGTGCGCCAAGATAAAGCACTCTGGGAACACTAGCCGTATCAAACCATATAAACTAATGAGAAGGAGCATTAACTTGAAAAAGTAAATTACTTTTGGGGCTACTCGACTCTACTTGCTTGGCGAGTAAGCAAGATCAGTTCTACACTTTACGTAGAAGAGTAATTCGTCCCTTTTAAAATAATGAAAAGAGTAGTTATATGCAAGCAATAACCTTATTAGAATTAATCTGAACCGTCTCATACTAAAAAAATTTATCACTAATCTACAAAAGCAAGAGATAAAGATCTAGGCAAGTTTTAGGCTACCAGAAAAGGGAAACCTATACATGAAACTGAAAGGTGTGTACAAATGTGTTATGGGCATAGTTTCTACGATCATGTTGAGATCGTAAAGTTAAACTAGCAATAAGGATTGCTTTATCTAAATATAAAATCTTATGTATTCACTATCACCAATACTTTATAAAAGAAGTAGAGTGTAGCACAGACCTCTATGCAACGCTGAATCACAAAATTGTCTTCCAAAAGCATGGCCGTGTCAAAGATTCTTGGGACCGTCTCCGGCTGCACCTCGTCCACCAGGTACTGCAAGGGAAACAAATCATTTAACTTTAATCTATCAAGCCCTCAATTGCTTCATATCTACCACCACCCACTTCATCCCAACAGCCACCTTACCTTCGAGCATAACTCCGACAGCGTGTCGACTTGGTACTTGTGAGCGAGATGGTAAACACGCATAGCCATATCCAAGTCTGGTAAATTAATTTCGTCCAAATAGAGATAAGTCAGTAAGAAGATGAAGACGTCAAACGGGTCTGCGTTGAGGGCGAGATCGCCATCAGTAGCCAGTGGCCCATACATCATTGCTTCCAGGACGGGGGAACCCATAGCCAAGATCAGTCTGTGGGCCTGAGAAGGGGAGAGACGGAGAATCTAGGGACACGTAAAGAAAAAAAACTAGCAATTCTGGAAATCAAATTTAAAACGTGCAAGTGAACAAGTTAGCGGACTTGCAGGCGACGATTCACAACGTGGCTGAATGCAAGGAGCAAGCCACACATCAAAATGAAAAGACCGTTTCTGTCCGTCGTGGACCATTATGAACTCTTGTGATAGAGGAAGGGATAAATACACAAGGCGAGCGAGACTAGAGACGAGCAGAGCAGTTAAGAAAAAGTTAATAGCGCGAGCCGGTTTACGTTTGGCGAGCGAGCGAGCCGGTTTACGTTTGGTGAGCGAGTCTGTACAGTACTGTGAAATAGAAGAGTCAACAGCAACACAGTTAATGTCGGGTATGTTGTGTATCAGAGCCAAGTTAAACAATACTGCCTCTTGCCATCACAGACGCAGTTAAAACTGTAGAAGACCAATCAGTATCAATAATATACAGGATTAGATAACCATTAGGGCAAGCCTTTAACTGGGGACAGTTGAAGAGAAGACGGTGAGAGAAGTGCTGAAGTCTTAAAGAGCCAGGGCTTAACCCAGCTGTGTGTCTGGAATCTATGGTGGAACTAGACAGGCTTTCAGTGTAAACAGGAAGAGGCAGCAGTGGCGGTGCATTTCCATTCTAGGTGGTGATAGTGTCTTCTGGTGGTGTCTTTAGTCTTTGTTCTTTCTTGCGTCTCTCCATCATGATCAATATCTTCCTCTGTTGTAGCTACATACGGCGAGCTTTTAGGTTCTGTAGGTCAGGAGAGACGAGGTTTGGTAGAAGAGTGGACTCGTCGCACTCAGGATGGTAATTACAGGAACGGCGCTCACATTAGTCCATTCTGCATATTTATCTCCAAGTTCTTCAGTACTTTAAGATTTGGCTGGTCAATTTTCTAAATTCGGGAGATCCACAAGCCGTTTTGCCTCGTTACAGAGCCTAGTCTTGCATAGTTGGAGAGGTTCGATACCTCGGGTGAGTGAGCTTCAACATCAACAGAGGCAGTATAATCAGATAAGCGGAGGTCAGGTGACGACACAAGCTTTTGCTATTACTGGAGAAGTTTGCATCTAGTCAGTTGAGACCTGCTGGGGAGGTAGAGCGTCTGGAGTGGCAGGTGGTGGTGCAGCAGGAGCTGTAGCAGGTTGCAGAGGGTGGGCGTCAGCAGACAGGAGGTCTGCCAGTGCATCTGGAGAGATGATGATAAAGGCTGAAGTGGTATTAGTAGCTTAAGTCGTAGCTGTGGCAGTGGTTGAAGCTGTCTGTAGTCATGGGCAGCTCAACATCATCGAGTGTTGGTAGACCATTAGCAGCGTATTAGAAGTCGTACGAATTTTTTAGTTTTTTTTTTTTTGCGATATATACAAGAGTTGTTACATTCTTGTACAGCCACTAGTACGCGTAGCGTTTCGGGCAGGTCCCTGGAACACGATCCCCGCCGCGAAGAATCCAAGTACACATTTTACTGTCGAGTTAAACAGAGGCTACAGTTAAGGATTTGCGCCCAGTAAATCCTCCCCGGCCAGGATACGAACCCATGACATAGCGCTCGCGGAACGCTCGTTTTATTTAGCCATAATTTCTGCCAGGCGTTTAAGTGCGAAGACTGTGCTATTAACAGTGTTTAGGGCCAGCAACTGGTGTGGCGAGGGCTGGCTTTATTAGCCCGAGAGGTTGTGGCTGTTACCACAATCTCTGGCTAATCCTTAACCACACGCAGCCCCGCTCCTGTGCCAGGCAAGTCCACTACCGGATCACCATAGCCAGTACTGCTTTGAACTTTTTGTTCCAAGTAGCTGAATCTATAACAACGTGGCTGTTGCAGCAGAGTCAATGGTTGGCGGACGGGGAGCTAGGCCCCCCCCCCTACCTCCTATTGGCAGGCTGCTGCATGGTTGCTCCTACAGCATCCAGAAGCTCCCGGAAGTTCGTGGCTTGCACGTTGAAAGTTTTTGGTGCACGGCGATTGTTGTCCGACGCCAGGAAGGTCAACATTTATTTATGCAAGTCCTCGGGGGCACTCGGTGGAAA
>WNGS01164437.1:66042284-66063239 GCA_020271785.1 Procambarus virginalis | reverse complement strand
CAAGAGAGAACTATCAACATCAGAGGCCCGAGACTGTTCAACACGCTTCCACTACACATAAGGGCTAACTGGCCGACCCATCACAGTGTTCAAGAGAGAACTATCAACATCAGAGGCCCGAGACTGTTCAACACGCTTCCACTACACATAAGGGGCATAACTGGCCGACCCCTTACAGTGTCAAGAGAGAACTATCAACATCAGAGGCCCGAGACTGTTCAACACGCTTCCACTACAAATAAGGGACATAACTGGCCGACCCCTCACAGTGTTCAAGAGAGAACTATCAACATCAGAGGCCGGAGACTGTTCAACATGCATTTTCCACTACACATAAGGGACATACTTGGCCGACCCCTCACAGTGTTCAAGAAGAGAACTATCAACATCAGAGGCCCGAGACTGTTCAACATGCTTCCACTACACATAAGGGACATAAACTGGCCGACCCCTCACAGTGTTCAAGAGAAAACTGTCAACATCAGAGGCCCGAGACTGTTCAACACGCTTCCACTACATATAAGGGGGCATAACTGGCCGACCCCTCAACAGTGGTTCAAGAGAGAACTATCAACATCAGAGGCCCGAGACTTGTCACACGCTTCCACTACTCATAAGGGACATAACTGGCCGACCCCTCACAGTGTTCAAGAGAGAACTATCAACATCAGAGGCCCGAGACTGTCAACACGCTTCCACTACACATAAGGGACATAACTGGCCGACCCCTCACAGTGTTCAAGAGAAAACTGTCAACATCAGAGGCCCGAGACTGTTCACACGCTTCCACTACACATAAGGGACATAACTGGCCGACCCCTCACAGTGTTCAAGAGAGAACTATCAACCTCAGAGGTCCGAGACTGTTCAACACGCTTCCACTACTCATAAGGGATATAACTGGCCAACCCTTCACAGTGTTCAAGAGAGAACAATTGACAACACCTCCAAAGATACCTGATCAACCAGGCTGTGACTCATTCATCAGGCTGCGAGCAGCCATATCTAACAGCCTGGTGCCATCCAGCAACGAGGAGGCCTGGTCGACGACCGGGCCGCGGGGTCGCTAAGCCCCGAAATCACCTCAAGATACCTCAAGATAACAGTTCATGTTCATTCTCAAGTGACGGAAAAGGATTGATTGATTGATTATGAAGATTGCAAGAGCATGAGTAGCCCGTAACTGGGACAGAATGTTGTTGTTGTTGTTTTTATTTTAGATTCAGCTAATCAGAACAAAAAGGTCCACGTAGCACGGCTATGGTGAGCCCGTAGTGGAATCTCTTTGGAGCCATTATCTCTATCAATAGCTGATACTGGAGCTCTGGGGAGGATGGGGCCTTCATGGTGGTTTTCAGCCTTGGAGGGCTGGCTGTACATGCTGCTGCCATAGCAGCATGTAAACACTCCCCAATAGGAAGAAAACCCGCTGGGTTGTTCATCCTGTCACTTGTACCCAGACACACCTGGGACTTGATTAACTGTCACAAGTGAACAGCTCCTCAAACAAGAAGATTACATCTATCAACCCCTAAAAGCTTACGTTATCTTGCGGGTGCAAATGGGGAAATCTTTTAGAACAGTATCAATATTTGACAAATAGTGTTTTCCTACTCAAACAATGTGGGGTTTATTATTCATCATACTTCTGATTTCTCTCAGATGTTCACATTCTCTGAAGTATAATTGTATAATTGTGAAGGCTGTGTTCATCACTCTCACCACAGATTCTATAACAAATAGGCGAGATATAAAAGGCATAGGTCAATAACCAATACATACAATTAGGTTAGGAGTAAGGAGTAAAGGTTAGAAGTATTGATCAATAAACAATACATGGATTTATTCACGGATCAATAACCTATACACGCAAAGATTCAGCCTACTACACGTCAGGTGTAGTAAGGATGGCGGTTTGGGCAGAGACATCATTGTTGGCCTCTTCACGTTCTGGTCTTGTTCTCATTCTCGTGGTGGGTAGAGCGAAGAGTGTCGTTATTTGAGTATTTAATGCTGGGTTGTTCGACTTTTATGTGAATTTCAAGGATTTGTAACCGTCTTACATCCTGGGATTTGTCTAATATTGCACATATTTTTGTTCAACATTCTCTTGTTAGGGTGATGTTATTGGCTTGTCTCACGTGATTTTTTGAGGAGCACCTGAGCCCGGTCGGCCGAGCGGACAGCACGCTGGACTTGTGATTCTGTGGTCCTGTGGTCCTGGGGTGGAACCCAGGCGCCGGCGAGAAACAATGGGCAGAGTTTCTTTCACCCTATGCCCCTGTTACCTAGCAGTAAATTAGGTACTGGGCGTTAGTCAGCTGTCACGGGCTACTTCCTGGGGTGGAGGCTGGTCGAGGACCGGGCCGCGGGGATACTAAAAAGCCCCGCAATCATCTGCAGATAACTTCAAGATAACCTGATTGAAGATGACAGGTCAAACGCCTCGTCAGCTTGGTCGACGTCATACCTATGTACTTAGATTGAAGGCAACATCCTTCATGGGGACAAGTGTACATGTACAACACGTTCGACTGCTGTAATGAGTTCTCATCATTTCATTATTCATTAGATAATGAAGAATTCATAAAAAAGTAAAAGCATAACCCCACTAAAAACATAGACATTATCATAAACTATAAAACAAAAGAGACTTCAGACCTCATTAAAAACAGCCCGAAGCCGACTTAAAACATAAGAATCGTCTTCTGACTCCTCACAATATTTTTTCCATAACTCCAAAGATTCCTAAGTTTTATCTTACCCTGCCTACTGTTGTCTATTTATGTACGAATTATATAAACACCCCCTCCGTGGTGCCTCCTTGCCGTGGTGAGGGGCTCACGTACACCTCCCTGGGACCGGTGTGGGTTGCCTGTGCCCCCTCCCTGCCCCCTCTTTGGGTGGTGTACGTGCTGAAGGGCACCATGTAGGGGCCTTGTGAGCCATCGGACCACCCGCTGGAGGGGTCGCCTGTGAGAGGCCGCCCTGAGTGGATGGTTGGGTGTCCAGGCTGGGCGATAGGGGGACTGGGGTCTTAGCACCAGTGTGGGAGAATGCACGAAGTAGTAGGACTCCCCTGTTGAAAAGGGGGAGCACCGCTGGGGACGACACACCTTCCTGCACTGGCCCGCGCTCGGCCTCCCTGGCTGCCCTGGTAGGTGGTATCCCTTGGTTCCGGTCCCATCCTTTTATTAGTTTGCTATATGGATGACGACTTGACTACTTCTAACCAGGCTCATGGGTGGGCGACCAGGCCCCTGAGTCGGACCGTCCTGGAAGACCGGGATCTGTAGCCTCCACTGCAGAGCCCGGTTTAGGCCCAGACCGGACTCTTCCTCCCTGCTCCCCTCCCTCCTCTGTGGTTGGGTCGAGCTCCAAGCCTGCTGTGGTGACCGTCTCGTCCCCTTGCACGGCTCCATCTCTTCTTGCGACTACTGCGCCTTTCGACCCGTCTCTCTCTACGGGTTCTCATCGCCGTCCCCGCCACGGCCGCTCTCGTATGCTTCCTTCCCATCCTACTTCGTTCCATGCTTTGTTTGGTCCTGCTACATGGACTAAGTATTTGACCTCCAACCCTTGGACTCAACTCCTCTGACGATTTTTCCCTTCATAGGCATCTTGTCGATTCCGTGGATGCCTCTGTCACCTTCAACCCCACTCGTCTTGGTACCCGTGTCGTTGCTGCTCCTTCTCAGGATGCGGCCACTCGCTTGGCCGCCTTATCCTGCCTTGGTGAGACCCCTGTTCGGGTCTCGAAGAACGCCCGGTTGAATGCCAGTGTGGGCACTGTTCTCCTCCCGCACCATGTTGCGACCGGTGTTAGGGATCTCAGGGACTGCCACGAGGATATCAAACATGTCCTCGAGGCCCAGGGTCATTCTGTCCTCCAGTGGATACATTTACTCGTCCCCCTCGTGGTCATCGCCGTCTGCCTCTTCGGGTTGTGAAGGTTACCTTTGATGGTAGGACCCTTCCATCCTCTGTCATTCTCGCTGGTGCCAGGTGCTCCGTTCAGGAGTATATTCCATCTCCTCGGCTCTGCGGTAAGTGCTGGAAGTTTGGGCATGGTACCCTCAGGTGCTCTAGTCCTGTCTCTCTCTGTCCCCTGTGTGGAAGCGAGGGTCACTCTAAGTTGGAGTGCACTTCTCCCCAGGCCCGCTGCCTCAATTGCGGTGAGGCCCACCCTACCTTCTCCCGTGCGTGTATTCGTTACAAACTTGAGGCGGCTGTCCTCAACTTGAAGCACCGGACCGTTTGTCTTTTCCTGAGGCTCGGCGCCAAGTTCATCGTCTCCCCTCTTTCGCTGGTGTCTCCTATGCTCGAGTGGTGCGCTCTTCCTCTCCTCGTCCTTCCCGCCTTCCTCAGTCTCACAACCGTTTCCGAGCCTTAGACCCGACACGCCCACCACCACCTCCCCTGTTTCCCTCCGTTCTGTCCCGAAGGGTCCCCCTCCTGGTTCTCTGTCTAGGGCTCCCCTTCTTTCTACCCAGTCTGTCACGTCTCCTGTGTCTTCTATTCCTCTCCTTCTCCGTCTCTTGGCTCTCCACGCCGCCTGACTGTGCGGGCCGACGTCCATCGCTCTCCTGATGGTTGTGTTGTTCGCTCTCGCTCTTCTTCTCCTATCGAGACTCTGGAGTCTGTTGCCCAGTACGTTGCTGCTGGGACGCCTGTTTCTTTGAGTCAGAAGCGGAAACCTGGCTCCTCTCCTTCCTCCTCCCCTGTCGGTAAGAAAGCTTCGCTTTCTTCTTCGCCCCCTATCTCTGATTCTATCGTTCCTTCCCCTCCCGCTTCGGTGGTGGTGCCCCCTGTTCCTACTGTGGGGGTTTCTTTAGCCCCCAGTTCCATCTCGGTTACTGCCCTTGCTGAGGTGCGCTCCCCTCTTTCTGCTCCCCCTCCTCCCCTTCCTTCTCCTCCAGACCCTGCTCGTCCACCTCTGGTCCGTCCTCCGCTTCTTGCCCTCCTTCTTTACTCAGTTTACCCATGCCCCCTAACCTGACTTCGCTGACCCTGATCCTGACTCTGTGCTTTTTTAGCGTGCTGTGTTCCTTCTTCACCTTTGTTTCTTTGCTCTCTGTTGCTCTCCTCTCTCTCTTTGTGATGTCTTTTCTTCAGTGGAACATCCGTGGATTTTACGCCAATTTCCTTGACCTTCAACTTCTCATTTCACAGTTTTCGCCCCTTGTGTCTGTCTCCAGGAGCCGATGCTTGGTTCTCGTTCTGGTCGCTTCCGTGGCTATTCTTTTCTCTCCCCTCCCAATTCTTCTGCTCTCTTGATTCGTTCCGATGTTCCCTTTGTCCCCTTACTTTTTTCCTCGCCTCTCCACTGTTCTGCCGCCCGTGTCTTTGTGCGTAGATGGTACACGGTTTGTTCCATTTATCTTCCCCCCACTGTCCCACTTTCTCTTCCCGATCTTAAACACCTCCTAGACTCCTTGCCGGAGCCTGTGCTCCTGCTGGGTGATTTCAATTGTCGTCATGCCCTTTGGGGTGATGTGCTGACAAACACCCGGGGTCGCCTACTTGAACCTTTCATCCTCTCTTCTTCCCTGTCCCTTCTTAATTCTGGTGAGCCCACTCATTTGGACTCTCGGACTCGCTCCCTTTCTTGTCTCGATCTTTCTCTGTGCTCGTCATCCCTTTCCTTAGATTTCGGGTGGCGAGTCCTTGATGACCTCCATGGCAGTGACCATTTTCCTATCCTTGTCACTTTTTTCTCCTTTCGCCCTCCTCTCTCCTTCCCTCGGTGGCGGTTTGCCGAGGCTGACTGGCGCCTTTTTACTCTCCGTGCTACTATTTCCGACCTCTCCGTTTTACCTCTCCCTCGCGCCCTCCTTCTTTTTCATGACACTGTCTTTGACGCTGCCCTCCACTCTATTCCTCGCTCTTCCTCTCGGGGAACGCGAAAGTGCGTTCCCTGGTGGAATTTGGACTGTGCTCGGGCTGTCCGCTGTAAGCGTGCAGCCTGGAAGAGACATCGCCGCCGGCAGACGGTTGAGTCTTTTCTTTTGTTTCGGAAGGCGAGTGCGGTGGCCCGTAGGACCATCCGTGCGGCTAAACGTGCTTGCTGGGCGACTTATGTCTCTACCGTTACTTCCGAAACTCCTCTTCCGCTGGTCTGGAAGCGTATCCGCAAGATTGCGGGTAAGTTCGTTCCCGATGTCTCACCGGTCCTTCGCCTCCATGGTGCTCTTGTGGCGGACCCGTTGCAGGTTGCGACCGAACTGGGTTCCCATTTCTCCTCTGTTAGTTCTGGTTCTCATCTCCCCCAATCCTTCCTTCTTCGTAAGCCTCTCCTTGAGTCTCGTCCTTTAAATTTCTGTACTTTTCTTCACCTTCCCTATAATGATCCCTTCTCTCTCTCTGAACTTCAATCTGCCCTAGCCCTTTGTGGTTCTACGGCAGCGGGCTCTGATGGCATTCATTATGAAATGCTCCGCCATCTCCCTCCGTGCACGTCTCAGTATTTACTGAGTCTGTACAATCGGGTCTGGGAGTCGTCGTCAGTCCCTGAAGACTGGCTCGATGCTGTTGTCCTCCCTGTTCGGAAACCAGGGTCTCTCGGGTCATCCCCCAAGGACTTCCGCCCTATTGCCCTCACGAGTTGTGTCTGCAAGCTCTTTGAACGTATGGTTAACGTTCGTTTGATGTGGTTCTTAGAACACTATAACCACCTCTCTCCTTCTCAATTTGGTTTTCGCAAGTGCCGCAGCACAACGGATGTCCTGGTGAACTTGGAGGTCTATATTCGTACTGCTTTTGCTGCGAAGACCTCCGTTGTTGCCGTCCTTTTTGACCTAGAAAAGGCTTACGACACTACCTGGCGGTATCATATTCTGTCTCAACTTCATTCTTTTGGCCTTCGTGGGAACCTCCCTCTCTTCCTCCAGAGCTTCCTCTCTCGTCGTTCCTTTCGTGTGCGGCTTGGTACTGCTCTCTCTGCCCCTTTTCGGCAGTATGAGGGTGTACCCCAGGGTAGTGTTCTGAGCACTACTCTTTTTCTAGTTGCCCTCAACGGTCTTCTTTCTTCTCTTCCTTCTGGTGTCTTCTCTGCTCTCTATGTTGATGATCTTACCCTTTGCTGTCAGGGTGATGATTCACCTCTCCTTCAACGGCGGCTTCAACTTGCGATTGATGCCGTGTCGTCTTGGGCCACCGATCATGGCTTCAAGTTCTCTGCATCTAAGACTTGTGCTATGGCTTTTACTCGGAAACATGTTGTTCTTCGTCTCTCTTTGTCGCTTTATGGTCATTCCATTGTGTACAGGGATTCCGCAAAGCTCTTGGGGTTAGTCTTTGACACTCGTTTGTCTTGGTCAGCCCATATCTCTTACCTCCGAGTTGAGTGCTCTAAGGCCCTTAACCTCCTTAAGGTTTTGTCCCATACTTCTTGGGGTGCGGATGGACGCACGCTCCTATATTTACACTCCTCTCTCGTCCTGTCTAAACTCGATTATGGTTGCCCTGCTTACTCTTCTGCTTCTCCTTCTACTCTTCGCCGTCTTGATGCTTTGCACCATACTGGGTTGCGTCTCAGCTCTGGTGCCTTTCGTTCGACTCCCGCCCTCAGTTTGTATGTTGACACTGGCTTTCTCTCTCTCCAGGACCGCCGTGACCGCTACTGTCTTCGCTATCTTGCGCGGTCCTTACAGCATCCTTCCTCTCGCCTCTGTCGTGCTTTGACTTTTCCTCCTCCTGTAGCTCCTGTTCCTCTTCATCGTCTCCCACTTTCTGTCCGGTTATCTCGCTTGCAGGATTCTCTTTCTGTTCATCTTTCTAATGTTTCTCCTCGTATTGTTCCTTCCTTGCCTCCGTGGAGAGTCCCCCTTCCCAAGTTTTGTACGTCCTTGACTTGTATTACTAAAGCCTTTACCCCTCCTACAGTTCTGAAAAGCCTCTTCCTTGAGCACTTTTCTTCGCACTCCCACTCTATTTCCATCTTTACCGATGGGTCTAAGTCTGCGGACGGTGTGGGCTACTCTGTTGTTTTTCCTGACCGTACTTATATGTGTCGCCTCCCTTCGGAGGCTAGCGTCTTTACGGCGGAACTTTATGCTATTCTCTATGCTCTCCGTCTCTTGCTTTCTCATTCTCATTCCTCCTTTGTGGTTGTAGTTGACTCTCGTAGTGCCCTCATGGCTCTTGGGTCCTTTAATCCTGTCCACCCAGTGGTCATCGAGATTCAGCAATGGCTGTTTCTTATTTCTAGTAAATTTAAATCGGTAGAGTTTTGCTGGGTTCCCAGCCATATTGGTGTTTCTTTCAATGAGCGTGCGGATGCTGCCGCTAAGGAAGCTATCCGTTCTTGTCCCATCTCCCGTAAGGGTCTTCCTTATTCCGACTTTTATCCTGTTATTCATTCCTCCATCCTTGCCCGTTGGCAGAGTTGTTGGTCCTCTGTGGTTAGTAACAAACTGCGTACTCTCAAACGTAGTGTGTCCCCGTGGCCTTCCTCCTACCACCGTAACCGGCGGTGGGAAACTGCTTTGGCACGGCTGCGGGTTGGCCATACTCGCTTAACCCACGGTCACTTAATGGAGCGCCGCCCTGCTCCTTATTGTCCGAGTTGCGTTGTCCCTCTTACGGTTGTGCATATCCTTGTTGAATGTCCTGCCTTCCAGGACGAGCGTGAGTCTTGCTTTCCGACCCTCCCTTACGGTCACTTGTCCCTCGATAGAATTCTAGGTGAATCGGATACTTTTGATATCGTTCGCCTTATGCGTTTTTGTTCTCGTATTGGCTTTCTTGGTAATATTTAGCGCCCTCTGATTATTTCGCACTTTGATGGTGCTACATAGCCTTCCCGGTTTGGTGCCTTCTTTTGATAATTACCTTACCTCTCTTGAACACTGTGAGAGGTCGGCCAGTTATGTCCCTTATGTGTAGTGGAAGCGTGTTGAACAGTCTCGGGCCTCTGATGTTGATAGTTCTCTCTTGAACACTGTGAGAGGTCGGCCAGTTATGTCCCTTATGTGTAGTGGAAACGTGTTGAACAGTCTCGGGCCTCTGATGTTGATAGTTCTCTCTTGAACACTGTGAGGGGTCGGCCAGTTATGTCCCTTATGTGTAGTGGAAGCGTGTTGAACAGTCTCGGGCCTCTGATGTTGATAGTTCTCTCTTGAACACTGTGAGGGGTCAGCCAGTTATGTCCCTTATGTGTAGTGGAAGCGTGTTGAACAGTCTCGGGCCTCTGATGTTGATAGTTCTCTCTTGAACACTGTGAGGGGTCGGCCAGTTATGTCCCTTATGTGTAGTGGAAGCGTGTTGAACAGTATCGGACCTCTGATGTTGATAGTTCTCTCTCAGAGTACCAGTTGCACCTTTGCTCTTCAACGGGGGTATTCTGCACATCCTGCCATGTCTTCTGGTCTCATGTGGTGTTATTTCTGTGTGCAGGTTTGGGACCAGCCGCTCTACTATTTTCCATGTGTAAATTATTATGTATCTCTCCCGCCTGCACTCAAGAGAATGCAGATTTAGGCTCTTTAGTTGGTCCCAATAGTTTAGATGATTTACTGAGTGGATTCTAGCCGTAAAGGATCTCTGCACGCTCTCCAGGTCAGCAATTTCTCCAGCTTTGAAAGGGGCTATCATTGTGCAGCAGTACTCCACTCTAGAGAGCACAAGCGTTTTGAAAAGTATCATCATCGGTGTAGCATCTCTAGTGTGAAAGGTTCTTGTTATCCAACCTGTCATTTTTCTTGCAGTTGTGACGGCTACTTTATTGTGTTCTTTAAGGGTAAGTTCTTCCGACATGAGTACACCCAGATCCTTTACATTGCCTTTTCGTTCTATGTTATGATTTGCCTGAGTTTTGTACGTGGTTTCCGTTTTTATATTTTCATTTATTCCGTAGCGCATGAGCAGGAACTTATCTTCGTTAAACACCATATTATTTTCTGTAGCCCATAGACAGACCCGATCTACATCTGATTGGAGGTTTGCCGTGTCCTCTATGTTGTCTACTCTCATAAAAATCCTAGTGTCATCTGCAAAGGATGATACCGTGCTATAGGTTGTGTCCTTGTCTATGTCCGATATGAGGATGAGAAAAGTACTGGAGCAAGCACAGTACCCTGGGGGACTGAGCTCTTCACGGTTGATGGTCCGGATTTTATTTTGTTGACTATTACACATTGGGTTCTGTTAGTCAGGAAATTGTAGATCCATCTGCCTATTTTTCCGGTAATTCCTTTGAACGCATTTTACGTGCAATAACACCATGGTCACATTTGTCAAAGGCTTTTGCGAAATCTATGTAAATTGCATCAACGTTTTGTTTGTCTTCCATGGCATCTAATGCCATATCATAGTGGTCCAGCAACTGTGATAAGCAGGTTCCAAAAAGTGCGTAAATCTATATAAATAAAAATGGAAATGTTCGTTTGTTCAAAATCGCTAATCTCCAAAAGTTCTTCACCGATTGCTTTGAAATTTTCTCACAATGTTCTATTCGCATCTGAGCGGGTTTTTATATACATACTTTACTGATGTCACTTCTGTGACGGGAAAATACATACTCTTTTTAAAAACTGTGTTTTTCATGTGTTTTTCAAGTGAGAGAAATCTTCGAAACCTCTTTACCGATTGCTTTGAAATTTTGACACGACTTTGCATTCGAATAGGCGCGTGTTTTTATATACCTACTATATACGTGCCTCACCTGTGACAGGATAAAACATGCTTTTTTTAACAATGCCATCTGTTGGACGCTAGAGCAACACACGCTGTAATCTCCAAAAGTTCTTCACCGATTGCTTTGAAATTCTGACACAACGTTCCATTCGAATATGCGCGTGTTTTTATATTCCTATTATATAGATGCCACAGCTCTGACAGGTAAAAATTTTTTTTTTTTTAAACAGCCATCTGTTGCACATAATAGCAATACGCCCACTGTACTATATATGTACGAATTCATTTCAATGTTTCCGATTGCATTGATAAATTTAATTTTTCATAGATTTCGATTTATTTAATTTTTATTTAAGTATTTTGTTTAACATTGTGTTGGAATTGAGCTGTGTTGTTTACCATACCATTCATTTTGTAAGTATAAGTATAGATGCCACACCTGTGACAGGTAAAAACATTCTTTTTTTTAATAACACCGCCTTCTGTTGCCGTAAGAGCCACACACGCTAAATTAAATATTTTACGATTCCATTTCAATGTTTTCAATTGCATTGACAAATTAAATTTCATACATTTATTTATTTTCTTCCTTTTGATTTAATTATTTGTGGGACATTGCATTGGAACTGAGCCTTGTTATTTACCATACAGTTCATTTCGTGAGTATATTATAGATGTCACACCTGTGACAGGTAAAACACGAGTTAAAAAAAAACAGCGCCATCTGTTGCACGTAAGAGCACCTTGCGCTATACTAAATATGTTTCGATTCCATTTCAATGTTTCTGATTTCATTAATAAATATAATTTTCATATATTCGCGAATTATTTTCATTTTGTTTTAATAATTTTGTGTGACATTGTATTGGAATTGATCTTTGTTGTTTCCATACCGTTCATTTGTGAGTATAGTTTATTTTTGTATTTTTTCATTGTTTTTCATTTCGTTTTTAATTGTTTTTTCTTATATTTCAGTGATGGGAACATCAGATCATTTGATGTTTCCAATTTTTCTATGGGAACATCAGATCATTTGGGACGCCATCGGACGAGGGAGTGGGGAATGGTGGGGAGACGAGGGGATGGGGGAGTTGGGGATGGTGGGGAAGAGGGGACAGGGGAATGGGGGAAGACGAGGGGACGGTGGAGTGGGGAATGGTTAGGAGGACGAGGGGATGGGGGGTGAGGAATGGTTGGGAGGACGAATGAACTAAAGAGGGGGGGAAGCATGGGGAGGACTGGGAGACACTGGGAGGGTTGCTGTGGCTCCGCGTTGCTGAGCCACAGCAACACGTGGCCGGGTACAGCTAGTTTATAATAAGTTAATATACTTCTACAGTTAAATTTTCTTTTAGTCAGCCTAGAACATATATGACATTTGGAGAACTCCTCTTCTAATTAAACCAAGATGCAGGAGCACTAGTCAGAGGGACAGAAGCCCTAAACAAGAAAATAATCAATACAGAATATGCAGTTACGCTCAATGGAACATTCTATATATTTATATAATTATTAATTCATTGTTTCGGGGGACAGGAAGCCAGAGTGTATTTATATACGTTTTGGCTTTTTATCAAGTTCCCACTCCCCCCAAGGTCGAATTACTGACCCCAGCCAGGATGCAATCCCCCACAACAAGCTGTCTAACTCCTGAGTCTCTACTTACTGTTAGGTGAACAGAGGCATTAGGTGAAAAAAATGTGTCCAACCATTTCTGTCTGACCCGGGATTCAAACCCGGAATTCTCGATTGTGCGTCGAGAACGAATCGGGAGGGAGGGAACTGTGAGGAGGAAGCACCAAGCCATTACGACTATATAGCACTTGGAAGGGGTCAGGATAAGGATTTGGATGGGACGGGGGAAAGGAATGGTGTCCAACCACTTGTGGACGGTCGGGGATTGAACGCCGACCTGCATGAAGCGAGACCGTCGCTCTACCGCTTTTCGGACTGTACTGTCGGAAAAACTGACACCATTTTCTAACATTTAATACAATAGGCAGATAATATTGCTGCTGTTTGTACTTACAAATTAACGCTAGAAACAGTCCTTTAATTGCAGGCGATGAGTCACAGTAACGTGGCTGAAGTATGTTGACCAGATCACACACTAGAAAATGAAGGGACGACGACGTTTCGGTCCGTCCTGGACCATTCTCAAGTCGATAGTGTCGTCGAAACGTCGTCGTCGTCCCTTCACTTTCTAGTGTGTGTCTGATCAACAAAGTCCTTTAATTATTTAGAAAAAGACGTTCCAGTGGAATTTTCCCCGGAAGAAAACTGGGATATCATTGCCAAGTCACCATTAAATTCAGCAGCTAATAATATTGGGAATTCTTTTAACACATCAGTCTCTGGACTGTAAACATCATAAACCATTTCCCTTGAACCAATTTAATTATCAGTACTAAAATAGATTAAATATAAACCCTCTTTGCACTTCTTGATAAAACGCATCTGGAGACACTGGGGCCAGATTCACGAAAGCACGCAAGCACTTACGAACGTGTACATCTTTCCTCAATCTTTGACGGCTTTGGTTACATTTATTAAACAGTTTACAAGCATGAAAATTTCCCATTCTACTGTTGTTATTGTTATAGACAGCCTCCTGGTGCTTCGGAGCTCATTAACTGTTTAATAATTGGAAACAAAGCCGCCAAAGATTGAAAAAAGATGAAAACGTTCGTAAGTGTTTGCGTAACTGCTTCGTGAATCTGGACCCGGGTGGATGCGTGAGGGAGAGAGGAGTTGCCATTTTAACCCTGGACAGTTGACTCTTGTTGTGTTGTCATCTCAATTATTTGTACCAAAGTTATTATCGAAGAGTAGACACCAAAAATCGACACCATCGTATCAAAGTATTATAACCGAAGTGATTTGTAAAACTCTTATGTCTTTGTGTATATTTACTGTTATGGTTACGCCGTATATAAACAACAAACCCAAGAGTGAGCAATAATTCAACCCTTTATTGTTGACCAGACCACACACTAGAAAGTGAAGGGACGACGATGTTTCGGTCCGTCCTGGATCATTCTCAAGTCGATTGTGATTCGACTTGAGGGGATTGTACTTCAACCCTTTATTTCAGAAAATTATTAACATACATGTCAACAGAATAATTGATGTGCAGCAAATATTAGTGTACAATCTCGCTGGCTGGTGAACTGAGAAGTGAAGTTATTAATGAGTTACCACTCAAGATCACGTGACAACTTGGCTACCCACTTGATACAATAACAAAATGCTGAAGCCTTCTTAGCAGACAAGGCTTCACCATATATTCCCCATTGTAGTTGTAGTTTAACACCTAGTGGCAGTGTAGTGAATGTCTACCAATCGATAATCTCGATTGATAGACAATATACTTATAATATAAAACACCAACTTGTGTAGGAAACAACTTGTGGGAATAAACTCGTACAGTCCACTTTAAATTCACACAGTCCGCTATCGAAATAAATTAATGTAAGAAATAAATTACTATATAAATAAAATAACTATTTATATTGATATAAATTAATAAATTGTAAATAAATTAATAAATCCCATGAGTCAATTTTCCTCACATGTACTACCTGGACTCCAAAATATATATATCTCTGCTGCAATTATTGGGCGATCAGGAGGGGCCTCGCTCGGGGATCGTAGTCCCCGAGCGAGGGTAGCGGGGTCGAAGAGCTAATAGCTCGATTCTGCAGACACAAATAGTAAATATTGGGAATAAATAGCATTCAGAGAAAAACTTGTCGTTTGATTCTAAATACATCTATTTGCATCTACCACAACAACTTTTTTGTCATTATGTACTCTATTATGCAAAGTTACACAACTAAATGGGTACATAATATGAACATAACCAGAGAAACAAAGGTAGTTTGTTCCCTAGAGGCTGTAGATTTCTTCAAACTCCTTCGTCGCCAGGCAGGAACCAAGAATGCAATGGGCATTCCCCCTCTGGATCGCCACGCTAAGACGTTAGAAAAGGAAGCTTGCCGCTCTAGAGAATCTTGTTGTTTTAATGAGCCTGGAACCTAGAAGCCCTTACACTTTTTCCCCATAGACCAAGGGTTTCTGATCCTATAGGAATAGAATTGAACCGGTTGTCCATATCCCTGTACTTGTTTGCGTTCTCTCCTTCTGTGTGTGTGGCAGCGGCTCCTGCCGATAGGAAGAGTAGTAAATGGGCGCCAAAATGGCTACACAAGAGTAGTTCCTGGTTACCTGCCTGCTACTTCTCCATGGGCACACTTACTCCACGCCAAAACACACTTTGTGAAACCATACCACACACGCTCATACATCAAAGTAAAGAAAAAGGTAAAAATAATAACTTAGATATATATTAAAAGGGTAAGATATCATAACATCGTTTTATTTCATTTTTATTTCTTCTCTCTGAAAATATTTTCTTGGTGATTTATGTAGCAGATATTGTTTACCTACTGACTGTAATGGTTTATGTGCAATAGTTTAAGGCACGAGGCCAGGGGTGTAGGCTGCTATTACTTCTTTATCCTAGGAATAATGGGCCATGACCTTGACGCGTCATGGGGGGCCATGACCTTCTTGACGCGTCATGGGGGCCATGACCTTGACGCGTCATGGGGGCCATGACCTTGAGGCGTCATGGGGGCCATGACCTTCTTAACGCGTCATGGGGGCCATGACCTTCTTAATGCGTCATGGGGGCCATGACCTTATTGACGCATCATGGGGGCCATGACCTTCTTGACGCATCATGGGGGCCATGACCTTCTTGACGCGCCATGGGGGGCCATGACCTTAACGCCTCATAGGGGCCACAAGGAAAATCACTCACTACCATCCTAAAAATCAAAGTGGGCAGCCGAATTTCTTGCTTTATAAAGACGACGTTTCTCATCTTGATGACTTGGTGCACTGGGCTCTATGGATAAAGATGCATAACCTTGGTGAGCCAGGGCAGGAAGGTGGTGATGCGGGTGTAGACGCCCGGGTACCCCGGCCGAGCACAGCCCCGCCCGAAGCTCACCACACCCACCACCGTCCACGGCTCCGTCGGGCCTCTTGGTGGGTCACTGGACCCCCTGAATCACCCTGAAACGGAGGCGAGACTGATTGCAGGATGAAGCCACATTCGTGTTAGAATTATTAATCTTGCCTTTTCGGTCATATTTAACAACATATGTTTACAAGATAGACTGCTACCAATATATATATATATATATATATATATATATATATATATATATATATATATATATATATATATATATATATATATATATATACATACACACAGACGAAGAGTCACAATAACGTGGCTGAAATAGAAAGTACAAGGTCAGAAAAAATACAAATGAAACACTGAATAATTTGGTCTCCAAACTGAGACTCTTTGCAGCAGTGTTTCATCTCTGTGGCCCAATAAATTTGTAAAATGAACTGTGTAAGAGCTATTTTCTTCAATATACTTCCTAAGCTAACAAGAAGATAAGAAATATAGAGAAGATTCGGGTTAGAAACATTGATTTAATCTTTTCGGTTGTATTCAATGCACGTCTGCAAGAAAGACTGCTTCCAAATGGGCATGGGGACCTCTGTTTAATATGATGTTGTCGTTATACCTGTTGATTATTTCAGTGTTGCTTGTAAAGACGCCTGTGGATCAACAAGATGTCGTTGGTATTAACAAAGACTAATGTTGTTTATGCCACCACATGCCCACTTGGGGACTGTCAGCCCCAAAGATCTCAATATATAGGCAAGACAATAACATCTCTCTAGGCGATTAACAATGCACAAACAACAGGGGCTCCATCAAGGAACATATAATCTCCTCACACAACCAAGCCATCACCAGAGACATCTTAACAACAACACTGAAATAATCGACAGGTATAACGGCAACAGAAGACTGGACATCAGCGAGGCCCTACACATCAAAAAGTCAAGACCAGCAATCAACAACCAGTTAACACATACTTACATTGTACCCACTTGATGACCCCGAACCAACGCAGAGACAGGATCTAATGACCCAGCCTAATGACAAGCATCCACAAGAGCATAAGCTGTTTATGTTGATGCATGTAAGACCCTATCAATATCCCCTATGTTATGCTATTCATCCACTTGTTCTGTACCACCTCACCCATGCGTCATGGGTGAGGTGGTACCTCACCAATATATAGTACCTCAAGACAATATTGAGGTGGTACCTCACCAATATACAGTACCTCAAGACAATATTGAGGTGGTACCTCAGGTGAATATAAGCCTGTGCAAAAGCATGGTAAAATTGCCCTGAAGGAGGCCATAAGTTATGCAATTGAGAATAATTTATATGATTCATCATTCATACCGACTCTAAATCAAGTCATAGGCATAGATGGTAATGAAAAGGCAGACTCGCTAGCAAAAACTGCCACTGCTCTACCTGTTGTACAGGTTCAAATACCTCCAAGTTTTTCACAGATTAAGGAGCAAATCAAGAAGAAAATCAAAAGTCGCCACAAAGCCAAAGTAGCGGAAGGAAGATCCACTGTGATATGGTACGAACAAGCCACTGGTTACTCCTGTTTCAAGCCTGACAAAAAGATGACCAGAGACTTGCAAACACAGCAATGCACAGCAATAATGACTAGCCATACACAGACTCAGACTTGGTTACAAGTGCTGCTGGGAGGTAATAAACCCAATAGTTAAAGAGTGTCATATCTGTGGAACAGAAGCAGAGGCGCCACTATTGCACTACTTACTGGAATGTGAAGCAACTGAAGCCCTGCGCATCAAACTCAACATTAACCCAACGACAGCAGCTGCATTAGATGCAAAATCCACAGCAACTACATTGATCAGAAGAGCAGTTGAGGAATGGGACTCACTAGTGAACATTCTGCACCTACATCCGCCACCAAGATAATGCTAAACAAGACTAAAACTTGAGTGAAAAAGACACGGGAGAGAAGGAGCACACACACCTCCCTCATATAAAACTGTGACCCAAATATCACAGTAACAAGGTTCTCGCGAATAACCGAACTCAATTACGGGCTCACTATAGCCTGTGCAACGGGGCCTTGCGGCTGAGTGGATAGCGCTCGTGGGTTGTAGCTCTCAGGGCCCGGGTTTGATTCCCGGCCGAGCCGGTACCAAATGGGCAGATTTTCTTTCACCCTGATGCAGCTGTTCACCTAATAGTATATATGTATCTGGGAGTTAGACAGCTGCTACGAGCTTTTTCCTATGGATGTGTGTGTGGGGTGTGGGTGTTAGAGAGAAATATATGTATTAGAAGCAGATATAGCCCGTGCTACATGGACATTTCATTCTGAGTATCTAAATCTAAAACAACAACAACAACAAGCATGGCTAATTAGTCTTTGAGAATGTAAGGAGTGACCTTGCAAAACACATCTCTGGGTGTCAGACAAAAATAAAAGTGCGAAATAATTTTTGGAGAGTTCCATTTTCAACTTCCCCCGACAGTGAAGAAAAACATAAGAAATATTAAAAAGATTCGAGTTAGAATCATTAATCTTACCCTTTCGGTCATATTCAAGAATATATATATATATATATATATATATTATATATATATAATATATATATATATATATATATATATATATATATAATATGCGAACAAGCCTGAATGGTCCCCAGGACTATATGCAACTGAAAACTCACACCCCAGAAGTGACTCGAACCCATACTGCCAGGAGCAACGCAACTGGTATGTACAGGGACGCCTTAATCCGCTTGACCATCACGACCGGACAAAAGGAAGTGATAGCCGAAGCTATTTGAACCACTTCCCCGCCGGCACTCGGATGGTAATCTTGGGCATAGCATTTTATCAAATCACCTCATTTTTTGGGCAACACGTGAGGAACACAAATGCGAACAAGCCTGAATGGTCCCCAGGACTATATGCAACTGAAAACTCACACCCCAGAAGTGACTCGAACCCATACTGCCAGGAGCAACGCAACTGGTATGTACAGGGACGCCTTAATCCGCTTGACCATCACGACCGGACAAAAGGAAGTGATAGCCGAAGCTATTTGAACCACTTCCCCGCCGGCACTCGGATGGTAATCTTGGGCATAGCATTTTATCAAATCACCTCATTTTTTGGGGCAACACGTGAGGAACACAAATGCGAACAAGCCTGAATGGTCCCCAGGACTATATGCAACTGAAAACTCACACCCCAGAAGTGACTCGAACCCATACTGCCAGGAGCAACGCAACTGGTATGTACAGGGACGCCTTAATCCGCTTGACCATCACGACCGGACAAAAGGAAGTGATAGCCGAAGCTATTTGAACCACTTCCCCGCCGGCACTCGGATGGTAATCTTGGGCATAGCATTTTATCAAATCACCTCATTTTTGGGGGCAACACGTGAGGAACACAAATGCGAACAAGCCTGAATGGTCCCCAGGACTATATGCAACTGAAAACTCACACCCCAGAAGTGACTCGAACCCATACTGCCAGGAGCAACGCAACTGGTATGTACAGGGACGCCTTAATCCGCTTGACCATCACGACCGGACAAAAGGAAGTGATAGCCGAAGCTATTTGAACCACTTCCCCGCCGGCACTCGGATGGTAATCTTGGGCATAGCATTTTATCAAATCACCTCATTTTTGGGGCAACACGTGAGGAACACAAATGCGAACAAGCCTGAATGGTCCCCAGGACTATATGCAACTGAAAACTCACACCCCAGAAGTGACTCGAACCCATACTGCCAGGAGCAACGCAACTGGTATGTACAGGGACGCCTTAATCCGCTTGACCATCACGACCGGACAAAAGGAAGTGATAGCCGAAGCTATTTGAACCACTTCCCCGCCGGCACTCGGATGGTAATCTTGGGCATAGCATTTTATCAAATCACCTCATTTTTGGGGGCAACACGTGAGGAACACAAATGCGAACAAGCCTGAATGGTCCCCAGGACTATATGCAACTGAAAACTCACACCCCAGAAGTGACTCGAACCCATACTGCCAGGAGCAACGCAACTGGTATGTACAGGGACGCCTTAATCCGCTTGACCATCACGACCGGACAAAAGGAAGTGATAGCCGAAGCTATTTGAACCACTTCCCCGCCGGCACTCGGATGGTAATCTTGGGCATAGCATTTTATCAAATCACCTCATTTTTTGGGGCAACACGTGAGGAACACAAATGCGAACAAGCCTGAATGGTCCCCAGGACTATATGCAACTGAAAACTCACACCCCAGAAGTGACTCGAACCCATACTGCCAGGAGCAACGCAACTGGTATGTACAGGGACGCCTTAATCCGCTTGACCATCACGACCGGACAAAAGGAAGTGATAGCCGAAGCTATTTGAACCACTTCCCCGCCGGCACTCGGATGGTAATCTTGGGCATAGCATTTTATCAAATCACCTCATTTTTGGGGGCAACACGTGAGGAACACAAATGCGAACAAGCCTGAATGGTCCCCAGGACTATATGCAACTGAAAACTCACACCCCAGAAGTGACTCGAACCCATACTGCCAGGAGCAACGCAACTGGTATGTACAGGGACGCCTTAATCCGCTTGACCATCACGACCGGACAAAAAGTGATAGCCGAAGCTATTTGAACCACTTCCCCGCCGGCACTCGGATGGTAATCTTGGGCATAGCATTTTATCAAATCACCTCATTTTTTGGGGCAACACGTGAGGAACACAAATGCGAACAAGCCTGAATGGTCCCCAGGACTATATGCAACTGAAAACTCACACCCCAGAAGTGACTCGAACCCATACTGCCAGGAGCAACGCAACTGGTATGTACAGGGACGCCTTAATCCGCTTGACCATCACGACCGGACAAAAGGAAGTGATAGCCGAAGCTATTTGAACCACTTCCCCGCCGGCACTCGGATGGTAATCTTGGGCATAGCATTTTATCAAATCACCTCATTTTTGGGGGCAACACGTGAGGAACACAAATGCGAACAAGCCTGAATGGTCCCCAGGACTATATGCAACTGAAAACTCACACCCCAGAAGTGACTCGAACCCATACTGCCAGGAGCAACGCAACTGGTATGTACAGGGACGCCTTAATCCGCTTGACCATCACGACCGGACAAAGGAAGTGATAGCCGAAGCTATTTGAACCACTTCCCCGCCGGCACTCGGATGGTAATCTTGGGCATAGCATTTTATCAAATCACCTCATTTTTTGGGCAACACGTGAGGAACACAATGCGAACAAGCCTGAATGGTCCCCAGGACTATGCAACTGAAAACTCACACCCCAGAAGTGACTCGAACCCATACTGCCAGG
>WNGS01164437.1:66021604-66042184 GCA_020271785.1 Procambarus virginalis | reverse complement strand
GTTAGGGTCCTTAGAGGCCAGCTTCACGTACGGATGTTTAGGGTCCTTAGAGCCAGCTTCACGTACGGATGTTTAGGGTCCTTAGAGCCAGCTTCACGTACGGATGTTTAGGGTCCTTAGAGGCCAGCTTCACGTACGGATGTTTAGGGTCTTTAGAGGCCAGCTTCACGTACGGATGTTTAGGGTCCTTAGAGGCCAGCTTCACGTACGGAGTTTAGGGTCCTTAGAGGCCAGCTTCACGTACGGTGTTTAGGGTCCTTGAAGCCAGCTTCACGTACGGATGTTTAGGGCTTTGAAGCCAGCTTCACGTACGGATGTTTAGGGTCTTTGAAGCCAGCTTCACGTACGGGTGTTTAGGGTCCTTGGAAGCCAGCTTCACGTACGGGTGTTTAGGGTCTTAGAAGCCAGCTTCATGTACGGATGTTAGGGTCCTTGAAGCCAGCTTCATGTACGGATGTTTAGGGCACTTGAAGCCAGCTTCACGTACAGATGTTCACCTCACACACAACACTTCCCTCCATGAGTCTTGCTGTACTCACGACAATATTCATCACTGACGATTCATCTCATCTCTACCGGTCTGAAAATATGGTCAAAACTGCTCTCAATCACTGGTTGAAAACTACCAAGACAACTTAGTTGTTAAGCAAGTGCAAATGACCAGCAGTAGAGAGCAGTGTTCTTGCGCCTCTAAGTGACTCCGTGGCTGGGAGAACTGATATAGTTACTCTGACTCACTACACAGATTTAGAGTAATTTATTACATGTTGCGATACAGCTCAAGGTCATGCTTTGAACTCTTTAAGAGTCTTGCAAAGCTTGCAAGGCAGTTACACCAATTTAGTGTGAGGTGAGGCGACAGAGTGCGCAAGTAACCATTCTTAGAGTGCGTTCCAGAGTGTCCGAGTGACATATGGCGAGGAGTCATTGTCTCAGCGCGCGGTTCCTACCACCTGACGCTGGCCGCCGCATTATTTTGGCTATTTCTGCAATTCGAAATTTATGTGGTGATGAAACTTAGCAATGACATCACTGGTTGGCCCTGAGGGATAATGGTCCACCAGGCTGTCCCCACCAGGCCGTCCTCCTCAGCTCTTCCCAACGACAAGGAACTGCCGTACTAAACGGCCTCTTATCCTGGTTGATAACTGGTTGATGGTGTTCTGGGAGTTCTTCTACTCCCCAAGCCCGGCCCGAGGCCAGGCTTGACTTGTGAGAGTTTGGTCCACCAGGCTGTTGCTTGGAGCGGCCCGCAGGCCAACATACCCACCACAGTCCGGCTGGTCCGGCACTTCTTGGAGGAATAAATCTAGTTTCATCTTGAAGATGTCCACCTAACCTATCAGAGGACCCAAAACAGTATACTCCGTTTGGAAATTGAACTTCGAATTAGTAATTACATATCATCCACACAAGCTGAACTACAGGCCATTCTGGCTGGCTTGGAGGAAGTTCGTCAAGACCACAAAGATGCTTTTGTGTTTGTTGATACAAATAAGCGGTTAATTACTTAAGCAGTCGACATCCAGTCTTCATGTCATTGAGGATTGTGAGAAAAAGATAAATGAGATATAGCTGAAAGATCACATTGTGAAATTGATGTGGATTCCATCACATGTTGGACTAGCGGTCAACGAGGTGAGGGACGACTTGATCAAACACGCCACATCAACACCACAAGTTGACATTGAATGTGTTTTAACAATGAGACAAATAAGAAGCAGAATGTGGGCCTGCGGGCCGCTCCAAGCAACAGCCTGGTGGACCAAACTCTCACAAGTCAAGCCTGGCCTCGGGCCGGGCTTGGGGAGTAGAACAACTCCCAGAACCCCATCAACCAGGTATATGTGGGCCTGCGGGCCGCTCCAAGCAACAGCTTGGTGGACCAAACTCTCACAAGTCAAGCCTGGCCTCGGGCCGGGCTTGGGGAGTAGAACAACTCCCAGAACCCCATCAACCAGGTATATGTGGGCCTGCGGGCCGCTCCAAGCAACAGCCTGGTGGACCAAACTCTCACAAGTCAAGCCTGGCCTCGGGCCGGGCTTGGGGAGTAGAACAACTCCCAGAACCCCATCAACCAGGTACAGGTGGGCCTGCGGGCCGCTCCAAGCAACAGCCTGGTGGACCAAACTCTCACAAGTCAAGCCTGGCCTCGGGCCGGGCTTGGGGAGTAGAACAACTCCCAGAACCCCATCAACCAGGTATATGTGGGCCTGCGGGCCGCTCCAAGCAACAGCCTGGTGGACCAAACTCTCACAAGTCAAGCCTGGCCTCGGGCCGGGCTTGGGGAGTAGAACAACTCCCAGAACCCCATCAACCAGGTATATGTGGGCCTGCGGGCCGCCCCAAGCAACAGCCTGGTGGACCAAACTCTCACAAGTCAAGCCTGGCCTCGGGCCGGGCTTGGGGAGTAGAACAACTCCCAGAACCCCATCAACCAGGTATATGTGGGCCTGCGGGCCGCTCCAAGCAACAGCCTGGAGGACCAAACTCTCACAAGTCGAGCCTGGCCTCGGGCCGGGCTTGGGGAGTAGAACAACTCCCAGAACCCCATCAACCAGGTATATGTGGGCCTGCGGGCCGCTCCAAGCAACAGCCTGGTGGACCAAACTCTAACAAGTCAAGCCTGGCCTCGGGCCGGGCTTGGGGAGTAGAACAACTCCCAGAACCCCATCAACCAGGTATATGTGGGCCTGCGGGCCGCTCCAAGCAACAGCCTGGTGGACCAAACTCTCACAAGTCAAGCCTGGCCTCGGGCCGGGCTTGGGGAGTAGAACAACTCCCAGAACCCCATCAACCAGGTATATGTGGGCCTGCGGGCCGCTCCAAGCAACAGCCTGGTGGACCAAACTCTCACAAGTCAAGCCTGGCCTCGGGCCGGGCTTGGGGAGTAGAACAACTCCCAGAACCCCATCAACCAGGTATATGTGGGCCTGCGGGCCGCTCCAAGCAACAGCCTGGTGGACCAAACTCTCACAAGTCAAGCCTGGCCTCGGGCCGGGCTTGGGGAGTAGAACAACTCCCAGAACCCCATCAACCAGGTATATGTGGGCCTGCGGGCCGCTCCAAGCAACAGCCTGGTGGACCAAACTCTCACAAGTCAAGCCTGGCCTCGGGCCGGGCTTGGGGAGTAGAAGAGCTCCCAGAACCCCATCAACCAGGTATATGTGGGCCTGCGGGCCGCTCCAAGCAACAGCCTGGTGGACCAAACTCTCACAAGTCAAGCCTGGCCTCGGGCCGGGCTTGGGGAGTAGAACAACTCCCAGAACCCTATCAACCAGGTATATGTGGGCCTGCGGGCCGCTCCAAGCAACAGCCTGGTGGACCAAACTCTCACAAGTCGCGCCTGGCCTCGGGCCGGGCTTGGGGAGTAGAACAACTCCCAGAACCCCATCAACCAGGTATATGTGGGCCTGCGGGCCGCTCCAAGCAACAGCCTGGTGGACCAAACTCTCACAAGTCAAGCCTGGCCTCGGGCCGGGCTTGGGGAGTAGAACAACTCCCAGAACCCCATCAACCAGGTATATGTGGGCCTGCGGGCCGCTCCAAGCAACAGCCTGGTGGACCAAACTCTCACAAGTCAAGCCTGGCCTCGGGCCGGGCTTGGGGAGTAGAACAACTCCCAGAACCCCATCAACCAGGTATATGTGGGCCTGCGGGCCGCTCCAAGCAACAGTCTGGTGGACCAAACTCTCACAAGTCAAGCCTGGCCTCGGGCCGGGCTTGGGGAGTAGAACAACTCCCAGAACCCCATCAACCAGGTATATGTGGGCCTGCGGGCCGCTCCAAGCAACAGCCTGGTGGACCAAACTCTCACAAGTCAAGCCTGGCCTCGGGCCGGGCTTGGGGAGTAGAACAACTCCCAGAACACCATCAACCAGGTATATGTGGGCCTGCGGGCCGCTCCAAGCAACAGCCTGGTGGACCAGAACCCCATCAACCAGGTATATGTGGGCCTGCGGGCCGCTCCAAGCAACAGCCTGGTGGACCAGAACCCCATCAACCAGGTATCAACCAGGAGGAATATTCAGGCACAGGCGAGGAGAGGTATAATGTATAAGGGAAGTAACACCTTGTAACACTACAGGTGTGTGAGTCAAACCAGGCACCACTACAGGTGTGTGAGTCAAACCAGGCACCACTACAGGTGTGTGAGCCAAACCAAGCAACACCACAGGTGTGTGAGTCAAACCAAGCAACACTACAGGTGTGTGAGTTAAAACACCTATTTCATTGGGTGAAAAGGAGAAATGAGAAAAGATAAAACTCACACTGTCCCGTGTGACAGTGAACACCTCACTGTCCCGTGTGACAGTGACCACCTCACTGTCCCGTGTGACAGTGACCACCACACTGTCCCGTGTGACAGTGAACACCTCACTGTCCCGTGTGACAGTGACCACCTCACTGTCCCGTGTGACAGTGACCACCTCACTGTCCCGTGTGACAGTGACCACCACACTGTCCCGTGTGACAGTGAACACCTCACTGTCCCGTGTGACAGTGAACACCTCACTGTCCCGTGTGACAGTGACCACCACACTGTCCCGTGTGACAGTGAACACCTCACTGTCCCGTGTGACAGTGACCACCACACTGTCCCGTGTGACAGTGACCACCACACTGTCCCGTGTGACAGTGACCACCACACTGTCCCGTGTGACAGTGAACACCTCACTGTCCCGTGTGACAGTGACCACCACACTGTCCCGTGTGACAGTGAACACCTCACTGTCCCGTGTGACAGTGACCACCACACTGTCCCGTGTGACAGTGACCACCACACTGTCCCGTGTGACAGTGAACACCTCACTGTCCCGTGTGACAGTGACCACCACACTGTCCCGTGTGACAGTGAACACCTCACTGTCCCGTGTGACAGTGACCACCACACTGTCCCGTGTGACAGTGACCACCACACTGTCCCGTGTGACAGTGAACACCTCACTGTCCCGTGTGACAGTGAACACCATCACCATCTCACTATACCTGCTTGAATTACTCCGATCAGTCAACATTTTATATATCGCCAAAAAGGATATAATTAATATAATATAACATAATATATAATTCACATCCTTCCAAGGCCCAGTAAAATGTTGTTTATCCTCCTTTCCTGATATAGGAAAAGACACACTGCCATATACGTGAGAGTATGTCAGTATAACAAGCTAGCAGGGGGGAATATACTGGCAGAAGCAGGAGGTGGTGAGGCAGCTCCCGTCGACAGCAGGAGGTGAGGCAGCTCCCGTCGACAGCAGGAGGTGAGGCAGCTCCCGTCGACAGCAGGAGGTGAGGCAGCTCCCGCCGACAGCAGGAGGTGAGGCAGCTCCCGCCGACAGCAGGAGGTGAGGCAGCTCCCGCCGACAGCAGGAGGTGAGGCAGCTCCCGTCGACAGCAGGAGGTGAGGCAGCTCCCGCCGACAGCAGGAGGTGAGGCAGCTCCCGTCGACAGCAGGAGGTGAGGCAGCTCCCGTCGACAGCAGGAGGTGAGGCAGCTCCCGTCGACAGCAGGAGGTGAGGCAGCTCCCGCCGACAGCAGGAGGTGAGGCAGCTCCCGTCGACAGCAGGAGGTGAGGCAGCTCCCGTCGACAGCAGGAGGTGAGGCAGCTCCCGCCGACAGCAGGAGGTGAGGCAGCTCCCGTCGACAGCAGGAGGTGAGGCAGCTCCCGCCGACAGCAGGAGGTGAGGCAGCTCCCGTCGACAGCAGGAGGTGAGGCAGCTCCCGCCGACAGCAGGAGGTGAGGCAGCTCCCCCCAACAGCAGGAGGTGAGGCAGCTCCCGTCGACAGCAGGAGGTGAGGCAGCTCCCGTCGACAGCAGGAGGTGAGGCAGCTCCCGTCAACAGCAGGAGGTGAGGCAGCTCCCCCCAACAGCAGGAGGTGAGGCAGCTCCCGCCGACAGCAGGAGGTGAGGCAGCTCCCGTCGACAGCAGGAGGTGAGGCAGCTCCCGTCAACAGCAGGAGGTGAGGCAGCTCCCCCCAACAGCAGGAGGTGAGGCAGCTCCCGTCGACAGCAGGAGGTGAGGCAGCTCCCGCCGACAGCAGGAGGTGAGGCAGCTCCCGCCGACAGCAGGAGGTGAGGCAGCTCCCGTCGACAGCAGGAGGTGAGGCAGCTCCCGTCGACAGCAGGAGGTGAGGCAGCTCCCGTCGACAGCAGGAGGTGAGGCAGCTCCCGCCGACAGCAGGAGGTGAGGCAGCTCCCGCCGACAGCAGGAGGTGAGGCAGCCCCCCAAGACCCAGGGTGCTCCAGGGGACTCATGCGTGGGTCGTAATAGGGAATGAAAGCGAATATGTGATAACTTTGGCGGGGATGTGTTTGTTTTTTTTCGTCGCGCGACGCTGCGGCGGGAGATGAAAGCTTTGACACATGTGTGCACAGGACTCAACGCTTCCGAGGACTTGTGCGTGTGTGTGTGTTCGCCTAGTTGTGCTTGCGGGGGTTGAGCTTTGTCTCTTTGGTCCCGCCTCTCAACTGTCAATCAACTGGTGTACAGATTTCTGAGCCTTCTGGGCTCTATCATATCTACATTTGAAACTGTGTATGGAGTCAGCCTCCACCACATCACTGCCTAATGCAATGCATTCCATTTACTTACTACTCTGCCACTGAAAAGTTCTTTCTAATGTCCCTGTGGCTCATTTGGGTACTCAGCTTCCACCTGTGTCCCCTTGTTCGTGTGCCACCAGTGTTAAATAATCCATCCTTGTCTACCCTGTCAATTCCCCTGAGAAGTTTGTATTTGATGATCATGTCCCCCCTTACTCTTCTGTCTTCCGGTGTCGTAAGGTGCAGCTCACGCAGCCTTTCCTCGTAACTTATGCCTCTTAGTTCTGGGACTAGTCTAGTGGCATACCTTTGGACTTTTTCCAGCTTCGTCTTGTGCTTGACAAGGTACGGGCTCCATGCTGGGGCCGCGTACTCCAGGATTGGTCTTACATATGTGGCGTACAAGATTCTGAATGATTCCTTACACAGGTTCCTGAACGCTGTTCTGATGTTAGCCAGCCTCGCATATGCCGCAGACGTTATTCTTTTTATGTGGGCTTCAGGAGGCATGTGGGCTTTATATCGACTCTTTCGATATAAACAGGACAGAGATCTTTCTCTCTGTCCGTTTCATGCAGAACTTCGTCTCCCATTCAGTATCCAGTGTCTGGCCTCCTATTTTCTCCTCCTAGTTTCATTACCTACCATTTACTCGGGTTGAACTTTAGTACTCGTTTGTCGAACCATTCCTTCAGTTTGTCTAGGTCATCTTGTAGCCTCCTACTATCTTCCTCTGTCTTAATCCTCCTCATAATTTTTGCATCATCAACAAACATTGAGAGGAACGAATCTATTTCCTCTGGGAGATCATTTACATATATCAGAAACAGTATAGGTTCAAGGACTGATCCCTGTGGGATGCCACTGGTGACGCCTCGCCACTCCGAGACCTCACCCCTCACACTGACTCGCTGTCTTCTGTTGCTTAAGTACTTACTCCTTTATCCAGTGGAGTACCTTCCCTTTCACTCCTGCCTGCATCTCCAGCTTGTGCGCTAGTCTCTTATGTGGTACTGTGTCAAAGGCTTTCTTGGAATCCAAAAACATGCAGTCTGCCCACTTCTAACTTTATTGCCTGATTTTTGTTGCCTGGTCATATAATTCAATTAATCCTTTGAGGCAGGACTTGGCATCCCTGAACCCATCTTGATGTTGTGTAACAAAGCTCATTCGTTCCAGATGTTCCACGAGTTTTTTTTCGCATCTTGCATGGTATGCAAGTTACGGACACTGGCCTGTAGTTCAGTGCCTCCTGCCTATCCCCTTCTTGAATATCGGGACTACATTAGCCATCTTCCAAATTTTTGGCAGTTCACCTGTTACTAGTGATTTGTTACACACTATGGAGAGTGGCAGGCACAGAACTTCTGCCCCTCCCTTTAGTACCCATGGTGAGATTCCCTCTGGGCCTATAGTTGTCACCTCCAACTCTAGCAGATGCTTCCTCACCTCCCCACTGGTAATCACAAACTCTTCTAGTGGTGTCTGGTTAGATATTTCCTCTCTTTTATCTGGGACTTGTTCTTGCTCTACTGTGAAGACCTCCTGGAATATCTTATTGAGTTCCTCACACACTTCCTTGTCGTTTGTAGTGAATCTGTCTGCCCCTATCCTCAATTTCATTACCTGTTCCTTTACTGATTTTTTCTACTGATGTGGCTGTGCAGCAATTTGGGTTGAGTCTTTGCCTTGCTTGCTATGTAATTTTCATATTGTCTTTCTGCCTCTCTTCTCACCCTGACCTATTCATTCCTGGCACTCTGGTATCTTTCTCTGCTCTCTAGTGTCCTATTATTTCTGTAGTTTCTCCACGCCCTTGTACTTATTTGCTTTGCTATCTTACATCTCCGATTAAATCATGGGTTTCTTCTCTGCAATTCCTTTTTTTCCTTTTGGACTGGGACGAACATGTCTGTTGCCTCCTTACACTTCTGTATGATGTAGTCCATCATGTCTTGGGCCGTCTTTCTTCTGAGCTCTGTTTCCCAAGTTATAACTATTAGGAATTTTCTTATCTCCTCATAGTTTCCCTTTCAGAATGCCAGCCTTTTATTTTCTGTGCCCTTCCTTGAGTACATTAACTCTTCTTCGACCAGATACTCAAACAGCAGTACACTGTGATCGCTCATTCCCACGAGGCCTCGAAACCGATTTCCCTTATGTCGGAGTCGTTCAGAGTGAAGACTAGGTCGAGTCTCGCTGGTATATCGTTGCCACTCATTCTTGTGAGTCCCCTGACATGCTGATTTGAAAAATTTCTTGTCGCCACTTTCAGCAGTTTAGCTCTCCATGTTTCCTTACTTCCATGCGGTTCCTTGGTCTCCCAGTCTATCCTTCCGTGATTGAAGTCCCCNCTTGTGCAACTCCTCCTAATACACCGTCGCCTTTTGACGTATACTTATGCATAGTAAGGGAGAAGGGGGGGGGGAGGGAAACTATCAGGGGAAAGCGCCAAGTCATTATGACTATATAGCACTGGGAAGGGTCAGGATAAGGATTTGGGATGGGACGGAGGGAAAGGAATGGTAGGTTAGGATAAGGGCACTTTAATACGACAGTTTTTTGACGTTGGGGGAGCTCAAGAGGACGGACTGCTGATCCAGCACTGCTGATAAAACTAAGCAATAGAATACTAGAGATCAAGAAACATTTCGCTTGGTATTGAGAGCATTCTTGTTCAGTGACTACTCTCAGTTCTGGGGCTGTTGCCGGTTTTGTGGTCCTTGTTGTTTGATTGAGCGACTGGGAACAAAAGTTATAAGTAGCACGGCTATGGTGAGCCCGTAGTCGACTTACTGGCACAGGAGCGGGGCTATATTCACCTAGTTGTGCTTGCGGGGGTTGAGATCTTGCTCTTTTGGCCCGCCTCTCAACCGTCAATCAATCAATTTTTCACACACAAACACACACACACACACCACACACACACACACACACACACACACACACACACACACACACCACACACACACACAAAGGCGGCCTTGGAAGGTTCGAAATTACGAGAGAGGAGGTCAAGAGACACCTGCTGGATCTGGATGTTAGAAAGGCTGTTAGTCCAGACGAGATCT
This sequence comes from Procambarus virginalis, assembly GCA_020271785.1. Classification (NCBI taxonomy): domain Eukaryota; kingdom Metazoa; phylum Arthropoda; class Malacostraca; order Decapoda; family Cambaridae; genus Procambarus; species Procambarus virginalis. Next base: position 66,032,566 of record WNGS01164437.1, on the reverse strand, counting down.
AGCCATGTGTACTGAGGGGGGGCCTGGTAGCCTAGTGGGGGGGCTGGTAGCCTGGTGGGGGGCCTGGTAGCTGGTGGATAGCGTGTAGGATTCGTAATTTTGTGGCGCGGGTTCGATTCCTGTACCAGGCAGAAACAAATGGGCAAAGTTTTTTCACCCTGAATGCCCTGTTACCTAGCAGTAAATAGGTACCTGGGAGTTAGTCAGCTGTCACGGGCTGCTTCCTGGGGTGTGTGTGTGGTGTGGAAAAAAAGTAGTTAGTAAACAGTTGATTGATAGTTGAGAGGCGGGCCAAAAGAGCAAAGCTCAACCCCGCAAACACAACTAGGTGAATACACACACACACACACACACACACACACACACACACACACACACACACACACACACACACACACACACAAGAGTTGGAAGAGTTTGAAGTTACGAGAGAGGAGGTCAAGAGACACCTGCTGGATCTGGATGTTAGAAAGGCTGTTGGTCCCGACGGGATCTCGCCATGGGTACTAAAAGAGTGTGCAGAGGCACTTTACTTGCCACTCTCCATAGTGTATAGTAGGTCACTGGAGACGGGAGACCTACCAGAAATATGGAAGACGGCGAATGTGGTCCCAATATACAAAAAGGGTGACAGGCAAGAGGCACTGAACTACAGGCCAGTGTCCTTGACTTGTATACCATGCAAGGTGATGGAGAAGATCGTGAGAAAAAACCTAGTAACACATCTGGAGAGAAGAGACTTTGTGACAAATCGCCAACATGGGTTCAGGGAGGGTAAATCTTGCCTTACAGGCTTAATAGAATTCTACGACAGGTGACAAAGATTAAGCAAGAAAGAGAAGGGTGGGCGGACTGCATTTTCTTGGATTGTCGGAAAGCCTTTGACACAGTACCGCATAAGAGGCTGGTACATAAGCTGGAGAGACAGGCAGGAGTAGAGTGGTAAGGTGCTCCAGTGGATAAGGGAATACCTAAGCAATAAAAAGCAAATAGTTACGGTGAGGGGTGAAACCTCAGATTGGCGTGAAGTCACCAGTGGAGTCCCACAGGGCTCTGTACTCGGTCCATATATCAGTGTTTCTGATATATGTAAATGATCTCCCGGAGGGTATAGACTCATTTCTCTCAATGTTTGCAGAAGATACCAAAATTATGAGAAGGATTAAGACAGAGGACTGTTTGATGCTTCAAGAAGACCTAGACAAGCTGAAGGAATGGTCGAACAAATGGTTCCTAGAGTTTAACCCAAGCAAATGTAATGTAATGAAGATAGGTGTAAGGAGCAGGAGACCAGATACAAGGTATCATCTGGGAGATGAAATCATTCAAAAGTCAGAGAGAGAAAAAGGCTTGGGGGTTGATATCACACCAGACCTGTCTCCTGCAGCACATATCAAGAGGATAACATCAGCGGCATATGCCAGGCTGGCCAACATAAGAACGGCATTTAGAAACATGTGTAAGGAATCATTCAGAACTTTGTATACCATATATGTCAAGCCAATCCTGGAGTATGCAGCCCCAGCATGGAGTCCATATCTAGTCAAGCATAAAACCAAACTGGAAAAGGTTCAAAGGTTTGCCACGAGACTAGTACCCGAGCTGTAACACCGTAGGTGTTTGGTTTAATTTTATTTAATACATACATGGAGATATATGAGTCACAGACAAGGATTTGACAGACGCCAGCTTGTCTGGCCTGGATCTCACACCTCTAAGTGTTAATTGACAACCAAGTGACCTGAGGTCAGCCAGGCGAATCTCACCTGGCTCTCGCTAATCTTATAATTGAGCCGGGTAGCCTTCAAACATGCCGACGTTTAAGGAGTGGCTTGGTAGAGTGCCCCAGGCTATCTAACTTGTGGGCGGAGTTAGCCACTAGGTTTCCCAATATATACTCGGAGAGATATCGATTCAAAGAAGAGAAGGACAGAAGAAGCAGAGCCATAGACAGAAGGACAGACAGCAGCGGCCAGCCGTCCAGACAGGCGGTCTGCCGGCGGGGGCGGGACAGTCTCTGTCAACTACAGACCCCCCCCCCCTTTCTCTATTCCACGGAGACTCTTAAGACTCGGAGACACTTGGTGAGTTGAACATTGAGGGACTTTGTCGTGTTCACTAAACAGGTGTTGTGTGATGATCAGGGGCAGTCGAGTTGTAGGGTTCTCTAATTCTTGGATGATGACTCACTTTACATAGATATATTTTCAACATTTTTTAATTGCTTAAATGATGATACTTTTTCATGTGAAATATAAGTGAAGTTATTATTTAAAGTGTGTTTAACTTTGTTCCCTAGAGATTTTGGAGTCGAGATAAGAAAGTCTCTGCGGTTACTGGTTCCATGATTTTAATGAATACATGAGAAAGATGGAACATACTAATAATGACCTAATGATAACATCTTTTCGGAATATTGAGATACGGACAAGTTCCATTCCTTGTCTTGTATGTAATGATCTAGAATGGATGGTGGCAGCATTTTCTATTTCTATTTCTACTAGCAATTTCTCCTACTATTACATCATTTCCTCCCCCCCCGTTACAGAGCTGAGAGGTATGAGCTACGAGGAGAGACTACGGGAATTAAACCTCACTTCGCTGGAAGACAGAAGAGTTAGGGGGGACATGATCACCACATTCAAGATTCTGAAGGGAATTGACAGGGTAGATAAAGACAGGCTATTTAACACAAGGGGCACACGCACAAGGGGACTCAGGTGGAAACTGAATGCCCAAATGAGCCACAAAGATATCAGAAGGAACTTTTTAGTGTCCGAGTGGTTGACAAATGGAATGCATTAGGAAGTGATGTTGTGGAGGCTGACTCCATACACGGTTTCAAGTGTAGATATGATAAAGCCCAACAGGCTTTGGAACCTGTGCACCTGTTGATTGATGGTTGAGAGGCGGGATCAAAGAGCCAGAGCTCAACCCTCGTAAGCACAAATAGGTGAGTACAAATAGGTGAGAAAAACACACACACACACACACACACACACACACACACCACACACACACACACACACACACACACACACACACACACACACACACACCCGGAACATTAGGAACGAGGACATCAAAGAGGAGATCCTAGTAAGGAAAAGCATACTGAAAAATGCAAAGAATTACAGAGAGGTATTCCTTCAAAGGGACATGACCAGAGACGAGATAACAAGAGCAGCAGATGCAAGGGAAAAGGCGCAGGGAGAGGGTAGGGAGTCAGGGTTTCAGCCTCCAACCCAGCAATCCCAGAGGGGGAGTGGGGAACCCCAATCCAGCAATTCAGGAACCTCAGACGGGACTCCAACACCCCAACCCACCACCCTATAGGCCCCCCCACCTCCAGCACAAATCCTTCCTTGCCTCTGCACAATGCCCACCATATCACTCAAATCCTTCCTCCCCCCCTTACCCAGAGTATCCCCTGCTTCCCACCCCCTGGTCTTCTTCCTGCCCTAAGCAGGCCCAGGCAAGACCTAAGCCCTCCATCCCCCACTCCACCTCCCCCTGAACCCCTGACAACTACCTCACAGGAGGATGATCCTACCCAAGTAGCAATGACCACGGAACAACAGATTTAATAGGACTCACGGAAACAAAATTGTCAGGAGTCATAACAGACGTTGTGTTTCCAAAGGACTACTATATAGTAAGGAGCTGGTCGGCCGAGCGGACAGCACACTGGACATGTGATCCTGTGGTCCCGGGTTCGATCCCAGGCGCCAGCGAGAAACAATGGGCAGAGTTTCTTTCACCCTATGCCCCTGTTACCTAGCAGTAAATAGGTACCTGGGTGTTAGTCAGCTGTCATGGGCTGCTTCCTGGGGGTGGAGGCCTGGTCGAGGACCGGGCCGCGGGGACACTAAAAAAAAAGCCCCGAAATCATCTCAAGATAACCTCAAGAAGAAGAAGGAAAGAGAGGGAAGGGCGAGGAGGTGGAGGAGTGGCCCTGCTGATAATGAAGGACTGGAGTTTTGATGAGATGGAAATTCCTGATTCAGAGATTACATAACAGGAACTATAACAATGGGTGGACCTAAGAAAATAGTGGCAGTCATGTACAACCCTCCCCTAAATGACAGAAGACCTACACAGGAGTTTGATAGGAACAACATGGCAACCAATAATATAATAGAGAGAGAGCAGCTTCAGTTGCCTGCAGGAATGGCTCCAGACTCTTAATCATGGACGATTTCAACCATGGAAAAATAAACTGGGAGAATGGGGACCTACACTGTGGTACAGATACATGGAGAGCTAAACTCTTAGATGTGGCAACAAGGAACTTTCTGAGCCAACATGTCAGGGAACCCACAAGAATGAGAGGCAATGATGAACCAGCTAGACTCACCTGATATTCACCCTGAATATGTCAGCAATAAGGGAAGTCAAAGTTGAAGCCCCCATAGGAATGAGTGACCACAGTGTACTGACCTTTGAGTACTTGGTGGAGGTAGGGATAACCTATCCAAGGATGGGATCGGAAGGGAGAAGACTAAAGTACTGAAGAGGAAAATATGACGAGATGAGGAACTTCTTAAGGGGAATACCATAGGAAACAGAACTTAGAGGCAAGACTGTACAGGATATGATGGACTATGTCACCTAGAAGTGCCAGGAAGCTGCAGACAGGTTTATCCTGGTCCAAAAGGAGAAAAACGAAAAGCAACAGAAGAATCCATGGTTTAACCAGGAATGTAAGGTAGTGAAGCAACTGAGTAAAGAACATACAGAAACTACAGAAATAACAGAACACCAGAGAGCAGGGAGAGATACCAGAGAGCCAGAAATGAGTACCTCAGAGTGAGGAGGGAAGCAGAGAGACTATGAAAATGACATCGCGAGTAAAGCCAAGACCCCAACCAAAGCTGCTTCACAGCCACATCAGGAGGAAAACAGCAGTGAAGGAACAAGTGATGAAGCTGCGAAAAGGGGAGAACAGATACACAGAGAATGACAAGGAGGTGTGTGAAGAGCTTAACAAGAGATTCCAGGAGGTCTTCACAACAGAACAAGGAGAAGCCCCTGCACTAAATGAGGAGGTGGCAAACCAAGCAACCTTAGAATTTGACCTCACCAGTGATGAGGTCAAAAGGTGTCTGCTGGAGCTGGATGTGACAAAGGCTGTTGGGCCTGACAGAATCTCACCGTGGATACTAAAGGAAGGTGCAGAAGCACTAAGTGTGCCACTCTCTATGGTGTTTAACAGGTCACTGGAAACAGGAGACTTACCAGAAAGTTGGAAGACAGCTAACATGGTCCCAATATACAAGAAGGGTGACAGGCAAGAGGCACTGAACTACAGGCCAGTTTCCCTAACTTGTATACCATGCAAGGTGATGGAGAAGATCGTGAGGAAAAGGCTCGTAGAACATCTGGAGGGAAACAGCTTTGTAATGCACCACCAACATGGGTTCAGAGATGGTAAATCGTGCCTCACAGGTTTAGTAGAATTCTATGACCAGGCAACAAAAATTAGGCAGGAAAGAGAAGTATGGGCAGACTGCATTTTCTTGGCCTGCCAGAAAGCCTTTGGCACAGTACCCCATAAAAGGCTGTTAGAAAAGTTGGAGCAACAGGCAGGAGTAAAAGGGAAGGTGCTCCAGTGGATAAAGGAGTATCTAAGCAACAGGAAACAGCGAGTAACGGTGAGGGGGGAGACATCAGAGTGGCGAGATGTCACCAGCGGAGTCCCACAGGGCTCAGTACTTGGACCCATTCTGTTTCTAATATATGTAAACGATCTTCCGGAGGGTGTAGACTCATTCCTCTCAATGTTTGCTGATGATGCAAAAATTATGAGAAGAATCAAGACGGATGAAGATAGACAGAGACTACAGGACGACCTGGATAAACTGGAGGAATGGTCTAGAAAATGGCTGCTAAAGTTCAACTCAGGAAAGTGTAAAGTAATGAAATTAGGCGAAGGGAGCAGGAGGCTGAACACAAGGTACCATCTGGGAGGTGAAATCCTGCAAGAGTCAAATAGAGAGAAAGATATTGGGGTTGATATCACACCGAACCTGTCCCCAGAGGCCCACATCAAAAGGATATCATCAGCGGCATATGCTAGACTGGCCAACATAAGAACTGCCTTTAGAAACTTGTGTAAGGAATCGTTCAGGACCCTGTATACCACTTATGTCAGACCAATACAGGAATATGCAGCTCCAGCCAGGAGTCCATACCTAGTTAAACACAAGATAAAGTCAGAGAAGATTCAGCGGTATGCCACCAGGCTCGTCCCGGAACTGAGAGGATTGAGCTACGAGGAAAGGCTAAAGGAGCTGAACCTCACGTCCCTGGAGAACAGAAGAGTAAGGGGAGACATGATCACCACCTACAAAATTCCCAGGGGAATTGACAGGGTGGACAAAGACAAACTCTTCAGCACGGGTGGGACACGAACAAGGGAACACAGGTGGAAACTTAGTGCCCAAATGAGCCACAAAGACGTTAGAAAGAATCGTTTCAGTGTCAGAGTAGTTATCAGATGGAATGCATTAGGCAGTGATGTGGTGGAGGCTGACTCCATACACAGTTTCAAGTGTAGATATGATAGAGCCCAATAGGCTCAGGAATCTGTACACCAGTTGATTGACAGTTGAGAGGCGGGACCAAAGAGCCAGAGCTAACCCCCCCCAAGCACAACTAGGTGAGTACACACACTCACACCCCAGGAAGCAACCCGTAGCAGCTGGCTAACTCCCTGGTACCTATTTACTGCTAAGTGAACAGTTGCACCAGGGTGAAAGAAACTGCCCACTGGTTTCCGCCATCGCCAGTAGTCTGCGAAACCCCTTTGTCCAATCGCCCTGCTTAGCAAGACCTCGTCATGGTAGGATCTTACACCACCATGGTAGTGTGGTGTACCATCTTACACCACCATGGTAGTGTGTGGTGGTGTACCATCTTACACCACCATGGTAGTGTGTGGTGGTGTACCATCTTACACCACCATGGTAGTGTGTGGTGGTGTACCATCTTACACCACCATGGTAGTGTGTGGTGGTGCACCATCTTACACCACCATGGTAGTGTGTGGTGGTGTACCATCTTACACCACCATGGTAGTGTGTGGTGGTGCACCATCTTACACCACCATGGTAGTGTGGTGGTGTACCATCTTACACCACCATGGTAGTGTGGTGGTGTACCATCTTACACCACCATGGTAGTGTGGTGGTGCACCATCTTACACCACCATGGTAGTGTGGTGGTGCACCATCTTACACCACCATGGTAGTGTGTGGTGGTGTACCATCTTACACCACCATGGTAGTGTGGTGGTGCACCATCTTACACCACCATGGTAGTGTGGTGGGTGCACCATCTTACACCACCATGGTAGTGTGGTGGTGTACCATCTTACACCACCATGGTAGTGTGTGGTGGTGCACCATCTTACACCACCATGGTAGTGTGGTGGTGTACCATCTTACACCACCATGGTAGTGTGGTGGTGCACCATCTTACACCACCATGGTAGTGTGGTGGTGTACCATCTTACACCACCATGGTAGTGTGGTGGTGTACCATCTTACACCACCATGGTAGTGTGTGGTGGTGCACCATCTTACACCACCATGGTAGTGTGTGGTGGTGTACCATCTTACACCACCATGGTAGTGTGTGGTGGTGCACCATCTTACACCACCATGGTAGTGTGTGGTGGTGTACCATCTTACACCACCATGGTAGTGTGTGGTGGTGTACCATCTTACACCACCATGGTAGTGTGTGGTGGTGCACCATCTTACACCACCATGGTAGTGTGTGGTGGTGCACCATCTTACACCACCATGGTAGTGTGTGGTGTGCACCATCTTACACCACCATGGTAGTGTGGTGGTGTACCATCTTACACCACCATGGTAGTGTGGTGGTGCACCATCTTACACCACCATGGTAGTGTGGTGGTGTACCATCTTACACCACCATGGTAGTGTGGTGGTGCACCATCTTACACCACCATGGTAGTGTGGTGGTGTACCATCTTACACCACCATGGTAGTGTGGTGGTGGTGCACCATCTTACACCACCATGGTAGTGTGGTGGTGTACCATCTTACACCACCATGGTAGTGTGGTGGTGGTGCACCATCTTACACCACCATGGTAGTGTGTGGTGGTGTACCATCTTACACCACCATGGTAGTATGGTGATGTACCATCTTACCGAAATTAAATCTTAAAGAGAATGAAACATCCATTGTTCTCTTGTCTATTAAAATCCGTATAAATTTTCTGCAAAACACTGGCATTATTTACCTGCATTTACCTGAGAATCACAAACCCTAGTAGCCTCGACGAGGACAGGAAGCCGGCGGCTTGCCGAAGGTCTCTCCCCCTTGTGTCTAGAGTTAGAAGTTTTAAAGAGGCTAGACACATTGTCTCGAAAAATGAAATGATTTTATGTCGTATTCAATATTATTGTAATCTTATATATTGAATTATGATGCATATTGGCGTCTGATGCAGTGTCAAATGGTGCACATAAATGTATCTCTGTAGCCACCGTTTTATATTGTGTCAATTCAGTAGAACAAGGAAGGGAATCCGTGCCAAGCCACCCACGTATTTTGCACCTGCTACTTAACAAATCTAACTTATTTTTGAGTTTCCACATAATAGCAAGATCCCTTCCACCACCCTGCGCCCCCCACCATCCCCCATCCCTCCCACTATCACCCCCCTTCCCCCACTATCACCCCCCATTCCCCACTATTCCTGGCAGAAACTACTTGCATTAGTCTGTTCAAGTGCAGGAACTGGGTGTAGAGAGACGCAACATAAATATTGACGAGGGGGGTCGCTTCTCGTCCGAGGTCTGTGCGGGTGAACCTTCCTATGTTTGTTGTTGTGTAGCGTGCTTGCTCTCGTAGCCTCCCGGCTGCCGTCTATGTATGCAATAACTCCCTCTCACACACCCTGGCTTGTACAACGTGCAACTGAAAACATGCCGTAACCTCCGGAATTTTTCTAGTATAATCTGAGACTGTGTGGCTCAGATTGTACATGGGTGTACAATCCTTAGTACACCCATGTTAAGGGAAGACTTTTGGACTGTAATCCTTTTATATATATATATATATATATACTATGAGAAAGAATGTCTTTTTGCCTGTCCATAGATGGAGGCCAGACGGTTGAGGGAGCCTCACCAAAATTTGCAGGGGAAAGGTCGGGGTACGGGATGAACATAGGTGTCGGGGAAGCCCTAAGCTAAATGCTTTAGGAAGTATTAGGAAATTATAAACACACCTAGGCCATGTTCATGAAGTTCTCAAACAGTCAAGTGTGAAATATGGCGTGTGATTCACGTGGAGTTGTTTCTGAAAAGAAATATAAGTGTACTCACCTAGTGTCTTGGGGGGTTGAGCTCTGGCTCTTTGGTCCCCCTCTAAACTGTCAACAACTGGTGTACAGTTCCGAGCCTAGGGGCTCTATCATATCTACACTTGAAACTGTGTATGGAGTCAGCCTCCCCACATCACTGCCTAATGCTTCCACTGTATATACTCTGACACTGAAATTTTTCTAACGCTTGTGGCTCATTTGGGACTAAGTTTCCACCGTGCCCTTGTTCTGTCCCACCCGTGCTGAAGAGTTTGTCTTTGTCACCCTGTCAATTCCCCTGGAATTTTGTAGGTGGTGATCTCCCTTATTCTTCTGTTCCAGGGAGTGAGGTTCAGCTCCTAGCCTTTCCTCGTAGCTCATCCTCTCAGTTCCGGGCCGTCTGGTGGCATACCGCTGAATCTTCTCTAACTTTTGTGTTTAACTAGGTATGACCCGCTGGAGCTGCATATTTGATTGGTCTGACATAAGTGTACAGGTCCTGAACGATTCCTACAAAAATTTCTAGGCAGTTCTTATGTTGGCAGTCAGCATATGCGCTGATGATATCTTTGTGGGCCTCTGGGACAGGTTCGGTGTGATATCAACCCCAAATCTTTGGCTCTATTTGACTCTTGAGGATTTACCTCCCAGATGGTACCTTGTTCAGCCTCCTGTCCCTTCGCCTAATTTCATTACTTTACACTTTCCTGTTGAATAGAGCCATTTTCTAAACCTTTCCTCAGTTTGTCCAGGTCGTCCTGTAGTCTCTGTCTATCTTCATCCGTCTTGATTCTTCTCATAATTTTGAATCATCAGCAAACATTGAGAGGAATGAGTCTACCCTCTGGAAGATGTTTACATATAGAAACAGATGGGTCCAAGTACGAGCCCTGTGGGATCCCTGGTGACATCTCGCCACTCTGATGTCTCCCCCCACCAGTTACTCGCTGTTCCTGTTCTTAGATACTCCTTATCCACTGGAGCACCTTCCCTTTACTCCTGCCTGTTCTCACTTTTAACAGCCTTTATGGGGTATGTGTCAAAAGCTTTCCACCAAGAAAATGAATCTGCCCACCTTCTTTTTCCTGCCTAATTTTTGTTGCTGGTCATAAATTATTAACCTGTGAGGCACGATTTACCATCTCTGACCCCATGTGGTGGTGCTTACAAAGCTGTTCCCTCCAGATGTCTACGAGCCTTTTCTCACGATCTTTCTCCATCACCTTGCATGGTATACAAGTTAGGGAAACTGGCCTGTAGTTCAGTGCCTTTGCCTGTCACCTTTTTGTATATTGACTCGTTAGCTGTCTTCCCCTTTCGGTAGGTCTCCTGTTTCCAGTGACCTGTTACCACCTAGAGAGTGGCACACTTAGTGCTTCTGCACCTTCTTTTAGTATCACATGAGATTCTGTCAGGCCCAACAGCCTTTGTCACATCAGCTCCACAGACGTTTTTGACCTCATCACTGGTGAGTCAAATTCTAAGGTTGCTTGGTTTGCCCCTCCTCATTTAGCAGGGGCTTCTCCTTGTTTCTGTTGTGAAGACCTCCTGGAATCTCTTGTTAAGCTCTTCACACACACCCTTGTCATTCTCTGTGTATCTTTCTCCCCTGTTCCA